>JAKSZT010028574.1:484771-750631 GCA_026826555.1 Tolypeutes matacus | reverse complement strand
TTAGAAGAGGGTCAAAATGAGACTTAATGAGATGAATATTTAACTTGTGTAGGCAGTGTAGAGTACTAGGAAAAAATATGGAGTTCCTACAGTGGACTGGGAAAACAAATAGAGGAATATATATATAGTGAATTAGAAGGCTAGAATTATGAGGAGGGAGAGAAATAGTAAAGAAAGATCTGTAAGAAAAAATTTAATACTAATAAAAAAAGGAGAAGAAGAAAACAAAATAGATGGAATAGAAATGGACACCCTTAAGTTGTGGGCCTGTGAAAAAAATGTTGTCTCTAAGAGCCAAGACAAAATACAGAAAGTGGAAAGATGCAGGAAGGATAAGCGATAGTTTGTAATACAGAATCAATATGTACAGTGAGTGGGAAATTACTGAAAAAGAAAAAGAAGCCCAGCAAAGAAGTGACAGGGTGGCAGCACCTAATTAAAAAAAAAATAGGAAAAAAAAAAGAAAGGGAGAAGGAAAGAGGAAATAATAGCAAGAGACCAGAAAGAAACAGAGAGAAACCAAAGATCCACATAGGAAAGCAGTCAAACAGAGCCAAGGGGGGGTCAGTGATTCCCCTAGGGTCCACGTGGATCCTTCCTGCCTACTTGTGTTTATCAATCAATTTCCCCACAGGGTTCTATATGCAGGTCCTTAAGCAGCTTTTACATATTGAACTAAATTAAAAAGAATTTATTTTTAATTTGTTGAAGTGACCTTCTCACTTTTTTTTTTAATTTTTATTTTTTTAGTGAAATGCAGGACCCAAAATAATTCCTCCTCTAGACCTACCCCCTTACAGAATGGACCCTAGCTGGGCCCGTGGAAATTAATCAAGCATGTCCCACTTTCTGGACTCCCCAGGTTAGCTGTAGCTCTGATGTTAGTCAGTGAGGAGTTCTAAAGATGGCCGATTCCACCCCTTCTGGAACCGAGCTCGAGCATCACTGGGCTGCTAAGTAAATCAGTTTGAATGCAGATTCGCATCTGCTCTCAGCCTGATGCGGCTTCAGGTCGGCTTATCTCCTCCCCAAAGCTATGGGGCAGTGCAGGCACCCAGATCGATGTCTAAAAATAAAAAATGCCCTTCCCTGTCCTCCAACAGGACCCTCCCTCTTTTGGGAAGTGTCCCTTCTTCCTGGCTCCACAGCTGCCTGGGTCTTATCCCTGGGCCCTAGGGAAATCAACTCCGCTGCCCAACCAGAATCCCCCCTCCAGTTCACCAGGTGCTGATTAGCTCGTTTGTTCTGTTCACACAAGGTCCAAGGGGCGCCTGGCAGCCAGATCCCCAGAAAATAAAACTTCGTCCTGTTCGCAGCTCCAAATGGCCGTTTTATTTTATTTTATTTTTCTTCCCTAACCGCGGGGCTCAGCCGTCTGTGCCAACCACCACTGGCAGCCTTAAAACTCATGAATCTCTACCGTTCCATCCACGCCGTTGATCCGCACAGAGAGATGTCCCAAGCTTCTCACTCCACGTGTGCACAGCACAGACCCCCGGGCAGGACCCCATCCACAATCCACCTTGCTCTGGGAGCTTGCAGTGTGTGCCCTCCTACACTAACGCCATCTTGGCCAGCCTCCCTGAGGGCTTCATTTTATAGCTGGCTGCTTTCCTCAGTTCTTTGCTATGTGGTCCTCTCCAAAGCGGCAGCTCCCCATCAAAGCGTGCAATCCAAGGAAGGAACAAGGAAGTATTCTGTAAAGACTGAAGTCCATATCATCTCTGACTATCATGAACATGTCATCTAATCACCATTGCAGCATTGTCTTTGCTCGAAGTAAGTTCATAGCCTATACCACTATTGGGTTATAGGGCATTACTTAAAGTTGTGAATACCAGGATGCAGGTAACATTGGATGCCATTTTCAGGTCTTCCTTCCACAGACTTCCTTCCATTGTCAAAATCCATCACCTTGTGATTCAGGAATCTGAACATCTCATCACAATACAGCATTAGGCAAAAGTCCAGAATTTCATCAAATCAAACCAATCATGCCCACTTTTGGATAAAGCTCTCCTGTTAAACTTGTAGGTACAAAGCACACTCCACTGTGCATCTTTGACGCTAAAGAGACAACTTATATGCCCCCAATCCAACCCAAATTCAAAGGTGAAACAGGCATGGGATAACTGTCCATTTATTTTTGTTCAAAAAAGAGAAGTATAAGAGGCACAAAAGTGTCAGTGGCTCACAGAAGTTTTGGATTTACCTGGATTAGTGTTGAAAGTTCCTTGATTAGATTTCAAGGCCTGAGAATAATTCTCCATGGCCACTTGTTTCATCCACTAAGCTTTATCTGCTGAGATCAATGTTGACTAAGATTTGATAAAAGTCTGAAAAACTTACTTATCAAGTTGTATACTGATACAATACTAAAATTTATTTTTCTGCTCTTTAACAAAATTTTCTTACATTATTAGTCTGTTCTTAGTAAAAGATTATAAGAGTTGCTTTTTTTTCTAAATAATCATTATAAAAGACAGAGTCTGTGTTTTATTGGAACAACTTTTTGTACTTCATGTTAATCTTCTCATATCCTTAGTGGTTTAAGAAAAAAAAAGTAAAGCTTCTATTATTTTAAAAATAGAGAAATAAATATTGTTCCTGTTTAATGATAATGTTAAAACATGACAACTTTTAACATTTTAAATCAACCCTAAAGTACATATTCATATTTCAAATTGATGCAAAGAATTTGTTCCTTCACCTTGTAAAAGGGTAGATGCTAAAATAATTAGTTTAGTATATTATGAATTACAGGAGAAGTGTTTGGGAAGTATTGTAAAAATTAAAAAAGGATTTTCTAATTTTCTGTTGGTGAGATTTTTATCAGAGTAATGTTATTCATGTATATATTTAGAGATTGTATAAAATTACTAAAACTGAACAATGTTCACAATGTCCATATTGTTTCCTGATACTGATTTTTGCATGAGTATGGTGTTGTTGGTTATAGTTTTAGTTATTCTAAGAAGAATGTTTCTTGTCATGAAAACAACCTAATTTCCTTATCAAACTGTTTTGTACTAAGGCTTCTCTAAAAGAGATTGCAGTCAGCTCATCTTATGGAAAAAAAGGACTTTTATCAAGAAACAAGTCAAGTCTGTAAGTTATGTTCTACCTGTTGATTAACATAACTTTGGTAAAAGTATAAAAGTAAAATGAAATAAAAATTCTGCTGTGGCATGTGGTTAACAACCTCAATATAAATTAATAGTCAATTTTTTTAAAATCTCTAGAAACAGCATCATTTAAAATTCTCAAAAGGGAATTAAGGCTTAGATTGTATCTCCTTCAGCAGTCACATTAATTCCTGGGCTTTAATTGTTATTTTGAATTATAAGATGCTTTACTCTTTAGGTATAACCTAATAGCTCCTTAGAGCTGTCTGTATGACAGCTGAGACTCAGAACAAAAGTTTGCCAGCTCTAAAGTGATGAAGCAGCAGCATTAATTTTAAAAGACCACCCCAATTAAAGAAGCTAAAGTAAGAATCAGGCTTCAGTTAAAAGGTAAATGGGGCTAATCTAGTTCAAGATTTATATGAATTAGAATGCAAAGTTAAAAAGTAGGATTTTCAGTATTTTAAAACCATAAATTCTATAGAGATCAAAAATGAAAAAAATTATTTTGTCAAGAAAATGTTTAAAATTTATGTAGTATACTGTATTAGTCAGCCAAAAGGAGTGCTGATGCAAAATACCAGAAATTGGATAGTCTTTATAAAAGGTATTTATTTGTGGTAGAAGATTACAGGTACTGGGCCATAAAGCCTAACTTTCTTCCCTCAACAACATCTGTTGCTACATGTTGGAGCAAGGCAGCTGCCAACATTTGCCAGGGTTCAGGCTACTTGGGTTCCTCTCTTCCCAGGGCTCCATGTCTTTCTGGGCTTAGCTCCTCTGTTTCCTCCACAAGGTCAGCTGTAGACTATCAGATGAGTGGCTCGCTTCTCTTCTCCTGTGGTCTTCTCTCCAACATCAAAACTCCAACACTGTCCTTTGCTGTGTCTTTTATCTTGGAGAACCCACCCACCAAGGGGTGGGGCTCAATGCCCTATTGACATTGCCCAGTCAATGACCTAATCATAATTTAATCATGTCCAGATTAGCAGACCAGTTTATTAGCATAATCTAATATATATTTTTGGAATTCATAATTACATCAAACTGCCAAATGGCTACATGTACTATCTAATTTAACCTGTCTGGTCAGTTTTTTTGAAGAGCTTAGATATCATGGAAGGAAAAATAAAGAATGAGATTCTGGTATTCTGTACAGATTTGATATAATACCCTGATGCATTTCAAAGTGTTTTGAGCATAAGTTAGAAAGGTATTTGTGAGATAGGAGAAGAGCTTGGACTATTATACTTCCCCAACTGGAGAATTTCTACTATTCTTTCAAGCAATAGGGGCTCCCAATTTACTGAAACTGTAAAAACCTGTGAAAATAAACTCTGAAACCTATCAGCCCTGCCTAATAAGGGGAAATATGCTAATAAGCTGAACCTTACATCTTGAATTGTGCACTCATGAAACATTGCATTAATGATGAAGCTAAGCCTAATTAAAATTAATGCCTGAGTTTCCTCCTGAAAACCTCTTTTGCTGCTCACATGTGGCCATTCTTTCTAAGCCAAATTCTGCAAATAAATTCAATCTTTCCCATACATAGGACATGTCTTTCAGAGATCTGGCAATGTGAGGCATGACATTAATCCCAGGGATGAACTCTGCTCTGATACCATGGGATTAGATCAAAAGGGATAAAAGAAATAAAACAAAATAAAGTTTCAATGGACAAGAGACTTCAAATAGAGTTGGGTGGTCATTGTGGAGGTTACTCTTATGCAGGTTTCAGCCAGATAGTGCCAACTGCCACAGAAGGTAAAGCCCCAAGCAACAGTGCTCTGAAAAACTCTAAGGAATTCTCCAGAACCTTTCTAAAATCTATAAAATTATTTCCACATTGTAACATAGTTCTACCATTTTTATTTAATCCTATAATTCTCAATTTACTTTTTAAATTTAATTTTCAGAGACTTAAAGTCACCAGATTAGTCCTTGAATCCCAAAGGAATCAGTCTCTTAAAGAATAGCAATCACTTCTATTCCTCTTCCTCATAATGTTGATGCACATTTTCAGCATGAAAAAGTTAGAACAGTTGTCTCCTAAACATATTACTCAATTTTGAGGGAAATGAACAAAACAAAAAGAAGTAATTATAATCAAAGGTTTAGAATTAACAAATGATTTTGACTACTAAATCATTATATATATGTCTTTTTACTTTCCAAAGCCAAGTATTTAGCCAAAAGTAAATACTTGGAATTACTGAAAGTTGCTGAACTAGAATCTAGATGCTTTGATCTCTGCCAATGAGGGTAAAATTATAAATTTTTTTATCTTATAATTTTAAAAACTTTGAGACTGAGCCCTGTTTTCTAACCTCCACTCTGTTTTACAACTTTGCAGTCTTAGGATCACCAGATAATCCCTTAATGTTTCTTAATGAAGGTACCTGAGCCAGACCTACCCCAATTACTCATTTTTCCAGTTTTTCAAAATACAGCCTAAAGGGCTAAGTTTAGGAATGCTGGTAGAATTATAATTTCCCATTTTAAAGAATGCCAATAACCTGTAACCAATTACGAACACTTGAGCAATACAAATGCAGTAGCACACAAATTAGCAATTTAACTAGACACTTAACACTCACTATATCTAAGTAACACACCAATTAACCAATAAATTGGCATTGAACACTTAATTTAATTAAACACCAATTTTTTGCTGGATTGTTTATTTTTCACCCAAAGAGAATAGTACTTAGAAAACCAGGAAAAAGTTGTAAATGTCAAACCAAGGGGAGTCATTCTGGAAGCAAGTCCCAGGGCCTCAAAACACAGATCCTGGGGACTTGAATCTCCAAACACACTTCCCAATTCTCTTATACATTGATGATCCACTCACCTAGGCAGATTTCTGCATCTGGAACTGGAACTGGAACTATTTCTCTCTTTGAAATTTTAAAATGCCATGGGGCCTGGGCTGCCAGTAAAATAGGAAAAACCCAATTACTGAGCCCTTAGAACTACAGGGGCTAGTGTATGCAAAAGACTTTCTTGCTGGGGCACTAGTACCTCTTAAGGTCAGACTAGGAGCTTCATGATTCAGCCATCCTCTCTTACATGGCAGGACAAACAGGGTGGCTTCCTTTCTTCCTGTGTCTGTCCATGTGAGTCCATTTATATCAGACCCAACAAGGGGTTTGGGACTTAACCTGAGTCACAACACACTGACATAGTCCAATCAAAATCCCTAAAGTAATCTTATCAAATAATATAATCAAAACTCCCTCAACTGAATTTAATGGTGTTACAAAGGGTGTTACACCCAAAGTAATAAATTATTTTGCAAACATAAATTTTCTCTTTTGGGACTCATAAAATAATCTCAAACTTCCACAGTCTCTCTCAAAAGCCAATGTGAATAAGAAAATCTTAACTTTTACCTATAAAGATTAGTAGAGAAAACAAAAATTTCCTCGTGATTCAACTTCAGAAGATCCAATAGAGCCTTTAATAACTCCTCCTGTGTGTTCACATTTACTGGATGTAGAAAAGCTTGAGATAGAAATAATTTCCCCTCTAATATCTGTGAAGATACTAAATTCAGCCAAGGCTGATTTTTAAAATAAGCAGCTGAGCAGGCAAAATTTCTACTCCTCCAGAAAATGTCTCCAGAAATAAAAAAAACAGGGAAACCCAAAAGAATTTTTATATTTGCATACCCCATTCTCTATATCTGATTTATTAAACTGGAAAAATAATACCCCCTCTATAGAGATGACCCAAAGTAAATAGAGAGCTTAGTTTCTTCAATACTTGTAACCAATACCCAAACTGGGATGGTGTTCAAGACTTTCTAAGTACCTTGATAACAGGCAATGAATGGAGAATCATAATTGAAAACAGATGAGAAACAAGAAGAAAATACTGGCAACCCAGTGTATGCTTGAGCAGGTTTAGCAGCATCAAAATACCAGATATTTAAATATTGTTAGTGGATGGCTCTGGATTCTGGGCTTCTAGAGTCTTGGTTTACATTGCATAAAAGACATTAAGGACATGCCATAGGGTAGTCAACGAGGTAAAATGTTTATTAAGAGGCAAGAAATGAGTGAGTTGCTCACAAGGGTCCCTGGATCAGGGTTTTCTAAAGTCTGTTTGCTGTTCTGATTGGTTACCTTGGTGTCAATTCTCAGAGGGACAATAGTGAGGCCCTTGAGGGTATCTGGGGCTTTCCCTTGACCTCAAACAAGATTTCTCTCCATCTTTTTCCAAATGGGGTTTTTGTGGCTGGGTTTTCATGGGGTCCTTCTGGCAGCCTTCTTGGTGGTCGTTTTTTTCCTCAAGAGGTTTTTCAGGAAGGGTTTCATGGCCATGTTTTTCTGCCAGTTCTTAGATTCATCTTCCCTTTTCTCAAACTAGCCTACCCCAATATGACTTTTATTATTCAGAGTTTTCCTGAAATAAGAAAAAAGCCCTAGAAAATTGTAGGAGGACTAGAATTGTCTATCTGTGTATTAGCTGAAATCGCCTTTAAAGTTTATAACAATAAAAACCAGGTTAAAAACAAACAAACAATTCTTCAAAAGGCAAATGACACTATTCAAAAACTCTAAAGAACTAGGGACAATTAGAACAAGACCACTGCAAAAAAGGTAAGATCCCTGTGTCCACCCCCACTCTTTGAGGGACAGAGAAATTCTTAAGAAATTAGAACCCAAATAATGTGCATATTGCAAGGAAGAAAGACACTGAAAATAAGATTGATTTCCCTAGCTGCCCTCAGTGAAAAACCCCAAGGACAGTTGGACTGCAACCCACAGAAACGTGGAATGAAAGGCCACAGATGGAGTGGGTGATCTTTGCTACTGAATTAAAACCAAATATTCAAAGCACAGATTCTTATATATACTACTCTGACTAAAAATCTGTTAAACAAATTAATGCCCAGATAACAACTTTTCCATTGCTTTTATATAACAGTGCTGTTTAAGAAAAGTGACTCACCCCCATCCCAGAGGAAATCTTAAAAACTATAAAAAACAGAGCTGTTTTTCATGTGCCTTTTTGACCATTTGTATATCTATTTTGGAGAGATGTTTATTCAAGGCTTTTGTGCATTTAAAAAAAGTTTTTAATTTTGCACAATTTATTTTTAAAATGAGATTATAGCATAGAATTTTATTTAGTTTACTTAGTAGCTCTGTTCCCCACCCCTTTTTCTATTTCAAAATCCATTTTAATTTTTTTTAAATTATATTTCACAGTCTTATGCCTGATAAACTGCATAATTCTTATTAAGACACACCCAAGGATACAACGTTAACTGCTTGCTCTTTATGTTTTACTTTTTATTTACATTCTCTGCCCATTATTTTTTTCCAGAAAATGGTTCATATATACTTATTTGTATCTTGGTCTTCTCATTCAACCATAGTAAATTGTTTCACATCAATAGGAAGAATGCTAATGTATTCCACTAAATGGCTAAATATTACAAATTATTGAACTGTGTTAATCCATTCACCTATTCTCCTAAAGATGTACGTTCTTTTGTCTCAAGTTTTTAGTCATTATGAATTATGCCACAATAAATCTCTAAGTAAGAATATCTTTGCAGTATCTGCAAGTCACAGGCCTTGCCATATCTGCAAGCCGCAAGCCTTGCCATGGCCTCGCCCGCGCGGCATAACCCCCTCCCCCGTTCCCCTTTTCCCTCTCTCCCTCTTCCTTGTTCCTTCTCACCATTCAGAGCTCTCGCCCCAGTTATTGCCTTATTTGGACAACCTTGCTTCGCCCCTTGCCGCCCCCAATTCTGCCCCTTTCCCTAGCAACCCCTGACCCTAACCACTGCCCAATGATAAGCCTCCACCATCGGCTGAGGGACTGCCCCCAGCCTGAAGAGTATATATGCACTGTACTTCCTCAATAAAGCTCTCTCTCTCTCTCTTTGCTTCTTCCCCCGCACTCAGAGGTCTCGAGTCTTTCTTTCACGTGTGGTCCTTACCAGATACCCCCCACACCTGAGCCGTGGAGACCAGGGAGCCCCCAACCCGACGCCGCTCCCTGAGAACCTCCTCACCCTCGCCGTTCCCAGAGTGCGCACCGGACGGCCCATAACTAGCCAGTGTTGCCCCCCGGGCTGCAGCAGGGCTGATCACCTTCAGGCTCGGGAACAAAGCGGCATATCTTCCCTGAAGGCTAATCACAGGACTGACCTGGAATTTGTTCTACCACATACTTTCATCAAATCAGTCAGGGAAAGTACAAATTCAAAGAAAGTGGCAAAAGACACTATGACTTGATGTTACAACCATTGATGTAACCATTTTTAATCTTCCTGAACTACCCTGATACAGACCAATAACACATTTCCCACTCTCATATTCTTTTTCCATTAGCTTTTAGCTTATTTCAATAAATACCTGGTGGTGTGTATGTCAGTGTGTGCATGAGTGTGTGAATTTTTATTTTTCACATGCACACACATAACAAAAGTCACAGATAGAAGAGGTACTTAAAAATCACATTGTTAAAAGGATGGAGATGGACATTTATATGAGAAGGCCAGTGTAAAGGTATGGTTAGTTTGGGTTCCTGCTGAGGTAGCCAAATAAAGTCATAGAACAAGTCAGTAAACCAAGGCTCAATGTACATGGAGGAATACTTTGGAGTTGTTCCTGTGGATTTGAGTAGACTCAAAATCACTTGTAGTACTTCTCAATTTAGAAAAAAAAAATTACTATTATTTTGGAAACAAATAGAGCTATTCTTTAAAAAAAAAGAAAACATGCACACACAGCTTTTTTTTCTGAAGAATCACCCTTGCATACATGACCTATGTTAGCTGAAATAGCCCCAGTGCTTCTTTATTTCTATTCTTTGTCTAGCAACCACCAGCTTACCAATCTAAAAATTTTAAACAAAAATATAAAAAATATTTCACAGTCTATTACAGGTGTGAGTCTCTTGGCAAATGTTCCAGGATATTAAAAAATTAGCTGAGCCTGATTTAATTTCTAAGAAGCTTACAATGTGAAATATATATATACATATATATCTGTTAACAAATTAAATATAGTTCAAAGGTATGCTAAGTATAGTTGGTGCAATACATTCATAAAATCATTGAAATTATGGATTGCACATGATTGGGGAGAGTTCAATCTGACATGCTTCATTTAAAAATTGGTATTTAAGATAACCATTGAAGAGCTGTCAGATTTCTAAAAAAGGAAGTTAAAGAGCATGTTTCAGAAATGGAGGAAACAGAATGAAGAATGAAGAGGAAATTAAAATCATTAAGTAGAGTCTAATGTGTTTCATCAGATGTCTCATTGGACTGGAGGAGGAAAGTATAGACACAGGGTGGCTGTGAAACATTACATTAAAGATTGTGGTTAAGATTAAAAATGGAATGTTCTTTCAGGATATAACAGAGGTAATCACTAGTACAGGGTGTTGATAATCAGGTGATACATGATGAAAAATGCACCTAAAATGTAGTTCTGTGGGATATGAATAAATTTGTGTTGTCAGAGGTATATTTTCTCAGTGGACGGAGATCCAGAAAGTAGCTTAAAAAACCATTGACCATTCATCATGGGGAATTCCTGCTACATGCTCAAATATGGGGGCAAAAATGTCTGGAATACATGGGCCTTGCCTAAAGAAAAAAGACAGGCCTATATGCCAGTCTTTCCATCTTAATGAACTTAATGCTTTACTTATAAATCTTACTCCTGTAAAAATGAAACTTAGTCTAATTATAATTAATGCCTAAGAGTTCTCTCCAGAAAACCTCCTTATTACTCAAATATGCCTTTTCTCTAAACAAAACTCAGCAAATAAACATACTACTTTCACTCTGATGTGGTCAAGACTCCTGGTGATGAGCTTCCTGGCACCAAGGGATTATTTCCAAGTGACAACCAGCAAGGCATTTGGAATAAGAACTTAACCATAAAGAGAAGACATTAAATTAAAAAAAAAAAAAGAGGTTTTATGGCTAAGAGTTTTCAAAGTGAGTCAGGAGGTCATTCCCAAGGTTATGCTAATGCAGGTCTCAGGCAGATTTCACTAACTGCACAGTAAACAAAGCTTCAAACAAGAGCACTCCAGAGGGCTCTAGGGATATACAGACACCAGAGGTAAGGTAATCAGTCTCATGAAATTCTTCTACTCCTTTTATTTAAACCCATAATTTTCAGTGAACCCATTTAAATATATCTCTTAGAGACTTAAAACTTCAGATTTCCATATGCCAGTTGACCCATAAATCCCAGTAGAGTTGTGACTAACTTCTACTCCCCAGTTCTTCAGGCTTGCCCTGGATGACCAACAAAATGATTCTTATGGATTGGTCCCAACCCAAAAAACAAGGAGTATCTACAATTGCAAGCAAAACAATTTCTCCCATCTGCCCCTAATATCTAAGTCCCACCTCAACTTGTGGTAGTCAGAGAAGAGATCATCCCAAATCCCTCAAGATTGAGGAATGAACAAATATAAGGGGTGGTGGTATAGATTTACTGTATTGTAGTTATTATTTTGTCTTAATGGAAATACTTGTAACATTGATATAAAGACAGTGATTGCCACGTATTTAGAAGAAAGGGGGTGTGATGAAAAAGTGGAAAACAGGGCTTATTTAGGCAGTGAAATTGTTCTCTGTGATACTGCAGAGATGGATACATGACATTATACATTTGACAAACCCTATAAAATAAAGTGTAAACTATAATGTAAACTATAGACTTTGGTTAGTAACAGTGTTTCAATATTGGTTCATCTATTGTAAAAAATATACCACACTAATGGAAGATGTTATTAATAGAGGAAACTATGTGTGTGGGTGTGTGGTTGTGGGGATGTTATATGGGAATTCACTATACTTTTGGTGTAATATTTCTGTAATTATAAAACTTCTCTAAAAATAAAGTTTACTATTACAAAAAAGGAAGAAAGTTGTATAGCTGGACAATTTTTTAAAATTAAAAAAATAATACATCTTAAAAAAAACGTTTTTGCTCCTTTCCTGACATGGATCTACCAGGTGACAAGAGTGAAGAATAAAAGTTCAGCCTTTGCTAAAGTTTTTGTAGCAGTAACAAAGGAAAATAAAGTACAAGAAATATAATTAATCTCATGTTTATATAACAGTAGAGAGAAGGCTGAGACTTTTGGGACTTAAGTCCCAATAGACACTGCAAAAAATAAAATGTGTTCTGCATATTGTTCCCCTCCTAGATAAATGGCCAGAAAGACTTGTTCAAGTAAGATAGGTTTCTGAGTTAGAAATTTAAAGTATAGAGAAAAAATACTTATTTATTTTTAAAAAGTGAGGACTTAAGTATTGAAGAATTTTTAGGGGAATCATTTTATGACTGCTTAATCAATTAAATGAATTCTGTTTTCTAAGTTGATTTGTATAAAGAAAGTATGAACTTTTCTTATTTATATTTTAACCAAGATTATAAGTAAGCCATTATTTTTATCACTGCGCAATTGTAAATTAACTGTTATTATTAGTTTAATTTGTTCTAGTTTATACCATTAATAACTGAGGTATCACTTTACCAGAATCTATATATATATATAAATATGAGTAAATCCAAGCCCATATGGGCCACAAAGCAAAACACTTAATTCTAGAAAAAAATTAAATTTAGAGCAAAACCTAAATTCAAATTTTCATATAACAACAGAGTCACACACATGCAAACACACCAAACACACACATTGACACTTATATACAAGAAACACAATCTAGGGGTACAGGTGGCAAGATGGTGTCAGTTTAAGTGGGCACTCACCACCTCTCTCAGGAAAAACAGCTGAGTGTGGACAAGATCCTTCTTGTGAGAGCTGTTTTGGTAACCCACAGAGCAGGAAGTTTCAGAGCATCAATTTGGAGGGAGCTGGACAAAAAGATAAATTGCTCAACATAAAACCATGAGTTCCTCACCCCTGTCTGTGGCTGGAAAGGTGGACAGCTAAGCCCCATCCTCAAAGCAAAAAGCCACTGAAAGCCCTGACACCCGCTGGCCACCCAGTAAGAAGGAGCATTCTCTGAGAGTGGGAAGGGTCTGTGCAAAAGGTGGAGAGGGGTTTCCTTTCTTTGGGTTTCACTGTCTGGGCCTGCCTTGAGCTTTGGAGAGCATAACAGCTAGCTTGAGTTAGCACCAGGAAAAGGGGACCAGCGAATCTGCTGAGGCAGCCTGATTTACCGAGCCACCCTGGGAGAGAGAAACTTGGCCTGGGAGAGGGTGGAGTCAGGTGATTAAATAGTCCTGTGCTGAATACTATAAAAATGTTAACTCCCTTAAGGGAGTCAGACAGTAGGAAATACTTAATAAGCTTCCAAGAGCCTATTTAGGGCTCCCTGGGAGGAGGGTTGGTCTGGAAGAGGGTTGAGAGTCATTTTTCTGGGGTGAGTTCAGTCACCAGGGTCTCATTTGAATTTCAGAAGGAAACTCAACCTGACAAGGAAAGATGAATATTAATGTATTATATTCACCAGTAAAGGGAAATAGATTGTCAGAATGCATAAGGAAATAAGACTCTATATGCTGCCCACAAGAAACCTACCTTAGACCTAGGGATTCAAGGAGGCTGAAAGTGAATGCTTAGAAAACAATCTTACAGGCAAACAATTTGAAAAAAGTGGGAGTAGCTATACTAATATTGGAAAAAATAAACTTTAAATGCAAAACTATTGTAAGAGACAAAGGCACACACTAAATATTAGTAAAAGATATAATCTTTCAAGAATAAATAACAATCATAAACATTTATGCATCTAACCACAGCACCATAAAATGCATGAGGTAAACACTGGAAAAACTATATGGAGAAATAGAAAACTCTACAATTATAGTGGGCGACTTTAATATACCATTATCACCATTAGACAGAACATCTGGACAGAGAATCAATAAAGAAACAAGTTCTTTGAATATTACATTAGAGTATTTGGATCTAATAGCCACATACAGAACACTACATCCAAATACAGTGGGATATACATTCTTCTCAAGTATACATGGGTCATTCTCCAAGATAGACCACATGGTAGGCCACAGAAAAAATCTCAATGAATTCAGAAAGATTGAAATTATACAAAGTAATTTCTCTGATCACAATGGAATGAAGCTGGAAATCAGTGTGGGTCAGAGAATCAGATTAGTCAGAAAGATACGGAAGTTAAACAAACACTCTTAGCCATATAGTGCGTCAAGGGCGAAATCTAAAAAGAAATTGAAACTAATGTAAATGACAGCACAATATATCAAAACATATGGAATGTAACAAAAGCTGTACTGGGAGGGAAATTCATAGCCATACATGGCTATATCAATAAGGAGAAAGAGTTAAAGGTGATGACTAACTGCACACCTGGGGGAATTAGAAAAGAACAACAAGCTAATCCCAAAGAAAGTAGAAAGAAGGAAATAACAAATAATATATAACAAAGATTAGAGCAGAACAAAATGAAATAGAAAACAATAAAGCACTTGAAAAAATAAACAAAACCAAAAGCTGGTTCTTTGAGAAGATCAATAAAATTGACAAACCCTTAGGTAGACAAACCAAAAAAAAGAGAGGAGATGCAAATACACAAAATAAGAAATGAGGAAGGCGGTATCATCACAGGCCCCACAGAAATAAAGAGTATCATAAGAGGATACTTTGAAAAGTTGTATGTCAACAAGATGGATAATTTATGGGAAATGGACAAATTCCAAGAAACACATAAGCAGCTTACATTGATTAAAAAAGAAATTGATGAACTCAAACCAACTAATCACAAGTAAAGAGATATAATCAGTCATCAAAAACCTCCCAACTGAGAAGAGCCCAAGACCAGACAGCTTCTCAGGTGAATTCTACCGAACATTCCAGAAAGAACTAGTACCATTCCTGCTTAAACTCTTCCATTCTATAGAAGTAGATGGGACATCACCTTACTCATTCTATGATGCCAAAATTACCTTAATACCAAAGTCAAAGAAAGGAAAACTACAAGATGTCACAAGAAAGGAAAACTACAGACCAATCTCTGTAATGAACCTAGATGTTAAAATCCTCAGCAAAATACTTGCTAATCATATTCAACAACACATCAAATGAATTATACACCATTACCAAGTGGGTTTCACCCCAGGTATGCAAGGATGGTTTAACATAAGAAAATCAATCAATGTAATACACTACATAAACAGACCAAAAGAAAAAAAAAATCACATGATCATCCTTATAGTTGCATAATAAACATTCAACAAAATACAGCTTACTTTCCTGACAAAAACACTGTAACAGACAGGAATAGAAGGAAAATTTCTGAACATGATAAAGCATGCATATGAAAACCCCACAGCTAACATCATATATAGTGGTGAAATCATAAAAGCTTTCCCTTTAAGTTTGGGAAAAAGAAAAAATATTCCCACTATCACCACTCCTATTTAAAATTGTGTTAAAAGTACTGGCTTGAGAACTGAGGCAAGACAAAGATCAAAATCACCCAAATTGGAAAAGAATTTCACTATTTTCAGATGACATGATCTTATACATAGAAAACCCTGAGACATCTACAACAAAGCTTCTGGAAATTATAAATGAGTTCAGTGAAGTCACAGGTTATAAGATCCGTGCACAAAACTCAGTAGGATTTCTGTACAGCAGTAATTTGCAATCTGAGGAAGATATCAAGGAAAAAATAACATTTACAATAGTAAACAAAAGAATCAAATACCTAGGAATAAATTTAATTAAGATGAAAATGAATTATACACAGAAAATTACACAACAATGTTAATGTAAATCAAAGAAGACTTAAGTAAATGGAAGAATATTCCCTGCTAAAGGACAGGGAAACTAGATTTTCTTAAGATGACTATGCTACCCAAACTAATCTACAGATTTAATACAATCCCAATAAAAATCAAAACAGCATTTTTTACTGAATTGGAAAAACTAACAATGAAATTCATTTGGAAGGGCAAGAGGCCCCGAATATCAAAAGATATATTGAAAAAGAAAAATGAAATCGGAAGAATCACAATGCCTGACTTTAAAACATACTACAAAGATATAGTGGTCAAAACTGCATGGTATTGGCACAAGGATAGAAATACTGGCCAATAGAACTGAACTGAGAGTTCTAATATAGATCATCGCATATTTAGTTATCTGATATTTGACAAGGCCACCAAGCCCACTCATCTGGGAGAGAACGGCCTCTTCAACAAATGGTGCCTGGAGAACTGGATATCCATATCCAAAAGAATGAGAGAAGAACACCATCTCATACCTTATACAAAAAATCAACTCAAGATGGATCAAAAATCTCAACATAAGAGCCAAGACCATAAAGTCTTTGGAAGATAATATAGGGAAGTATCTATAGGACCTTGTAATAGGAAATGTTTTCATGACCATCACACCCAAGGAATGAACAGTAAAAGAAAAAATAGATAAATCTGATCTCCTCAAAATTAAAAACTTTTGCACCTCAAAGGATTTTATCAAAAAACAAAATTGTAGCTTACCATGGGAGAAAATATTTGGCAACCATATATCTAATAGGAGCCTAATATCCAGGATATATAAGGAAGTCCTACACCTTGAAAATAAAAAGATAAACATCCCATTTAAAAAATGAACAAGTGACTTGAAAAGATACTTCTCCAAGGAAGAAATACAAATAGCTAAAAAGCACATCAAAAGATGCTCAACATCACTAGCTATTAGGGAAAGGCAAATCAAAACTACAATGAGAAACCATCTTACACCCATTAGATAGGCAGCAATTTTTTAAAAGGGGGGACTACAAGTACTAGAGCAGATGTGTGGGGAATTGGAACCCTCATCCATTGCTGGTGGGAATGTAGAATGGTCCAGCCACTGTGGAGTACTGTTTGGCAGTTCCTCAAAAAACTAACTATAGAACTTCCATATGACCCAGCAATTCCACTGCTGGGTATATACCCATAAGAATTGAAAGCAAGGACACATACAGATATACACACACCAATGTTCATAATGGCATTATTTGCTTCTGCCAAAAGTTAGAATCAACCCAAATGCCCATCAACAAATGAATGGATAAACAAAATATGGTACACACATGCAATGGAATATTACTCAGCTGTAAGAAGGAATACAGTGCTAACACACGGGATAACATGGATGAATCTTGAGGACCTTATGTTGATTGAAGCAAACCAGGCATCGAAGAAAAAGTATTACATGACCTCACTGATATGAATTAAGTAAATATAGGTGACTAAGAGATTTATTTTCTGGATGATAGGTTTACATGAAATAGAAAGGAAAAAGAAGGTTTTGAACCAATGCACATTCAGGCGAAATCAATGACAAGGTGGAAGTGCGTAGCTGAGCAGTGGTGGGATTTAACAGGTTTGTTGTGTTACTATTGTTCAGGTGATGCAAGTTTGACAGGGGGTAGTGTGGGGAGGGTGATTTGGAAGGTCCAAGGAACTGGGGGGAGGTTTAGAGGAGGGACCAGGTGAATGCTGGGGATTGACAGGTATGTGGATGAAAGTACAATGTTAGGAATTCTCTTATGGCAATATGAAAAGGAATGGTTACTGGTTTAGGGTTTTGGATGCATTTGGGGCAGGGTACACCTGAGTCAGACTTCTAGGGAGTGTGATAGGGATCATTTTTTCATAATGTATTGTATGAGTGGGTGGAGACCCACATAATGAGTGGGAAGGAGTTGATCTCCCATCCTGGGGAGGACTGATATGTTCTCAAAAAGAGGGGTAAGAGACTCTTGAGAGCATGGGGGGTTCCTAATAAGGGAGGACAAAACAGTGTGTCAATAACTCAATGTTATTGCAAGTAACTATTAATCTTGTCATCCAAGGAGTGAAGCCCAGTGGTCCATGTGCCCTGAGGGGAAGGAGAGGGAGGAATAAAATAAATGGAACAGGAGGTATTTAGTGGGCAAGTGAAGTGTTCTACATGGTCTTGCAATGATGGACACATGCCATGTTAAATATCATCAAAATTTATAAAATTGTATGGTCTAAAATATAAACCATAATGTAAACCATTGACCATGGTTAGCAACTATGTTTCAGTATTTGTATATCAGTTGTAACTAATGTACTATCCACATATAAAAAATTATTAATATGGGAAGGGGAAAAAGGGAACAAATGTTGGGTATATGGTAGTCCACTGTTTTCTGTATGTGACTTTACTGTGACCTAAAACTTCTTTGAAAACAAAATGAAAAACAATAAGACACTCGGGAATAAGTGGAAGAAAATGTCACTGCACATACAGGACAACAGATATTACAATGATGAAAAGCAAAACGCCAAAATTTTTTTTTAAATTTTTCATTATTTTTTAATATCCCAATTTTTAAATTTTATTTTATTTTTAGTTTTTAAAAAATTTTAAAGTATTTTATTTCTTATATTTAAGCCTATCATTATTATTTCATTTTCCTATTAATTACATTTGGCTATTTTATTGGATTCATTTTAGAAGAAGCTTTGGATCACAGAAGGTTTACAACTGAGGCAGGGGAGAATCATTGGTGTGGTGTGTCAGTGATGGGTGATACATGGGAGGAAGTTCACCTAGACATACATATAAGGTATATAAATATGTTCAAATGTACATGGGGCATTGTCACAGTGGTTAAAGATCCACACAATAACCAAAAGGATGTTGAATTTTTCATCCTGGAGAGCTCTGACACATTATCTAATGGAACAGCAACAATTCCCCAAGTTCATGGGCAATGACTAGCGAAGGAGGATGGTCCATTGATGGGCCCTTGATATTGATGACTATGCTTATGAGCTTTTGCTCTTGAAATTGAAAGTTAGCTTAGTGTTATAGGGTGCCTAAGAGTTATCTGCTGAGAACCTCGCTCTAAGCAAATCTCAGCATATAAATGTATTACCTTCCCCCCAGCTTGGGACATGACTCACAGAGATGATACACCCTGGCACTAAGGGATTACTACCAAGCACCAACTAGCAATTCAACTGGAAAAAGACCTTGAAAAGAAGGGCAAAAAGGTAATAACAAATGAGTTAATATGGCTGAGAGTTCAGAGTGAGTCGGGAGGTCATCCCAGAGGTAATGTTCATGCACATCTCAGCAGGATCTCATAGACTGCCAAAGTAGATACTACCCCAAATTGTGGGGCTCCTGAGGGCTCTGGAGACACCCAGGTCCTAAGGTCAGGGTAGATAGCTCCAGAATTTTGTGCCTTGCCAATGGGCCCTACTTTGGCGTCTGTGCTCCTGAGAATGACAGTTGGACTCAGTTATGGCTCCCCTATACATAGCTCATCTGTCCCTTCTATTTGGACCTATTGCTGGTGCTGAAGTTGGTAAGTGTACATCTAAGAGACTTAAATATTAAGGCTGTCCATGTGCCACCTGGACCTTGAGCCTCAATGGAGTTGCTACACCAACTCTCCAGTTCATTGGATTCACCCAGGGCAACTAACAAGGAGATGAGTATGGACAGCCAGCATACCAAGGAAATGAGGGAGGCTACAAGTTCAAGCAAGAATGTCCCATCCATCAGTTGTAAGGAATCAAAGCACCTTCTCAATTAGAGGGGGAGTAGACGTCACCATACCAAAATCCTCAAGATTGGGGAATGAACTATGGACTAGAGTGGACTTACTAGTATTCTACTATAGACTTTTTATTATTCTAGTAATGGAATAATTTACAACATTGATGTGGAGTCAGTGGTGACTGGAGGCTCTGAGGGCAAGGATAGGGAAAATCAGGTGTAATACAGGGACATTTTGGGACTTGGGAATCATCTTGAATGACATTGCAATGACAAATGTAAGCCATTATATACCTTCCCATATCCTACAGAATTGTGTGGGTGAGAGTGTAAACTACAATGTAAATTATAGTCCATGCTCAGTGGCAATGCCCCCAAATGTGTTCATCAATTGCAATGAATGTACCACACTAATGAAGGATGTTATGTGGGAAAATATGGGAGGTTAGGGGGGCGGGGCATATGGGAACCCCTATATTTTTAATGTAACATTTATGTTATCTAAGTATTTTTTTAAAAATAAAAAATATATTAAATAAAAGGAAACACAATCATATATCCACAAATTATTTATTGTTACTTTTCCCATTGTAAACTTTAATGGAAAAATTTAATTAAAAATACAGATGCAAATGTGTCTGTTAAATTCTGTTGTACCCACTTTCTAGCACAACTATTTGGATTGTCAAGAGGCTTTGACAAGTCAGTTATGCAATTGGGTTATAAATGGTGCTTAAAAGTGTGGAAAATAACTGATGAAGTATGTTAGAAAAGTTCAAAAAATATGTCTCATTTTTCAGGAAACACTAAAGACAACATATACCAAAAAATAGTAACATATAATGATTTTATTTATTAACTTATTTGCAATATCATTAATTCAGTGATATGTATGCTCTTTGTTGCTAAAACTTTAAAATTCATCATGTTTCCTGAAGAATGAAATAAATTTGGCTATATTTCCTTCATTTAGATACTTATTTCCAAAATACATGATGTTTAGTGATGTATATTCTGATATTGTCTTGGTTATCTAAATTTGGTGCTTCCTTAATATAATTTTCTTCTGGAAAGAGCTTTAAGTTCAATTAAATCGACAGCCTGTCATAAGGTAATAGAAGCCAAGATATCACATATCGCTAGAAAAACATCTAGATTTAGAATCAAAGTTTTCCAATTCTTGTCAAGACTTTTCAAATTTTTCAATGAGAAAAAACTTCTCTTTTTTTTTTTCCAAGTTAACAATAGGAATTTATTTCCTCATAGTTTTGAGGCTAGTAAAATCAAGGCATCATCAAGATAATGCTTTTTTTCCATAGACCAGGTGCTGGTAATCCTTGGCTCCTCAGTTCATTACAACTGACACATTTCTTGGTAATTTTTGAGGATAAAAGAAAAATTAAAGAAACAAATCACTTTCTGCTTTACACATAATTTATTGTGGATGTCCAAAGTTTTAAAGTTGGAGCTACTATTTTCTTGGTCACCTTGCAAGTGTTTAGAACAAGAACAAAGAAGAATGGACAAAGGATATTGCTCATCCTTGACTGAATTCATTTTCCTGGGTTTACCTACTAACTCTGAGATCAAAGGGACCCTATTCATCATAGTTCTAGTTATTTTTAATATTCTGGAAAATCTTAGAATGGTTATTTTAATTAGAATGGATATCCAGCTTCACATACCAATGTACTTTTTCCTCAGCCACCTCTCCTTCTGTGACATCTACTACCCCAGTGCAGCTGGGCCTGAAACCCTGGTAGACTTATTTGCAAAGAACAAATCAATTTCCTTTGTTAGTTGTGCTCTGCAATTCTTCAGTTTCTGTATCTTTGTGGATTCTGAGTGCCTCCTGCTGGCAGTGATGGCCTTTGATAGGTACAAGGCCATTAGCAACCCCTTGGTCTATACAATCAATATGTCCTATGGAGTGTGCTCCATGTCATGTTTGTGGTTTACCTGGAGAGAATGCTGGATGATCTGGAACATACGACATTAGCATTCTGCTTATGTTTCTGTGGGTCAAATGAGATTAATCAAGTCTTCTGAGATTTACCTCCTCTTTGCCTCCATTCATGTTCTGTTATGCAGGTCAATGAACTGGTATTATTCTTGATTTTTGCCTTGAATGAACTGACATCTATTTCAGGAGTTATAGTGTCTTACTGTTATATCATCTGATCAGTTTTAAAGATCCACCCTGTTGAGGGGAGATTGAAAGCTTTCTCCACAGGCACATACACTTGACCGTTGTTGCAATTTTCCATGGAACTATTCCCTTCATGTATTTCTGGCCCAGTTCTTCCTATTCCCTAGAACAAGACAATATGACCTCTGTGTTTAAAACCCTTGTCACTCCCCTGACTCATAGCCTATGGAACGAAGATGTGAAAGTGACTTTGGAGAGACTGAAAAATAAAAGGTGGCTTTAAATATTTATATTAAATAAATATTTATGTATGTGTTTGTATGAATATAAGTGCATGTATATTTGTGCTTGTACTTTTCATAAAATCATTTGAAAATTCATGAGAGAAAGTTTTCAAATCCTAATTTTAAAAAAAGTGTTGTACTAAATTACTTTCATATAAGAATTTGTATATCCCTAAAAGATCAAACTACATTATATGCTCTGAGTTTGTATATATAAGTCCCTCTTTGTATACAATGTGCGTGACACATTTTGTCATGTCTAATTTTTATTTGTGAAACTTTATTTGTGTACTATTTCAATTTTTCTAAAATGCATTGCATGTTTACTAACTGCTTTTGTACATTTAAGTCCTTAGTATTTCCTGGTGAATCTAGCTGTTCTTATATTAATAAATAATCTAGTAGAAAAACAAATATTAATTATGTAAGCATTCAAAAATTCATACTAAACTTCAAATCATCACCAAATAAAAAGTTCAATAAAAATCCAAAGCAAAATGCCTGACTTGGTAGGCAGAGAAGAAAAAGCTTCCCAGAATGGAGCAATTGTGACTAAGGTCTAAAGAATGAGTAAAGATGTAAGCTGGGGAAAGGAGAGAATCCTACTTAGAAGGATTGGCAATTAGAGAATGCTTGAGGAGGACAACACCATGCTTTTAAAGAAGAAATTAAATCTAAAATTCTTAGGTTATAAAGAACAATTGGAAGTGCCTGAAGAAAGTACATGCTTGAACAGTAATTCTTAACACATCCATGATTTCCTCAAGGAAGCTTTTATTCTCTTCTTTTTTCTCCACCCATGTTAAATCCTCCTTCTTGTATTCAGAAACAACTCTCTCCACAAAGAATTTTTTACAATATTATTCTGTATAATAACTCATTTTTCCAATATGGGCTTGTGAGCATTTTATGCTCAAGAACTGAGTTTTTCATTCCTGTTATAGGAAGAATCTGTCTCATGTCTTGGATACAAGTGGGATATAAACCCATTGATAAGTAACAAAATTAAAATACATTAATATTATTAAATGTTTATTAAATGTTAGTTAAAACAAAATTAATTGAAGGTATAGTGTGTGTCTTGACTATATTTTTCATAGCAGATAAGTAGATGTACTTGTTGTGGTTACTAGAAGTAATGAATTTATAAAGGAATAAATACTAACAATTCCAGAAAACAGATCATTCGTGGGTGTACTTTCTTGACATTCACCTACATTATGCCTCAGTTCCTGCAACATTCAAGGGCACTCCTAATTTGTACAAGCTTATGTCATTAAAGGAATTAGACTTGGTAGCTGATAGTGTAAAATTCCTTGTGTGAAAATATTTCAGAATGGGAATAAAGCCCAAGGACCCCCTATGTTTTACAAGTTGGCATTTCTTTATGGAATCCCTGGGGATGTTAGGGGAAAGAATAGAAGTATAAAAAGTCTATGGGGAATGATTGTTTCAGACAAAAGACTTTAAGTGTTTCCTCCTTAACCATATTTTTTCAATTAATCCATACTCTGTTGGAATTTTTATTATGAACAGAAGCATTACAGAAAAATGTGTTTGAAATTGAAATACTAAAGTTCAAACAGTGGAATGACTTCAATGGTTTGCCACGAATTTTTAATATCTAAATAGGACGTCTAATTAACTCATTATGCTTGCATATGATATCTTATATTACTACATCTAAAGGCAATTTGATCTTCAGATTGCCACCTTTATCCCCCTAGTGGGTGTGAAATAGAGGACAGTATATTTTAAACCCTATAAATGGATTACCCAAACCGGAATTGACTATTTTGTTTGGTTTCCTATCCCTTAAATGTGTAAGTTGAGGTTGAATTACCAATTACTGCAGATCTTGTTTAGGTTATTCATGACTCAGATTAGGGTGTGGAATGACGGCATGTGGGGATCTTTCTACCTTGGAATGCAGCAGACATAGTGAGAACCTTAACTCAGAAGGCTTTGATCTATCCTAATGTGTCTGCATCATTCCTCATCTCACTAGACCCTGTTAATCTCTGTTTCTCTACCTCTCACTCTTGTCACACATCTATCAACTAAGAATGGGAATTTTATTTTCCAAACTTTATATTATAAACGTGTGTAGTGGGTTAATAGTGTAGGCTTTTTCCTATATCTATACTCCTTCCTTAAGACTCATCACCGATATACTGAAACACAAGAATGGCACAGTAATGGATTTATGTATATGTATAAAACAGCAAATAGAAAGATACAAAATGGTGATACCCTGCAACCACATTTGTAAGAATAGAACAACAGAATTGTTCAGTAGCCAAGTTAGTGTGAGGTAGGCATTGAAGTCAGAAGAAGCAACTTTATCTCCCTTGAGGAAATACTTTGTTATGAACAGGCTATGAACCAGGTTTCCAAATCCTCTCAAATAACTGTGCCATTTAATAAGTCCTTCTTCCTTGCTAGACTTCAGTTCTCTCTCTGTAAAAATGGACTTCAATTTCAATACCACTGCTGCCACTTTGTATCTCTATACATACTTATGATTCTAATGCTGTTTAAACTCATCTCACTATTGGACTGATTTTTCTTTTTACTTCTGTTGAATGTGCTTACTTCTTTATTCACAATAAAAACTCTTTCATATCACATTATATCATTTTTCATTTATATCAAGGAAATTATTTCACACACATGTGGATTTTTTACTCATATTTTGACAAGAAAACAAGAATATTTCCATCAGCTATGACAGAATCACCTGCAGGAGAGGTTTTGAAATGTTATTCTGGCAGTTGATCTTGTGTGAAGATCACTTTCACTCATGTAGGTGCCTTGTTTTTCTTTATTATTCATATAATTATCAAAAGTGCATGACTGCAGGTGGGGTAACAATTCAGCCTCGCCACAGTCCTTGATAAAATGGACACAAATTGGAACTGCATTTAATCTAAAAAATCTGTGAGAAAACTGATTGCTTCAGAATACTAAGTCTTTGAATCCATATGTGTGGTACATCTCACATATACCAAGATATTCTATAAATTCTTTAAGTAATACTATAATTAATGATACAGTGTTTTATAAATCATTTAAAAAACATCCTTTAGTCAGAAAAAAAAATCCTATATCTTATATTTTAATGGGTTGTAAATGGTTCTTGTATTTCATTTTACATTTTTAATTGCTCACATATAGAAATAAAATCAAATTTTATTTTAATTTTGTAACCTCTCCATCATAAATTACTAATTCATTCTAAATTTTTAAATAAATGTAACAGTGGTTTTTACATACTCAATCATATCCTCTAAAATACATACAGTTTTCTTTTCTTTTATCAACATTTATAATTTTTTTCTCTACTTTGTGATGAGAGAAGGCATACTTTCCTTGGTCTCTGTTCAGAGTAAAGAATTCAGTCACTCAACATTATGTATAATGGATCTCCTTGGACTAGAGGAGGGTATGAATTATGGGTAGATGAGATTCATAACATTAAAATCAATTCTTTTCCCTTCTTGACATTTATCAATTTTGTGACAAGAGTGAAGAATTAGAAGTTCAGTCTTAGCTCAAGCTGTTGCAGCATTAATGAAAATACAGAACCCAAAATCTAGTAAATGTCATGTTTACATAACACAGTAGAGTTAATGCAGAGGTTTTAGAGATTTAACTCTCAACAGTCATTAGAAAAAAAATAATATGTGCTCTTTATATTGTTCACCTACCATAAGCATGGACAGAAAGACTTGATCATCTAACGTAGGTTTCTGAGTTGTCAAATTTAAAGGATATAGGAAAACAAATGCTTATTTTTTTAAGAAAATGAGGAATCATGTATATTGGGAATTTTTTAATGATTCATTTTATATCTATTTTTTCTATTAAATGAATTCTAAAATCTAATTTGGCTGATCTAATTTGTATAAGAAACATAAATTTTACTAAGCCAAGATTCTTAAGCAAACCTTCATTTTAACTACTGTGCAGGTGGTTTCACCATAGTTATTAGCTTAATGCATTCTAGTTTTTTTCCTAGAATAACTGTGGTATCATATTAGAAGAACAAATATGTATAACTTCATGTCCATATGGTCCCCATTACATAATAGTTAGTTTTAGATAAAATCAAAATCAGACCAGAATCTACATTCAAACTTTCGTATAGCAACAGAGAGGCACATACATGCAAACACAGCAAACACACAAATAAAGACACACACATATACAAGAAACAGTTCTATATATATACATAATATTTATTGTACTCTTCCCATTTTCATTTTTAATGGGTAAGTCAATGAAAATCCAAAGAGATAAAATGTATGTGTTAAATTCTGTTGTTCCCAATTTTTTGTGGCACATCTTTTTTGGTTTCCCAAGGGAACTTGAAAGGTCAGTCCATTGGATTATAAATGCCATGTATAAGAAGTGAAGAAATGTTATAGTAAGGGTGAATAAAATATATCTTATGATTCAAGAAACACAAAATTGTAACATAATGATTGTATTTATTAATTTACATGAAATATCATTAATTCAGTGATATGCTCTGTATTTCTGAAATTTTAAAATGTATTATGCTTCTTGAAGTATGTGGTAAACTTGATCACGTTTTTGTCCATTCAGTCTATTTATTTTCAAATATGTTTTGTCCTGTATCTTTTGGCCTTAGATGTTTACCTTTTTTTTTTTTTTTTTTTTTTTTTATCTGGAATGATATTTCAGGTCAGTCAAATGTTGTGCCTGTGATTGGGGAATAGAAACCAAAATATCAAAATATCAACTATCTCGTGATTGACATCTGCTTTCTCAGCTTTTATCTCAGACTTTTTTTTATTTTTCAACTAGAAAACAAGCTTCTTTAAAAGTGGCATTTGTCTGAGTATTTTTTTGAGGATAAAAAAGAAAATTTACAGAAACAAATCACTTTCTTCTCTACATGTAATAGCCTGTGAATATCCAGGGAGTTGAAAATGGATATACCATTTTCTTGATTATTTTGTAATTGTTTAAAACAAGATCAAAGAAGAAAGAATGGGGGAAATTGCTCCTCCTTGACTGAATTCATTTTCTTGGGAATTACTACTAACTCTGAAATCAAAGGTACCCTATTCACCACACTTCTTGTTGTTTATCTCCTTAATATTCTGGCAAACCTTGTAATGATCATTTTAATTAGATTGGATTCCCAGCTTCACAGACCTATGTACTGTTTCCTCAACCTCCTCTCCTTCTGTGACTTATGCAATTCAACAGCAATTGGACCCAAGATTCTATTGGACCTCTTTGCTAAAAACAAATCAATTCCTTTTTTTGTTTGTGACTTTCAATTCTTCATCTTCTATATCTTTTCAGATGCTGATTTTCTACTGCTGGCAATGACGGTCTTTGATAGATATAAGGGCATTAGCAATCCCTTGCTCTACACAGTCAACATATCCAGCAGGGTTTGCTCCGTGCTCATGGCTGGGGTTTACTTGGTGGGAATGGCACATACAACATTAGAATTCTGCTTATGCTTCTGTGGGTCAAATGAGAGTAACCATTTCTTCTGTGTTTTACCTCCTCTTCTACTGCTATCTTGTTCAGATACACAGGTCAATGAGTTAGTGATCTTCACCCTTTTTGACTTCATTGAACTGAGTGCCATTTAGGAGTTATATAGTGTCTTACTGTTATACCATCCTATCAATTTCAAAGATCCACTCAAGTGAGGAGAGATTCAAAGCTTTCTCCACCTGCACATCTCACTTGACTGCTGTTTCAATTTTCCAAGGAACCATGCTCTTCACGTATTTCTGACCCAGTTCTTCTTACTTCTTAGATCTAGACAAAATAACCTCACTGTTTTACAACCTTATGATTCCCATATTAAACCCCCTGATTTATAGCTTATGGAACAAAGATGTGAAAGAGGCTCTAGAAAGGTTGTAAAATAAATGGTGGTTTTAAATATATTAAATAATGTATAGGTATATGTTTATGTATATGTACATGCATCATAAAAATCATATGATAAAAGTGTAAAAGTTTTCTCAAATGCTTATCTAAAAAAACAGTTTTTGTACTGACTTCCAATTATACCCAATTTTTGCATTTCCTTAAATGGAAATGTTATTTTATTGATAACAGTTGGTTATTACATATACAACATTCTCCCTGTGGAAAACTTACCTGACTCTTCTTGTTATGTCAAATTTTATTTGTTCTATTTTCAATTGTATACTGTTTTAATTATTCTTAGATGTATTCAGTGTTTTCAAAGGATCAGTTGCACAGGTAGGTGCTTAGTGTTCCAGGGTGAATCTAGTAGTTTTACACAAATTAAAAATCATAATCTAGTGAAAGTAACAAACATTAATTAAGCATTCACATAATTCATAATGAGTCTCAAATCATCATGAAATAAAAATATTAGATGGTATAAATCAGAATCATAATGGATGAATTTGGTAGGTACAGAAATTGTTTGTTCCACATCTAAATGATGAGCAAAGATGCAGTTTGGCATGAGGAAAGTAATATAGGCAGAGGGACTAACAATTTGAGCAGGCTTGAGGAAGAAAACACCTTCCCTTTAATGAAGAAATGAATTCCAACATACTTAGGTTATAAATAACAAAGGGGAGGGCCTCAGGAAAGTACATCATTGAATGCTAATTCTTAACTTCTCCATCACTTATTCAAGAAAGCTTTCCTTCTTTTCTTTCTAAGCCAGATTTAAGGCTCCTTTTGTATTCACAAACAACCCTGCCTTCAAGGTATATTAAAAATATTACTCATTTTATTAAATAATTTTCCACAGTATATGAATGTGAGCATTCTGTGCTCAAGTACGAAATGTTTCATACTTGTTATTCAAAGAATCTGCACCATGTCTGGGACACAAAATGGCATATAAACACAAAATCAAAATATTGGTAATATTATTATGTGTTTATTAAAAGTTAGCCAAAACAAAATTTACTGAAGGTATTGTATTTGCCTTGAATACATTTTATTGTGTCTAAGAAAGTACATATAATGGTTGTGTTTTCTAGAGTTAGTGGATATATAAAAGAATGCATATTAATAATTCAAGTAAAAGAGCATCCATCTATGTGCTTTCTTGATATTTGTCTACTTAACCACACTCGAGTCTAGCAAGATAGTAGGACACTCTTAATTATACTTTATAATTGAAAAAGCTAAAGTAATTGGATGTCTTAGACTTGACAGCTGGTACTGAAAAATGGCCTGTGTGAAAACATTTCAGAATGAGAGTGAACCCAAAGAAGCTCCTGTGCTTTTTAAGTTGGCATTTCTTTGTGGAAACATGGGGCATGTAGGCAGAAAAGACTATTGGGGAATGCTTGTTTTAGCAAAAAGACATTAAGTGTTTCTTCATCTACCATATTTTCTCAGTTAGCACATACTCTGTTAGAATTGTAACTTATAGCAGTAGCGTGTCAGAAAACTGTGTTTGAAATTGATATATTAAAGTTCAAACACTGGAAGGAGTGCAGTGGATTGCCACTAATTTGAAATATGAAAATATGACATTTAATTAAATAATTTCCTTTCCATATGTTATTATATATTATTGTATCTAACTACTGTTTGAACTTCACATTGTCTCCTTTTATAAGCCCTATAAATGGATGACCAAAAATGGAATTGGCTGATTTGATATTATGTTTTCTCTCCCTTATTGTGCAAGTAGAGGTTGAATAACCAATTATTAGGAATATAATTTAGAATATTCATGACTCAAATAAGAGTTTGGGAAGATGGATATGGAGTGACCTTTCTAGCTTAGAATTAGTGAGAATAACACATCAAAAGACTGTGATCTATACTAATTGTCTACTACATTCCTCACTAGTTTTTTTATTCTATATTTCTCTACCTCACACCCTTCTCACACATTTACCAGCAACTAAAGCATTTTATTTTCCAATCATCACAGTAACAATATGTATTTATAGTGGGTTAATATTGCAGGTATGTTCCTATATTTATAGCTCTTCCTTAAGCCTTGTCAACGCAATGCCTAAATGTTAGAATGGCACAAGAATGGCTGATTTAGGTATTTCTTTGTGTGTATAAAAACAATAAATAGACATACGAACAGCCTGTTTAATCACCTTTGTGAAAAACAGAAGAGGAATAATGTTCAGTGACACAGTTAGTGAGAGGTAGGCATTAAAGTCAGAAACAAATTTTATTTCCCTCTTAGAAATCCCTCGTTACAAACATGCTATGAACCAGGTGCCTAATGACTCAAATCACTCTATCCTTTAACAAGTAATTCTTGTTAGACTTCAGTTCTCTCTCTGTGAAAGAGGGGCTCAATCTCAATAACACTGAAGTCTTTTCCAGCTGCCACATTTTTTTCTCTATGTGTACCTCTGATTTTAATGTTTTTTAAATCCATCCAACAATTTGACTGACTGTAGAAAAAATAATGAATTGCTTCATCTTTATAAAAAAACTGGGCGTTGGATATCCAGGCAGATTTGAACTGATATAGCAGTGGCAACAATATCAGTGAGATAGAGGAATTTTCACTATGCCAAATACTTTTAAACACAGCCCTTTTAACTCTTCTTGTATTCACATTCAGACTTTTATAGACATTTCATAGAAGTAGTTATTAAACTTAATTAGTGCTAAAGTGAATAAATATTAAAACCTCAATTCAGTACTATGACTCACATACAGAATGGCTAAAATGAAAATAATCAGAACTAACAGGTATTGTTGAGTATGTGAGACAACCATAACTCTCAAACAATGGTAGTAAATGTGAGAATTGTAATCCCTATTTGGAAGGCAGTATGGAAGTATCTACTATAGCTGAACATATAAATAATGACATAGAGCTCAAAAAATTGATTGCTAACTTTATATCCAAGAAAAAATGAGTGATTATCCACCAAATAGTCACAGTAGCATTATTTTCAATAACAAAAATGTGAAAATAACTCTGGTCCTTATATACATATTATATTGGAGCTGAGGGTGTTTTTTTTAAGTATGAGATAGAATTATTTTAGATTTTGCAGGCCATAAAGCCTCTCTCGTAAGAATTCAAGTTTGCCCCTGCATTGCAAAACTAGAGACAAAATAAAAATGAATGGGAAAGACTGACTGTGTTCCAATAAAACTTTCTGGGCTATATTTGCAAATCCCTGCTCTAGATTAAATAAATAATCTATGTTGGACACAGCAATGGGAGTGAAGAACTAACTACCAGAACAATAAGAATATGGAGAAATGTCACAAAAATATGGTTTAGTGAAAGAAGCCAGATATAATTGTATACAAACAATATGATTTCACTTTCACATGGTTAAAACTATATAAAACAAATCTTGTATATTGGACATTAGTTTGTGATGGGGTATGTGGTTCTTTTCTGAGATGCTTAGTAATGTCCTGTCTTATGCTCTGTATTCTGGATGCATGGGTATTTTCATTTATGAAAAATCAGTTAATGTATACTAATTACATGATTATTTTCTAAATAGATTCCAAAAATAAAAGCTATTCACTATTACATTGTAAGCAACTGTTTGATTTCATTAATATTATTTCCATCTCTATAGTTTCTTATATACAAGTTTTCAAATGCATTTGTAAATTTAATGTTGGACACAAATTTCATAGGTTATGTCATTCAATGATTGTGCCTTACATTACTCAAAATGTGCTGACTCACTTGTAGAATAAAAATTTCTTTATCAACTCATGGACAATTCCAAGGGTTCATCAGCAGCAAGGATACAATGCATTTTTTTTATTAGTAGCATGTAATGAATACTGTTTCATAATAGCCCATGCCTCAGGGTCAGCAACTATTTTCTGAGAAGGAAGTCTTTTATTTAGACAGTTGACTCGTAGTATTAGCTTAGTGGCAGTAGGGTCATAGAAAGCAGACATATGCTTTCTGCTTTCTGTCCTTAAAACAGACATATATTTCTCATACGCATGCATCTGATGCCTACATTCCTCCTAAAGACATTGATTTCAATGATAAAAGTGCCATTCTGAATTATAACACAAATCCCTTTAGAAGACAAATTAGGTTATCTAATATGTAATAATAATGTAGTTATGCAAGCTCAAGTTGTAATGGAGAGAGTTGGAGGGAAGTGAAGTTACACCTTCTATGGGGGCAGAAATGTATAGGAAACTAAGTTTGAGCCCTGCCTAAGCAGAGTGTGCCCTGAAGACACAGATGCACTTGAAGGGAAAATGGGTTCAAAAAGAATCAGAAAGTAAGGAAGCACATGCCCCTCTCACTCCTCTAAATATGCACTAGAGAAGTAGATAAGGGTAGCAAAGCTCTTGGGTAATACAAGTCCATCAGCTTCTTGTAGTTACCTTCAGGACAATTATTAGCAATTACTGAAGTGGTTTGTGCTGTGCCTTAACACTATTTGCCACAGGAATATTTGTGGTGTTTTATTACTGGGATCATCATGCAAGAATGTCAATGAAAAGTGAAAAAGCATTAAAATTATTACCTAAATCACTTCTCTCAAAATTAAATATATACTAGTTTCACTGGTTTTCATCTAATGAGTCTCATAACTTTATTTAAAATGAGGTAAACAATCACAAAAACAAAATCTTATTCCTGTTTACTTCCAAATGAGATTTTAAAAGAAACAGAAAATGATCTTCAACACTGGAGTGCATAAAATGGAACTTGCCTAATTGATCTTACTTTTTTTTTTACATTCAAATTTTGCAATGACTGGATTAGTATTAATTAAATCAAATGCACCGACATAGATTTTTGCATGGTATGTTATTGACTTTTGTACATTATTTTGAAATATAAATCTTGAGTAGATGTTCAATGAACACACAACAATATTTTTGTTGATATGAAGAAATAATTCAAACATTATAAATACCACTCCTAACCTGAACAATACAGAGAGAATCCCCAAGTCTGCCGCTTCGCACAACTTCAGTAGAAACAATTATCTTTATTTTCCTTTTTCTCCTTATAATTGTGCAATACAGTGTCCACGTCACTTACTTTTCATACTAATCGATATACATTCCAATTTTTAAATGTTAGGTTGACAGATAACAGCTTCTCTGGGCAGTTACTCGGTTTGATTAGAATGAGGAATTATTTAACTGTGAAAATTCTGTGCTTGGCAATTAGAAGTGGTCATAGAAAGAGAAAACCACAGCCTAAATGCTGAAGCCAACACAAAAATAACCAGGGAACAGTAGGGGATAATATAGGTATTAAGGTAGGATTTGATTTTTATTATTAAAAAGAAAATAAATAAATTCAGAAATTTTAAAAAAATAACTTTCCAGAAATCATGGATAAAGACACCAGAACACAAAATTACAATTGTGTGACCCCAGGCCTTACCCATCTCCTCAAATGTCATAGATGAGAAGAAGACAGTTGAAGTTAACAAGCCATTTGTAAAACAGAAAGACTTAAAAACCCAACAATTATGATTGAAATCTAAACTTGTTTTGCTTTTAAGAAAATTACACATATATACATATATTATATGATGTTTCAGAAGTCAGATGAAATCGATATAACTATCTACTTCCCAATATGGGCCTCTTTATCTGCCCAGTTCAACTACATTGAATCCTGCTTTTGTTTATACATACTATTTAGATGACTTTTCTTTTTACTTAGAAATCTGAAAATCTGTGGAACACTAATTTTGCATTTCTAAACAATACTTTAATGTAAAAACATATTAACCTTCTTTAGCTTAATCAAGATAATTACTTTTTAAAAGGGATTTGTGATCTGGAACTTTTAAGCGTCAATGATTTGCAGTCAACAGAAAATTGATGTCTGTGAGAATCTAGAGATTGCTAATTACATTTGTATAATGAGATTATTAATAAAAACTTTGGATATATGCAATAATATATGAAATATAGTATAGACTCCAGTAGTGTATTAGATAAGATATGAAAAGTTTCTAGCATTTGGTTAGAACTCCATAATGGTCTCATTTAAGAACAAATAATTTTGTCCCTCAAGTCCATTCTTAAGGATATATTATAAAGAGACACCTGGAAATAAGTTATGTATATATAATTTAACTCATCAGAGTTGTTTATAATATGAAGAATTATATATAAACCATAGTATGGGTGAAATAAATATGAATCAATAGAAAGGAATACAGTGCCTCTATCCATAATATTAAGTATGATTATGTTTATTTATGTCCATATACTTGTTAACATTTAAAAATATAATAGTATGTACAAGGAAACATGGCTGGGCCCCAGGACCAGCTCAACGTTGAGGAGAGGAGCCACGCCATATGCCTAATAGCCCACAGCTGAACTTGGGAAGAAAGTAGAGCAGCTGAGACTGAGAGAGAAGGCCCATAAAGAAGCAAACCCTATGCCAAGGCTGGGGTCTGGGAGATGGTGAGCCTAGAAGGGAAGGCATGGACCTTGGCAGGTATTGGCTACCATCTTAATTCACCATATTGCAGGACCCCATGATTACAAGCAATTGACTTTGGTGAGAAAGCATCTCTGCTGAGGCCTTGAGTTGGACATTTCATGACCTCTGAACTGTAAGCTTAAAAGCTTTTTTAACATAATAAAAGCTAACCCATTTCAGTTGCTTTGAATCAGCAGCACTGTGGCAAACAAAGACATTTACTATAACTAAGAGATTAAAAATAGGGTGGAAGGATCATTCTCAAGCTTACTTTTATGCAAATATCACAAACTGACAAAATACACAGAGCCTTAAGAAACAATTTTCCTCAAAACCCTAATCACATCCAGAAACCTTAATCAAACCACAAAATAAAGAAGTCAGTAAACTATCTAACCTGAAAGACAACTGGGGTACCCCAAATATTCACCAATCATAAACAACTTCTGTAACCCTATTCTTTTTCTTTAAAAATTCTTGCCAAGAGGTACTAAGACAGGGCACTATTTGGGTTGCTACCTGAGTCTGTGCTCCCTGAATTGCAATTATAAGACTCAAATAAATGCCTTTGTTGCATTGCATTTAAGTTAGTTGTTTCTCATTTGACATTACATGGTGTCAGAAGTGGGATGTGAAGTTATCACTGGTTTGACTTCAAGGCAAAGTTAAATTCAAGTATGGTACCAGAAAGAGGCCCTTGAGGTATGTCTTCTACTGATGGCTTTGGGTTCCTTAAATGAGTCTTCTTGTTTCCAAATTTCCCTCTTTTTGGTTGAGGTTCTGGCTTTTCTTTGGGTGTCTTCTGGTTAAAGGTATTTGAACTTTGGTGCTTTTGTTTTGGTCTGTTGGAAGCATCCATTTTGTTTATTTTAACTTTGACTCTTTTGGTTTGGGCTAGTGGAAGCAGTCCTCTTGTGTATTTGTTCTTTTGGTTTTGGCGGGTGCCATTAGCCCTTTTGTGTCTGCACTTTTTGGTATACAAGGAAAATTTCCTTGCCTTGAGTACTTGAATGGGACTTTGAAAAATCCCACCTTGGTATTGAGCTCTTTTTCAGGGGAGGGATGCCTCCTTAACAATCAATTTGACTTATGATCTTATTTTGACCAATCAAATAATTATTTCAGTGGGCATGGGGTGAGCAGTATAATGCTATTAGTGCTCCCACCACCTTTTGAGGAGAAAAATTATCTTCCAAAGAACAAGACTTACATGAAAGTATAAGGTGGTCATGGACAAGCTAGATTAACACTAGGTCACTTGCCATCCTCAAGACAATTTTTACTCAGCTAAGGACACCTGGTCATTGGTTGGACAACTGGAGCACAGGCTGCTTTCCAGGTAAAACAAGCATTTCATGAAAAGTTCACTGTAAAGCATCACACTTGCCCAAAATCAAGACAATTCCTCTCAGGTTTAGGATTTAGGATTGCTCACAATCAGAACTAACTAAAAGAATAGGTTCTAATTCCTAAGAACTCTAATGATGCACTGCCCTCTAGCACACCAGCTGATTTCATGTACAAAAATTATGGTCCTGTATCATTTAAATTCTTATCCCATTCATCTTGGTGCACTAGAAAAAATCTCAAATCAAAATGGTCACAACAGGAATATTCTGATAAGACTAAATTTAATACTTGTACATTCTACTAGAAAATAGAGCTTCTAAAACTAAGCAACTAAATTGGGATAGTTATTTTATATGGTACTTGGAAGCTTCCAATTGTAGAAATAATTCTAAAATTGTCTTTTCAAGAAACAAAAACTAAATTAACAAAGATGAACAAAGACTTATCTAAGCACATTAACGACCTTGAAATATTATCTGGAAATCCTGTTTCTGCCTATTCAAATCCTCCATTGAAAACCACCTGTCTTTCTCCTCTATATCCTAGCTTAGCTAAACTCCCATTCTATAGTGATAATCCTAAGAAGACATGTGGGTTTTTCAAAATAATTCAATCTTATCATTCAGACTGATGAGCCTCTATACTCAAAACCTTACCACTTAACTGACATGACTGCTGGTAAAGATCATGCCAAAGAATCAAGAGGAGATATCTGTAAATACTATGAGATTTTATAAAATCCTTTCACATGACATGAAATAAACTGTTCCTGGTGATCCTTACTAATGGTAATTAAGAAAAAAAAACATTTTCCAGGTCAACAGCTACATACCAGGTAGCAGGGGATGTGCTGATTTGTTCAAACAATGATACCACATCTGCATAGAAGCTGCAATTGGAGTCACCACCTGGTTAAGTTTAAGGTAATCTACTTCACTCTCTACAATCCATCTGTTTTCTGCTCAGGCCAAATGGGAAGTTGAATGGGGATATGGTGGGAATCATCACCCTTGCATCCTTCAAATCTTTGATGGTGGCACTAATCTCTGCAATCCCACCAGGAATCTGGTATTTCTTTTGATTTACTATTTTGCTAGGTAGAGGCAGTTCTAATGGCTTGCACTTTGCCTTTCCTACCATAATAGTCCTCACTCCACAAGCCAGGGATCCTTTTTGGGGATTCTGCCAGTTACTGAGTATGTTTATTCAAATTATGCATTCTGGAACTGAGGAAATAAACATCAAATGGACCCACTATGAGACAGACCTGAGCTAAAACTCCATCAATCACCAGACCTCCTGAATTAGTCAGCCAAAGTGGTCCTCATGCAAAGTACCAGAAATCTGTTGGCTTTTATAAAGGGTATTTATTTGGGGTTGAAGCTTACAGTTACAAGGCCCTAAAGAATTGTAAGAGGTACTTTCTCACCAAAGATGGTTGCCATCTCTGTGACTGTTCAGACTTCCTTCTTCCTCTTAAGGCTTCATGGTCCCAGCTTATTCTGATCTCAGCTGTAGGATGACATAGGGCTCATTTCTTTCTAGGCTCAGCTGCTCTTGTCTCTTCCAAAGGTCAGCTGTAAATTATCAGGCAAATGGCTCATCTCTCCCAAGGGCTCTAGGATAAAAAGTGACAGATTTCTCTCTCTTCTTCTTCTGTATCTTCTTCTGTGTGTGTTCTTGACTGAGGGTCCATTTATATAGCCCACAAAGGAGGCAAGGACTCAAGCCTGAGCCATACTCTACTGATGTGGTCTAATCAAAAACCCTAAATTGCTTTAATAAAGTAAACTTAAAATCTTCGAATTTAATACAATCAAAGGGTATCACAACCAAAGGTACAGATCAGTTTACAAACATAATCAATATCTATTTTAAAAATTCATAAATAATATCAAACTGCTACACTGCCATAAACCCGTACTCTGACTGGTAAACCACAGTGATGCTTTGGTTCTCCTGGAATTAATGTCCCTTCTGAGCCATTGTCTAATAATCCCCAAAATGTCTGATCATATCCTTTTCCCCTATGCATAGTTACTCTGGTAAAAGGCCATAGGTCTCCTTGGGGAAATTTTGCCTGTAATTTTACCAATGTTTTGCTAATCATGAGTTTTAGGGAAAGGATTTTGTACTGGACGCTTTTGTATAAACATTGTTAAAGTATCAAATAACTATATTACAATTTAATTTGTTTGGAAGAAGATTGTAGGAAGATGGCAGAGAAGGAGGATCCAGGATTTTGTCCTTCCATCAGAACAACTATTGAACAGTCAGGAACTGTCTGAAACAACTCTTATGGAACACTGGAGGTCAACAGAGCAGTGTAAAGCATCCAGGGAATAGAGGGAGAAAGGGGCTGTTAAATCATGTTAAAGACCAGTAAATTTCTCTCACCACATACCTGTTACCAGCACCCATCTCCTGCTCTCTCAGGAGAGCTCACTCTCCTGAGTGAGCTAGCTCACTGGTGGCAGGAAGGGAGGTAAAAAAATCCTCTTTCCCAAGACCAAGGGGTAGACATAGTATATCACTGATCATGGATTTTAATTGGCAACTATGGATCACTGGAGGCCCAGCTCTGAGAGTTGCCATTTTTCTAACCTCCCTGGGCAAAGGTGGTAGTAGACAATACTTAAAGATGTTAGGCTTCCTCAGGACTGTGAGGAAGAGATAGTTGAAATACTATATTTTCTGGGCATGTTGAAGGAAGAAACAGACAGCTAAATAAACTTCAGATGAACCCACGAGGCAAGAACGCATGACTGGAACTGAACGCAGTTCCTGGTCTAGCTAGAATGTGGGGAAGAAACATAATGGGAACTGAAAACAGTTTCCTATCTTTCTAAAAGAATAGGGAGTACAAGTAGGAAGGTCAATGTGCTTGCATGAGAAAAGAGTCACTGCTTAATAACCATAATAATAAAGCCTAGCTATTTTTAGATGTTATGATATTGAATGAGTAAAAGATAGGGTCACAGCAACCTCGGTGCTGTTCTGCCTGAGCGAGCTGCAGCCCTCTGCTTCAACTACATCAACTTGTCTGACTCTTCCTTTGCACCTCACACTGATAACAACATATTGGCGCCTAAAAGTGGGGCTCGAGGTAAGTTGGGAATCTTGTTGACCGAATGGAGGTTTAAGTACTGTGCGGTTGGTTTGCAGAGCTGTCGGGAGAAGCGGTGATCATGGGTAATTCCGCATCACAGATTGATGAGTATGCGGGAATTTTAAAATCCCTATTCCATAGTTCAGGGGTGAGGACTAAAGAACATGTCATATGGGACCTGTTACACATGATACAGCAGCATTATTATTGGTTTTCTCATTGAAACAAAACCAATTAAATCCTAAGGTTTGGCAGGATGTGGGGAAGACTCTTAAATGAGCTCATCAGCGTGGAGAAATTCTCTAAGATGATGTGTGGGCTGCTTATCAGCAAATTGCTCTGGCTACACAACCTTTCCAGAGTGAGGGGGACTTGCCGCAAGATTCCAGTCCTGATAAAGTTGATGTGTCTACCTCTCCAATCCCTGTGGATTCTCCAGGACATAAGGAGTTAATTTTTGAGGAGGTTGAGAAATGGCCTATGCCACTGCCTCCTGAGCCACCAAGGCTGGTAGATGTAGTCAACAAGATAGTAACTCAATCTGATCTTAAAGAAATGCTAATTCTAATATTGGCTTTTAATAATGTTAACAATGAGTGTAAAAAGGCTTTATGTCCAATAAAGGCAAATAGAAGTAGTTTACAGGATTATATAAAAATATGCCAAAACATTGGGCCTAATACCTATAACATGAACCTTCTTGCAGCTGTGCTAAAAGGATGTAGTCCTCTGATTAATAATTTAAATTGCTTTAAATGTGGGAAATCAGGTCATATGAAAACAAATTGCCAAGCCAAAACTAGTGTAAAAGCTCCATTTAGTAGCAATAATAAATCAATACCAACTCGTGTGTGTCCAAAATGTCAAAAAGGATTACACTGGGTCAAAGAATGCCATTCTAAATATCATAAAAATGGCAGTCTCATTAATAAGTTGGGAAACTTCCAAGCGGGTCTTGCTCAAAGCCCTCAAACAAATAATATGAACATATTTCCCAGCCTTGCTCAAATCTACCCAGTCAGCAACAGAGCAGTTCACTCTGGCCTGTAACAGAACTTAAGGCAGTTAACAAAAGCAGTATAGCTGTTGATCCTTCCTCAGTTGAAACTAAGTTTATTATTCCTTCACTGAGTAAGAATCGGAATTAAATGGCCTATCCCAGAAATCTGAACTATGAGCCTAAGTGTACTCCTAAAGAGTAGTGATTCAAAATATACATGTTAAATATCTGTATAAACTGCTAAATTAGAGCTTAACTGAATTTATGCTGTTTAAGTTGTCCTAGCTGGTTGCTAATTATGAATAAAAGTGTTTCAAAGAATAAGAACACAGATTCCAGGGAAAACCTTGAAAACAGTAAAATAAAAAATGTGAAATGATGAAGGGCTTGAAAACAGCCGTACCCAAGGACTTATGGGTAAAATTAGTAAACTTTATGATTCTGTTAGTGTGTCATAATTCTTTTTGTATTTGTCTGTTTGTTCAGTGTCAATGTATATTTTAATACCTCTGGATGGTAATATTAATAAATGCAGATTATTATAAGAGCTCTATTCAAATAGCCAAAAATTATATGAGTGCTTATATTAATAAATAAATATGGATATTAGTTTAAAATAATAAAAATAGTTATACTCAAATTAAATTATTACTCTAATAAGTTTGTTTAATGTTGATGGTAATTATATGTTGTCAGAAGTTTGTTTGGAAATAGTTTCCAAAATCATTGTAAAAACTTAAGTATGGAAGGTATATAAAATGTGCTTTTATTATTAAAGAAAAGAAAGTAATTTTATCCTAGAATAAAATAACTAGTTATTAAAACAAAATAAAATGTGGAACATAAAAAAGGAATTCTTGTGGTCAAAGCTAAGTGAAATTTAAATAGTCTATCTATAAAAATTTAAAAGCTTTAATGTCAAACAATGTAATAATATAAAGTTGAAGTTTTATTCTTTCTCAAAGTTTCTCAAATCAGTAGTCTGTTTTACTAAAGGTTTACAAAGTTTTTCTCCTAAATAATCAGTATGTAATAAAAAAAGTCGGTTGTGTCAGAATAGCTTCTTGTACTTTAACCTTATTGTTCCCATGGAGAAACAGGTCTTATCACTTTTAAAAAGAACACAATGTTTGAACCTGCTTTCTCAAAGTCAAATCCTGAAAAGTAGCTTTTATTTCAAACTGTTACAAATGATTTAGTCTTTTACTTAGAAAAATGTGAAATACTAAAAATAGTTAAGTTCATGTGATATAAGTTGAATAAAGTATTTAAAACTGTTGTGTAATTAAAAGAAATTTTCTAATTTTATAACAACTAAAGTTATATGAATAAAAAGTTCATATGAATACTTTAAAAATGTATAAAATTCCTGAAAATATAATAATGTTTCAATATAATATTAAATAAAATATAATGTTATCAATCATAATTTTTAGTTATAATCACAAAAGGAAAGCAGCCATTAGAGGCTGCCAGGGTAGTGCATAAGAGTAAAATATAGTAAAATAAAATAACACCCCTGCCACATGCAGTGGTTCCAAATATTGCTAGTTTGTTACAAAAAATTAATATCCAGTTATGCTACTATCACTTTGTTTTAAAACTTGCTAAAACTTTCTTTAATATTTTCTGAAAGAAGTCAAGCCAGCCCATATTCCCCTTCCTGTAAAATAGCCAACAATTATTAAATTTATATTCAACACTGTCAGCAGCAGCCCCAATTCTAATTATAATGTTAATAACAAAAGTATATGCAAGTATTAAAGTTACAAGTTAATATATTACCCCACAGCCCAAATAGAAAATACTAATTTGTTTTTACCTATGCCTTAAACTATACAAAATAAAGAAATTGAGATCATTCTAATCATGCTACTAAAAATCTTAAATGTTTAAAAAATAAGTTTATTCATTGGATGTCTGTTGTTGTATAATCTGCTATAGTTATGAATTGTTTATAATATACATAAATACTAATAGAAACTTTAATACAATACATTGCATACATAAGTAATTTAGTGACTTGTGTGTTACACATAAAGGTGTTCTATTAAGTATATATATATATATATATATATATATAAATCTCTTGTTTTGAATTTGAACAGTCCTGAAACTGAATGTATTAGGAAGAGGTTTGGTAAGTATTGTTAAGACCTAAAGTAAAACATCATGCAGAAAACTTTGTAAACCTACAAACCAATGCCTTGCTAGTTGACACTTTTCACATTTCAGGAAAAATATTTGAAATTAAAATCATAAGCACATCAAGGATGTTTTGTAACAAATTTAAAAAGATAAAATGCATTTCAACGGATGTTGTATTCCTCCCTGGGGGAGCTGGCCACTCTCTCAGGGATTAATGCATAAATCTTAAAATGTACTGCTCAAGGAGTGTTGTGTTCCTTTCTGAGGAGGCTGGCCCCTTCCTCAGAAATTAGCAAAATACTCACAAGTTGGCATGTATAATATCAAGTTCATTAATCCTAAACACAGTCAACCAAAACTCTAGTATTAGTTGCTACTTCAACACTTCTCAGCTGAAAGCTAAATGTTGATAAGTATATATATATATGACTGCTCTATTTATCTGTCATTCTATAACTTTGTTCAATATTGACTTAATCTTTTTATTAGTTATGTTATTTATGTTTCTCACTCTAATTGTCAGTATAAGCTTATTAAACTAAATATACATATTAACATTTATCTAGTATCTATTTAAGACTTTAGCCAAAAATAAAATAAATAAAAATAAAGTAAGCATGTGAATGTATGTATACTTATCATAAAAAATTAACAGTTAAACCTCTATTTATAAACGTTACAAAAACAAAAAAAGGGAAAATGGTGAGGTTCAAGAACAATTATATCAAGCATTATTTTAAGCCAAAGGTCAGAATCATATACATCAGCAGCATAGCATTTCTGGCAGAAATCAGGCAAGAATACAGAAACAAATATTAGAAAACTAGTTTATAAAAAGCATAAAAGTAATAATAAATGGGAAAAGGCAGAAGTTAAGTTAGGATATAGGGTCGAGGTTTTGCTCTTATCATTACAGATAAAGGAAACCAGCTTTGGGTCCTGCCCAAATGTCTGAAAACTAGACATAAACAAGCCGAAGAAGTAAACACAAGAAGCAAAAGATGGTAACTTCTAAAAGGCAGAATGTCACTCTAACACAGTTATTCATTGCTATGCTTACCTTGACAACCACAGCAGTAAGTAGTGCACCTTCACATAATTATACATATTGGGCTTATATTACTAATTCACCTCTTTTAGAATTGTTCACTTAGAGGGACAAATCCTACCCTGTTTATATTAATTAGTCTTTTCACTTTCCTGGGCCCATTGATTCTCGCCTTCTTCTAAAACCTGAAGAGGAAGGGAAATTAATTGAAAACTTAACCTTGTCTTTTCTTGAATGACCTATCTGCATAGAACCAATTGATCCATGAATACAGTCCCCAAATCATAGTACAAAGTGGTAAATTGCATACATGCCATGTTCCATATGAGGTTGTGCTCTTTAATAATTCCTATAGAATAGTAAAGAATCGGGCCCTTATAGCAATACTGAAATCTAATGTGAACACAACCATAAGTTGAAAAATCAGTAATTCAACAAAAACAACTAATGAAAGCTATCATTATTTTTAGAAATTTGGGGATGTCATAAGTATAAATATGTCACTAAATTGGACTCATCAGGGAATATTTATCCCACAACTATGAGACACTAAACTTAACAAAGCTAAAAATTATTTTTGGAAACTAGCCCAATTTTTGAATGGCAAGGCAGTAAAACTAATATTTCCAGGTTAAAAAGAAAATCCATTTAATTTCTTAAAATATGTGTATGGGATCCCTTTGTTTTTATAGTTGGAACAGTGAGCATTAATCAAACATGGTTTTTCTGCAGCAATTGCTCCTTTTACACTTGTGTATCAGAATCTGTTTTACAGGAGAGTTCTACTGCAGTTTCTAATGCACAAAGACAGCATTGTGGAATATGGCTTCCAGGTTGCATGAATCGCTACTGGCAGTCTTCCCCTGAAAGCCATATCCTTTGGCACTTTCTAAATCATTATTTGAAAAGAACCAGATGTTTAATTGGATTAATTATAGCTGCTGTATTAGGGCTTATAGGTATTATTACTGCTGCAGCTGTAGCAGGAACTGCTCTACATGAGAATATCCAAACACAACAATATGTTAAAAATTGGCATCATAATGCTAGTGAGCTATGGCATAATCAGGCATATATTGATGAGCAGATTAACAATAGTCTTAATGACTTAGAAATGGCTGTTACACAAATGGAAGATCAGGTATATAATCTAAATTTAAAACAAGATTTGAAGTGTGATTGCAATGAAAGTGCTTTTTGTATCACTCCTCTCCCATACAATGATTACCATTATGAATGAGAAAAAATTAAAAATCATTTAATAGGTCAACACACAAATTTATCTATAGGAATTACAGATTTGCAAAAGAAGATTTTAAGCATGTCTCAGAATCAACTTACTACGCTTCCAGGTAGTGAATTTTGGCCATCAGTGACAGATCAATTGAATAAAATAAACCCCTTACATTGGTGGAAATCAACCTCTGTACTTGCTAACTTTGGTGTGGTGATCATTGGTGCTCTGCTAATCTTAACTGTATTAGGAGACATTAGCAAAGCCCTGCTGTCCTGCATTAATAGGGCTGAAAAGACCAGCCATACCAATAACTTGATTCTGCTTAAAACCCTTGACTCTTGAACCCCTGTCCATGGCAGCTTGGCTGGTGGCCAAAGATGGGTAAGACCTTCAGCGGAGGGCAACCTAAGACAGGCACAATCACCCTGGACAAAAAACAAAAAAGGGGGAATTGTTGGAGAAGATGCTGAGAGCCAGAGCATAAAGGGTTAAGCATTTAAAAAGCATGCTTGCTGGCAGAGAAACATTAGTAAATGTCTCCAAGGACACTGCATGCTGCAGATATCAGTGGGAGGAGGCAGAGTGGAGTGAACTCACCACACAGGTGTTATTGTCTGAATTCTCAAGAAGATTGTCTGGGAACTCACAAACAGGTAGCACTCTCATGCACCAAGCTGAAAACATTAAACACTGCTGTAAGCTGTAAGCTGAATAAAAGAAAGGGTCACAGTAACCTCAGTGCTGTTTTGCCTGAGCAAGCTGCAGCCCTCTGCTTCAAATACATCAACTTGTCTGACTCTTCCTTTGAGCCTCACACTGAAAACAACAGAGAGTCCAGTGAATAGCGCAGGACAGGAGAAGAGAAAACTGAAGCCAAGAATTTTACCTGATGTTATCTGAGAGTTTATTCAACCTAGTCCAGAACCAAGAGATATCCATTTTTTCTTGCTTACTTGACTAATAAATTAAAGTTTTACCTATTACATTTAAAAATAGAGTGTGCTTTGGACTGAGAAATGCATAGGTCATTGCTGAAAATCAGTGATGGAAATGGAAGACCAATTAGAGGTAACAATGGGAAGGAAAATGTGCTTCAAGGAAAAGCAGAAGATCATCTGTCCAAGGATTTTACCAGTAAGAGGATTAAGGGGTATTATCAGTTAAGGAAGGTGTATCAAAGCGAAAGTATTTCTTTTCTACTTTTAAAATAGTGTATATTTGAGCACGTTTTTGTATTGAGAAAGATTCAGTTAATGTGCATATCACTTTGCAACATGGTTCAAACACATTTGACATGCTGACATGTTCTCTCATGTTGGCTATTCACACAAATAAATATTTTTTATTTAATAAGGGAATGGGGGAATACTAGAGCATAAGACATTGAAATAATTTCTTTACATGTGAGACTGAATATGTATTTGTAACTTTGTTAGCCATTTACTTGTTCTGTTTCTTTCTCTGTTTAAGAACTTTGAATAGAGTTTTTATTCCTGTTTTTTTTTATTGCTTTTCTTCAAAGGAAAATTACAATTTCCCATCAAGTTTGCTCATTTTCATTTAATTCTTTTCTGTATATTTTGATGTATTTATAGGAAATAGGTCAAATTTAATTTTCCATAGTCAAATCTATCAGTGCTACATATTGTGGTTCCACCATTATTTTTCAAATTTATAAAATTTTTCTTCATCTTTGTGTTAATAAATCATCTTATATATGCATTGTATTCTCATTGTTCCATTTTTCCTTTTGTGATTAGAGTTTTTTTATAATTAGCAGCACATCTGTCATCAGTTGAAAAGCATTCTTTTTTTTTAAAAAAAGATTTTATTTATTTATTCATTTATCCCCCCCCTTGCTGCTTGTGCTCGCTGGGTCAGCTAACCACGCCATGCGGGCGGGCCTGCCCTCACCAGGAGGCCCCAGGAACCAAACTTTAAATACAGTTTCTTCCTCCCATTTGATATGACTGTGTTTTTATATTCCTACATTCTCAGGTCTTGACAATTAAATTTTGAATTAGTGAACCATGTTAATGTCATTATATTACTGCTATATTATATATTTCCTTTAAGAAGTTAGTTTTACATTTTCCATTCTATTGTGTTTAATATAATTGCTTTGAGTCAAGTATATTTAACTGTGTTTCATTTTGTTGCTCTTCTTTTTGTTTTTCATCTTCTAATTTCCTTAAAATGTGCTTTCTATGTTAATTTGCAGATATTCACATCTTTGTGAAAACATAGGTGAAGTCTCTGCTTATTTGAATCTTACATTTTATTGGAGAAGACAGTGCAATTAAATGAGTGCATGTAGCATGATTTATTCAGGGACACACTAAGTGAAAACAGTAAATTAGTGTAAAAGCATGGATGTCTTGACATTTTAAGGATTATATATTCTGTGGGTTGGGAAGGTCTTTCTATATTGTATAAGGAACAGCACTGGAACTCAAGTGTGCCACTGGATTTTCTAAAATGATGTCAGACCCAAAGCCCAAGAACAACAAAGAAAAGAATGCCTCCAAAGCAAAGTGAGAAAGGGAAATGCTGCACCCACTATGGGAACATATAAACATGAATGTGGTCCTATAAGTATGGGACAAGCACAGGTATAACAGATAGATCAGTCCATGATGTGGCAACCACGACAAAGCAGGTGCAGCAAGAACTCCTGCTCCAACTATGGCCCTGATTCTGGAGGAGCCTCATCTTCTAAGATGGTACCAGTTTTCTCTCTCAACCTCAGACTTCCATTTTATTCTCCTTTCATAGTGTGTTTTCCTCATTAACAGGGACTGGCCTTCTTTTCAATCTATTCTTGTCTTTAGTCCAGTGGCATCCAAAAATGTTTGCCCATTTCTGAGAGTAAGACAGACTTTTAAATCATTGTGGTGAACAAAGAGCCTTTGTGCACACACACATACACACAAAACACATGAATGAGCAAAGATTCATGAAACAACTTAATAAACATGTACTCCGTTTGATGAACTCTGATACATACATTTGTGTATTATGTTTACACATATAAATGTATATTTTCATGTGGCTTTAAACAATTGACAGTATCCATTCTTTAAAACCTGCTAAACTAACTTTATCATTACTCATAGTGACAAAGTTCCACAGGTTTTATCTCAGAATGCCTTAATTCCTTACTCTAACAATGTATTTTTTTTGGCTGTAATTTACTAGGAATAATAAGCTAAATTTCAAGTGATAGTTATAAAATAAGGCAAATAACCTTAAAAATATTAAATAGTGAACAAACAGAGATCTTTAGAAAGGATTCATAAATTATTAGTATAAATAGAAAAAAAAATCTAATTTGAAACACAGCAACTTTCATCATTCATGATAAAATATATCCATTCCTTAGAATATTCTACATATTCATAAGACATAAGCAATATTAAATTTCCAAAAGATTCATATTTATATAGTTTAATAACTTTGATACTCTTTCATATAAAAGTCCCCAACATATTTAGTCCTATTTGTAGTTCCTTCTTTTTTGCATTGTTGGTTTCTTTCCTCTGCTCATTTTACTCTTGGGTGGTTCATTTTCTGTAAGGTGTCTCAATGGTATAAAGTAATCCTTTCATTGTCTTTAAGGTAAATGTTTTTTTTTTTTTTTCACTTCAATTAGTGTTTCTGGGCATCAAGGGGTTTTTTAAAGAGTTGGACAGCTGCCAGGACCAAGGAAGAACTTTCTGCATCACAGTCACTCAGTGATGACCTAAGCTCATTATCTTTTTCTTTTCCCTCGTATTTCTCTGTTTCTGAGCAGTCTTTTTTTTTTTTTAAAGGGTACAAGTAGTAATACCAAAGGGAAGCCCATGGTTGACATATCCATGGAAGGATGCCAACTTTGTGGGAAGGACTATCTGGATTACTGCCTTTGTTTCCACTTGTGACCACAATGTGTGGTGGTGAAAAGAATATCAATGCAGGTGCAGCAGCCATGGTGTGCTGTCTGTGTTAGTGTTTGGTGTGGTCTGTGAAGTCTTCAGAGCAGGGGTACCTGGGCTTTTGTTCCATAATATGTGTCTTATAATGCAAAGCCCACAATGCAAATCAATATTTAGACATAATGGATACATTCATTCATATTTGGGGGAATCCTTAGAAAACAAGTCAATAAATGAGAAGAGGTACAATACATGGCCAAGGGACTCTCTTTGTCCTGAAGTTTTAGCAGCAGCTGTGAGCCCACCTCATTTAAAAAAAAATTTTGTTTAACTTTTAAAGTAGCTTTAAATTGCATAAATGTTAGATAATATATATTAGGGTTTCCTATATGTCCCAACCCCTCTCCCTCACATTAACAACATTTTTCATTAGTGTGGTACATTTGTTACAATTGATGAACACTTATTGAAGTATTGCTGCTAATGGTAGACTACTATTTACATTATAGTTCACACTTTGTCCTGCACAATTTTTAAGTTATGACAATATATACAATGGCCTGTATCCATCACTGCAATGTCATGCAGGACAAATTCAATGTCCCAAAAATTCCCCTTTATTAAATCTATTCTTTCCTCTCCCATCCCTCAGTAGCTCTGTTGGCCACTGCTTTTATATCAATATTAAGAGTTCTTCCTTTGCTAGAATAATAATAAGTTTAAAGTAGAATAATAAGAAGCCTACTTTAGTCTGTTGTTCATTCCCCAATCTTGAGGATTTTGTATGGTGTTGCCCACTCTGCTTCTAAATGAAAGGAGGTTTAGATCACATGGGGCAGATGGATAGAGCTATCTTGCTTGCAGTTGAAGACACTCTGTTCCTTGGGATGGTCATTGTCCATCATCATCTCTTTGTTAGTTGACCTTGGTGACTCCAATGAACTTGAGACTAAGTGCTGCAACTCTGCTGAAATTCAGGGTTCAACTAGCATATGGATAAAAAAAAGAGTTAAGTCTCTGGGACATATATTTATCAAGTGCAGTGCTAATTATAGATTCAAATAAAAGGAATAGAAAAGCCATTTATTGAGAATCTATACATTTGTCTAACTCTGTAACACTAGGGAGAATAAATTCCAAAGTAAGGCCTACTGCCACGGTGCTGAATTCCAAAACTGTCTGCCCTGCATATAGTTTCTCTATGCCTCTAGAGCCCCCAGGCACCCCGTTATTTGAGACACTGTTTACTATGTCACTCAATGAGAACCTGCTGAGATATGCATAAGCATAACCTCTGGAATGACCTCCCTACTCACTTTGAAACCTCTTAGCCATAAAAACTCGTTTGTATTTACCATTCCCTCCCTCTTCATCTTTTCACTCTCCCTCTTGTTATCTCCCCTGACTACACTGGCTTCTTTGTTGACCTTGAACATTGGAATCCAGCCCTTTTCTTAGGGCATTTTTCCTTGATAGTCTCTCAGGTCTTCTTGTGACTCCTGAGTTCTCCTTGAGAGGTCTGTGTTCAAATTACTACTTGTCTGCAAGACACTAGATAAAAATAGTAACTTTATTTCACTGTCTTCTATTTCCCAGTCCCTTTCATAAGAATATCACCATTTGACATGGTATATGATTGTATTTTATTTACTTACATTGCTTCTCAATCATCAGAAACTAGGGTTTATTTGTTGCCATGCTGTATTCCTATGTTTTTACATTGCCTGATATATAACCAGCACTCAATACACACACTTTAAGTGAATGAACAGATATTTCATGAAAAATGTAGAATTCATGAGTGCTTGAAGGAAAAGTCAAGAACCTGCTCTTCATCCTGGCCACAATCACTTACTCCCACCTCCACATGCTTATGTACTTCCTATCCAATGTGTCTTTTATAGATATCTGTTTATCCTCCACCACTGTCACAAATATGCTGATAAACATACAGGCACAGAGCAGAGTCATAATCTATGCAGGATACATCACTGAGATGTACTTTTTCATGCTTTCAGGAGGAAGTCATCTAACCCTTTGTGGCCATCTGTCACCTCCTACACTACATGGTCATCATGAGTGCCTGGCTCTGTATTTTGCTTATACTTGGGTCCTGGATCATGATTTCCCTTCATTCCTTGTTAGAAAGTTTAATGGTGTTATGTCTGTCCTTTTGTGTATCCTTGGAAATCCCACATTTTTCTGTGAACTTAATCAGAATGATCCAACTTGCCTTTTCTGACACCTTCATCAATCACATAGTGATATATTTTTCAGTTGGGTTTCTGATTGGAGGTCACCTTACTGGGGCCCTTTTCTCTTACTTTAAAATACTTTCCTTCATACATGCACTCTCATCAGCTCATGGGAAGTATAAAGCATTTTCCACCTCTGCATCTCAACTCTCGGGAGTCTCATTATTTTATTTTATGAGCACAGGGTGTACCTAGTTCTGCTGCTTTACAAAGCACACATTCAGATGCACCTGCTTCTGTGATGTACTCTCTGGTCACACGCATGCTGAATCCCTTCATCTACAGTCTGAAGAATAAAGACATAGAAGGGGTTCTGAAAGAATTATTTGGAAGGAAAACAAAATGCCCACTATCTCTGTGGCTGAAGATGTGCCTGTGAATGCAGGACTCAAAAACACATCCAGAAATAGTGATTCTATAAACCAAACATTCAAGTAGAAATTTTCTTTTCTATTTCTTTCATACAGTTTCAATGTGTTTGATTTTAAGTCACTTTCTCTGTTAAGGTTTCTCTGCCTCTTATATATCCAGAATTTTTCCCTTTTTCCACTTTCCCAATTTCCAAATGTTATTTTCAGTCTTGGATGGGAAATGATTTGGAAATTCCAATATATTTCAAGAATCATGATATTCTTAAGCAATAATTTTTCTGAAATTGGCATTTGTAATCAAAGCAACATTTTCCTCTTTGTAATCATAGAGAAGTGGTGAGTTTTCCTCCCCCTACGGAAAAAATGAGGCCTGGCATCTAAGTCCATTTATAAAATTATAATCTAGAAGAAAATTTGACAGTGCAGCTTTTCAACTGTTTCAATTATGCCTTTTTATATGTGTTTTGCCATAATTTCAATTTTCACATTTTGTCCCTCTTATAAATGGTCATCTGGTTTTATTCCCCTCATTAGAATCCTGTTTCCTTATTCACCTGATTGCCAACAGAGCTTATCATGGAAAATCTCTAGGAGAGGTTACTAAAGCAAAAAATGGTTTGTTCAATACATCCCTTTCAGGTAGACTGTAGAAGATTTGTATGTATTTATTATGTTATATGGGCATAGCATCATATATGATCTTAAATATTTTCACAGAAAATTTAAAATATCATACATGCACTGATTTACTATAAAATATTTCTTTTTGATGATTTGCATGTAATCATTAATAAATGGAAGTTTGATGTCCATAAGTAAGACAATATATTCATTGGAGTGTAGGACTGTGTTTCATGTTCTATATTATTTTATTGAATCATATTCTCATTTCTGCTTGAAACCTTCCAGTGATACCTATACTTGTTATCCATATGGTCCTCTAAGCAAACTGTCTACCCTTTTATATTATATGAAAACAGGAATCGTCCGGTGAGGTAACAAACCATATACTTACTAAGATACTATGTATCTTACTTTCTTCAAAATTCTCTTCAATCCCCTCGAACAATGAATGACTGACACATGAGTTTGATTCCTGCCCACAAAATATCTTTGGTAATGGAGGCTGTCTCAGGGCCACCAGTTATTCCCTGAACAAATACGTGTGTCTGTCTATAGGCTCTTAGTTATCTGGGAGGTAACTTTTTGTATTCACTTTTAAGTACATTTATCAGATGTAAACTTGAATATAAAGGTGATAATAAATTCTGTCTTCAAATGTCTGAAGAAATGCAAAGAACAGGAAGAATCAGAATTATTTGTTATCCTCATTTTTATCAATTATTTGCCAATTAACTATTGCAGCATAACAAGACATCCCAGAAATAGAGTTAAGTTGCTGGAGACTATGGTATGGAGTTATTTTGATTGCTTCTGGCTCCTCATGAGTCTTTGATGAGATGTGAGTTATCCAGGCCTTCTCTGAACTTCTTGGTTAAGCTCTCTCACATAATGGTGACTTGATTGGCTGTAGACTGGTTTAGACTGACCTTAACAGGGACAACAGTACTCCTGTCCACATGGTCCTCTAATCCTCCAGCAAGCTAGGCTGGACCTGTTCACATGGCTGAGACAGGATTCCAAGAGTGAGCAGCAGAAACACACCAAGGTCTCTCAGGCACACTGTCAATTCCACCATATAATATTGGCCAAACCAAATAAAAGATCATCATTCCCATCTAGATTCAAAGGTGGAGAAAGAGACTCCACGTCTTGGTGGATGTAGCTGCACAGTTATATTGCAAAATAAATTTGATAAGAGACAGTTGGAAGACTAGTGCCATCTATGCTTTCAGTCTACTTCAGGGCCATATTTCAGTTCAGTTAAGTGTTTTTCTCACTCTAAAAAGTTTTTATTGGCCCTTTGCACCCAGTTTGTGCTGTCTCCCTGTCCCAGGCAACTACCAATCTGCATTTGATAAATTTTTAATTTTTTATTAGAGAAGTTGTGATTCTACAAAACAACCATTCATAAAATATAAGATTCCCATACACCACATCAATACCAATATTTTGCATTGGTGTGGAATATTTGTTACAATTGATGGCAACACTTTTTTATACTAGTGCTATTTTTTTAAGCAGTAGTTCCTTTCTTATAGCAGATGAACAATTATTAAAATTGTACTATTATCTGGATATTCTATCTATTGTTGAGAAATAGAAGTGTTTATTTCTGCCTTTAATTTTGCCAGTGTTTGCCTCATGTATTTTGAGGCACAATGGTTAGATGCATATATATTTATGATTATTATTTCTTCTTAGTCAATTGTCCCTTTTATTAATATAGAGTGTTTTTTTTTCTCTTATAAATACTTTGCATTTAAAGTTTATTTAGTCCAATAGCTTCTCCAGCTTTTTGTAGTTACCATTTGCATGTAATATCTCTTTTCAACCTATCATTTTCAACCTATTTGTGTCTTTGGGACTAAGGTGAGTGTCTTGTAAACTGCATATAGTTGGATCATGCTTTTGTCTCCTTTCTGCCATTCTGTGTCTTTTGATTAGTCTCCTTTCTGCCGATTTGTGTCTTTTTATTAGATGTTTATTCCATCCATTATTATTCGGTGTTATCAAGGCAGTACTTACTTTAGCTATTTTTTCCTTTGGTTTTGATTTTATATCATATTTTTTTCTCTTTTACTCTTTATTAACATTTACTGAAAATCTTCATTTCTACACTCTCCTCCAAAACTTTCTTGTCTTTTCCTTTCTAAGTGTAGAATGCCCTTTAGTATTTCTTGAAGGCAGGTCTCTTATTGACAAACTCACAGTTGCTGTTAATCTGTGAATATTTTAAATGCTAACAAATTTTTTAAAGGTTTATTTATTTACTTCATCAATTTTAAACCCCCCCTTCACCATTTGCTGTTTTGTGTCCATCCGTTGGGCAATTCTCTGTGTCTGTTTCCTGCCATCTCTTCTCATCCTCCTCATCCAGTCTTCACCAGGATTCAATGCTGGAGACCTCCGATGTAGGAGAGAGGCACTTTGCCATCTGGACCACCTCGGTTCCTGGTTTTCAGAGCTTTTGGGGCATCTAGTCTTGTCTCTCCTCTGCGTGTCTCTCCTGTTATGTCATCATCTTGCTGCATGGTTCCTGGGGCCTGGCAGCTCACCGGCACACAGAGCCTGGGAGCCCATGCATCTTCTCTCTCTCTCTCTCTCTCTCTCCTCTCTCTCTCTCTCTCTCTCTCTCTTTTATTTTACCGGGAGGTCCTGGGGATTGAACCCAGGTCCCTCCATATGGCAGATGGACGCCCAACCATTTGAACCACATCCGCCTCCTAACAAATTTTTGAAGGACAGTTTTGCTGCATAAAAAATTTACCTGGAAGTTTTTCTCTTTTTGTTCCTTAACTATATCATAACACTTCCTTCTTGCTTCAGTGGTCTCTGCTGGGAAATCAACACTTAGTCTTACTAAAGATGCCTTTTGTGTGAAAAATCCATCTTTGCTTGCTGTTTACAGAATTCTCTATCTTTGATATTTCACATTCTGCCTTTTATGTGTCTCAGTAAGGTCTATTAGGATGCATTCTGTTTGTAGTGCATTCTATTTCTTGGACATGTATATTTATGTCCTTCATAAGTGTTGGGAAATTTTCAGCTATTATTTACTCTAATATCCTTTAAGTTCCTTTTTCCTTCTCTTCCCCTTCCAGGACACACATGACACAAAAATTTGCATTTGTTGTACTATCACTCAAATCCTTAAGACACAACCCAAATTTTCTATTCTTTTCTTTATCTTATCTTCTGACCATAAGATTTTAATTTTACTGTCTTCTAGTTTGCCTATTCTTTTCTGCCTGTTAATATATGCTCTTGCCTCTACTGTATTTTAAACTCCTCTGTTATGCCTTTCATTCCCATAAATTCTGTTATTTTTCTTTTTATGCTTTCAACTTCTCCTTTTTGTTCAATCATTGTCTTTTTAATATCCTTTCTCTCTTTAGCCATATTTTCCTTCATCTTCTTGAATTGAGTTATAACTTGTTCTCTTCAATGGGCCATATCTTTGTGTTTATTACTATGGTTTGTGATTTGTTTGCTGATGTCTAAGCATCTGCTTAATTTGATGAGTTTACTCTGAAGGTCAGCTTCTCTCACTTGCCTAAGGTTTATTGTTGATTGGCTTTGTGTGGAGGCTTTTCTTTGATACTCAGTTTGCCTTATGTTAGAAAATTAGAATGTTTTAAGCCTTTCTTCATCTGAATCTTATCCGGGTTATATGGCAGAATTTTAAAGATTACACCTTTCTTGTAATTGTTTGCCCTCCCAGTGAAAGCATCCTATCTTCTGTTCCTTTCCTGAGAATCTTCATCTGTTCCTTTTTTTCTGTGCAGGATTTCTGCCCAGCTTCTTTTATTCTAAAAAATTCTCTCCTTCACTCAGTTTACCATTTTCCTTGTACTTTTCAGTTCTGGGAACGTCTTGTCCTGCAGCAATTCAAATTAATTCTGTCTCTCTCTCTGTCTCTCTGTGTGTCTCTCTCTCTGTCTCTCTGTCTCTCTCTCTCTCCCTCTGACTCTGATTTCTTTCCCATTAGCTTATCCATTCCCAGGTATTCAGATTGCATCCACCCAGAAAGATGGATACTTCCCCAAATATCCATTTGCATTTATGTGGTCCAGCTACGAGAATCTAGACTGAGTGATTGTACCACTTGCCAGTCATGGTTTATTTTTCTTTTCTGGGGGTCGTTTTGTATCCAGCAATTCCAAGCAGCTTGTGTTATGGCCTGGGTCTCTAAGTACTTGGAACCCTATTCCTTGAATACACAAGGGATTTGAACATGCTGTGAGTGATTCTATAGTCTGTAAACAGCATGAGAGGGAAAAATCCTGTCTGCTTTGTCTCTGAGGGACTCCCAAGCTGTACAGGACTGAATGAGAGGTAGTGAGAGGTACTGACATTCAGGGCAGGAATTTCTTACTTGATATTTTTCTCTGTTTTCACTTCAACATTTCTGGAATCCTTCTTCAGTCTCTACCATCCTTTTAAGGAATTGGGGTTTATGTTTTTATTCTTTGGGGAGCATTTTTAACAGATGTCTCACATTACCATTTTGATGAGGGTAAACCTGTCCTTCTATGTATATGTTTTAAAGAACACAAAAAGAAGACGACAATGATTTGTCCATTGGAATGAGTTTATACTGATGGCACACCATGAACAGTGAATTCCAGGTTTATTTAGGCCTTTAATATAAATTCCTGTTTTCTGAGCATTGTTCAGTTCATGTGATGTGTGTGCTTTCCCCATCATCTGTCCATGTATGTTAAACATCTCTGGGCATCTGGACTCTCTCAGGTTTTTTATGGCTGTGTGAAAAAACCTCCCTGAAGATTAGTGCCTTCACAGGACAATAATTTAGTATTTCTTATGATTCTATGAGTTGGCTGGGCTTAGATGGGCAGTTCTTTTCCACATGGTGTAGGTTGGGGTACTTAGCAGGGAGATCAGCTGGGGTTGAAACAGCTAAGATGGCCTCATTCATATGTTTGCTGCTCATGCTGGTTTTTAACAGGGTTAATCAACTGTCTCTCCCATCCACGTTTTCTTCTCCTCTAGTGGTCTAGATTGACTTCCAAGAGCATGGAGAATAAGTTTAAGTAGGGAATAATAGAATTACTTCTACTACATTTTATTAAATGTACTAATTGATCAAGGAGGTGCCATTGCGAAGTACCAGAAATGTGATGTCTTTTATAAAGGGCATTTTTTTCTAGATAAAAGCTTACAGTTTCAAGGTTATGTAAAGGTCAAGTCAAGGCACCAAAAGAGGCACTTTCTAACCCACATCATTTGCCATATGTTGAAGCAAAATGCGGGCATCTCCATCTGGTCTCTGCCTTCCACTCTGGACTGTACTGTTTACAGGAGCTCAGCTCTGTGCAACCAGGATAGGGCTTGTCTCTTTCTAGGCATGCTCTTTCAGGCTCAGCTGCTCTGCTTTCTCCTCCACTTAAGCTGTAAGCTGTCCAATATATATATGGCTTATCTCACCCTGGAACCTCAGCTACTTAAGTCTCTCTTTTGTGTCACATGGCAGGATCAAAAATGGCAGAGCATTCTTTTCCTGTGTGTCTTCATTTTATATCAGACCCAGTAAGAGGGTGGAGACTCAACCTGAGTAATACCTTATTGAGTAGTTTAGTTGAAAAAGATCTCATGCTCACAAGAGTAGACCACCCCACAGATACAATCTTACTCTTTTTCAGGATTAATAAAATAATTTTGAACTGCCACATCGACCAAACAACTCATGGGACTGTCTTAGATTCAAGAGGAGTGGAAATGGACTCCAACTCTTAGTGGAAGAAAGTTGGTACAGCGAAGAGATGAGATGTTGATGTGCATATTTAAAGAATCAGTACTAGAATTTCTATCCTTAGACACTTGAGATAACTCAGAGACCAGTTGGGCAGAACAGTTCATGCCTATTGATGGCTCCACCTATGCTAAACTTTAAAGAAAAGACTGTACTCATTAGAACCACAGTTTTATTCTCTTATGTGAGTCTTCACCTGTGAATGTATCTGAAGGGGATGGAGGTTTCATTTACTTTCAGATCAGAAAGAATAAAAAAGAATCTCATTGATATACAGTATACTATATTCAAAACTGTTCTGCCAAAGGGAAATGTGGCAATAAGGCTTGATATTCACAATGTTTTGGAATATCCATATTTGACAAGTTTATTCAATTATTCTCCAAATGTTTGGAATATAGTTAATCCAAAACTCTAACAATGAAGCTAGGAATCGTGTCTGTGAATCATTCAGCTACATAGCAATCTTGTGGAGCTTTGGATTGAATTGAAGAGAAGAGGCCATGGCTAAGGATGTTGAGAACAGGCTTCTTCTGCCTGCAGCTCATGAACTCAGAGGCCATTCTTTCATTGTGAATGGGTTGTGGATTTAAAAGTTGAATTTTGAGTAAAAGGATGCACTCAAACATCAGTGTTCTCCCATCCATTTCTTATATCATGATTAATCAAGTAACACACAAAAAACAGATATATGGCTTAGCATTCAAAAAGCAAGAATGGCTGTGATCCACTATATGTCATATACACTGAATATTGAGCAAGAAAGTCTGCCCAATCATGGAAAAATGAGATTTCCAGTAGATACCAGGAAGCCTACTCTAGCTGTGCAACAAATGACCATGATATATTTGATAATTAGCCATTTAGCACAGAATTCAGAATATTTTGTGTGATATCTGCCCAAGATGACTTGGTTGGTTGATGACTTGCCAAAAGTCAAGGTAATGATATTATGACACTCTTAATCATTTTTTCTATTCTTTTATCTTTTCTTCTCCTGTAAGTTTTTAATTTTACTGTTCTTCCCAAAACTTCATTAATCTTTGAGATAAAAAAAGATTCATATTTATTTGCACTTAAAATTGCTTTCATTATTGAATCTAGGTGACCCCTGGTACTTACTAGTGAGCTCATTGGAAGTGGCTACCACATGGAGGTGAGACTAGAAAGAGATGCATGTCGCTTGGTGCACACTCCTATCTGTGCCTGATAAAAGGGCAGGCTTATGGGCCTGGATGACTTTCTTCCAGGAGTTTCCTCCAAGTCAGGCCTGCATATCAAGCAGTACTTCTGTACATGATCATAAAGGCAGTCATAGTGCTGAATGAAAATGCTCAAAAAAGAAGATTCTGAATATATAGTTCACTGAAATGTCAAATCTCCATTGAAAAATATAGCTTGGTTTCTACTTATTATGCCTAATTATTCAAACATCTCCACTCATTTCTCCTTAAAGATTTGGCTTACATGATGTTGATTGTAAAGTTTGAATGAGTTTTTCAGCTCATCCATTTCTTGTCAAGGCTGAGGGTTGGCAAAGCCTGCAAGTGGTTAGATATGGGTTATCCATGGGCATCAGACTTTTAGAATACCTCTCCATTAATACCTCCTGGAGGACACAGGGACTGATTAGGGTCTTGGGGTTCAGCTTTGGGTCTGGGAGCCAGCATGTTGGATGATGCCACTGCACTCTTGAGCTTCATTCTGATCACTGCTTTCATATCACATCCATGAAGAAGCGTCTATTCAGCATAGTTCAAAACAGTATAAAGGAGAGCAAGCCTTATTTTGTCTTAGATGCTCTGCAGAATAAAACTTAACCCCATGGCTTCCCAAATTTTGTTTTTGCACATTTAATGCACTGCCTGGAATGCCCTGCCAGTCACTTATTCATTACTTAACAATTAAGAATCACCCTTTTGGGAAGCCTTCTCTGAATCCTTTGAATAATATGCTTCTTTATAACTCATTACTTATTTCTATGGAAACACTCATGACTCACTTTGTGAATCATTCTTCCCAACTAGTTTGTGAGCTCCTTGATTCTACAGACTGGGATTTTTATTTTCCTATTATATAGTATTTCAAGAACAAAGTAATGAGTCCACAAATTATTCATTGAATGTATGAAAACAGTTCTTTTGTGTGTGTTCAAAGAATAATAACCAAGGATGCTGCCTCTAAGTCTTTGGAAAGAACACTCTTTTTTAGTGGGAAAAGCACATATAGATTTTACCTTGGTTGAGGTGTTTCAAGTTTCAGATTTCTGGCTTAAAGGATGCAAAGCTGTGATGGAAATTCAGCAGTTTGGGCAGAGGAAAGCTGCTAAATGTTAAATAAAATGACGATTACAAGCATGGAAGTCCTAGGTAAAGTTTGGCCTTAGGGACATCCTGTTGCACCTAATAGCAAATGTAGGGTTGGACAAGTCATTTACCATTTCCACACATCCATTTTCCCATCTACAAAATGTGCAAAGTGGTGGTTTGAAATTGTATGCACCCAAAAAAAGCATGTTCTTAAACTTAATCTCTTCTTGTGGGTGTGGACCCACTGTAATTAGGACCCATTGTATGCAGGAGATTTCTATGAAGTAAATTCAGTTAAGTTGTGATCCACCTCATTCAAATTGGGTCCTACTCTGATTACTGGAATTCTTTATAATGAGATGAATACAAAGAGAGAAAGAAAGCCAAGGAAGCAATAAATGAAATCTACAAAACCTAGAAGACTAGAGAGAGACCAGCCGATGCCAACATTTGCCTTGCCATGTTAGAGAGGAGCCCTGGATCAGCAGCAGCTATTACTTAGGAAGAAAACATCACCTTGACTATGCCTTGATTTAGACATTTTAATGAACTTGAAATTGTAAATTTGTAAGCTAATAAATTCCCATTGTTAAATGCCAACCCATTTCATGGTATCTGCTTTAAGCAAGCTAGAAAAGTAAAATATGCAATAATGCCTGTTCATTCAATCTCCCTGCTTTTCTGTTCCCATTCCATCTTAATTTCACAAAGTTTTTGGGAAGAGAAAATAATGATGAAGACAATAAGAAGAAGTATTAAATCCTAATTTCCCACAAAGAAATGACAAATTCTCTGAAGCCGAGGCCTACTTGCCATCTAATCCTTTTCCTGCATTTCCTCTGCTTTGCTGTCCTTTTCAGGAAGGCTGACAACTGCAGGTATATTTCCAAAGTGCCCATGTGGATTGAGTTCTGCCTGGGTCAGCCAATAGAAGGCTGTGGTAAAAGAATAATGGGCAAGAGGAGGGGATAAATGAAGACATCCGTCCTGGTCCCTCACTCAAGAGGTATCTACTGGAGAAGCTGTGTCTCCTCCCTGGCCCCAGTGCTCACCTTGTGTCCTAAGTTCCACTGGATGTCCTGAACCACTGACCTTCAAGAACACCATCTCTTCTTTCTGTCCCTTAACCTAGAACAGATGCATTCAGTTCTTGCTAATTTATAAACTGTCCCACGAGTCTTGTTTGGCATCTCAGCTCTTCCTTTACTTTGTGTCCATTTCCCTTAATTAAATTCCTTCTCTTTGAAAAAGAAAAGTATCCCATCCTTTAATTCTCAGGATGTTACATTCTCCCCAGACCTTAGATAAGGAAGCAAAGCCCTAAATTGTTCATTTCGTCTCTCAAAGGAAATAAACAAGTGGCTGTGTACAGTATTACAGACTAGAGGCTGAAATACTGAGTCCAACATTTGACCACTATATTGGTCAGCCAAACGGGTACTGATGCAAAATACCAGAAATCGGTTGGTCTTTATAAAGGATATTTATTTGGGATAGAAGTCCACAGTTACTGCCATAAAGCATAAGTTACTTCCATCACCAGTGTCTATTGCCACATGTTGGAGCAAGAGTCTGCCGATGTCTGCAAGGGTTCAGGCTTCCTGAGTTCTCTTCCTGGGGCTTGCTTGTCTATGGGCTCAGCTCCTCTGCTATCTCCACAAGGTCAGCTTTAAACTCTCAGGCAAATGGCTTGTCTCTATGCCGGGGCCTTCTCTCCTTCCTCAAGGCCAAACTCCTCTGTGTGATTGCTCCTGGGGATCCAGCATCAAAACTCTAACATGAGATCTCCAACTCAAAACTGCTCTAACTTTGTCCTTTGCCATGTCTTTTATATTTGATTGCCCACACACCAAGAGGTGGGGCTTAATGCCCTACTGATGTGGCCTGGGCAACACTCCAATCATAACTTAATGATGCCTGGATTGACAGACCAGTTTACAATTATATTCCAATATCTCTTTTGGGAATTCATAACTATATCAAAGTGTCAAACTGCTACAACCACTTAGTAACTTAGTTGAATGCACAGGGGGATTCTTTTTTTTTTTTTAATTTTTTAAAGATACTTAGATTACATAAATGTTACACACAAAAATATAGGGATTCCCATATACCCCACTTCCTATACCTCACACAACCTCACACATAAACATCCTTCATTTGTGTGGCACATTAATTGCAATTGATAAACACATCTTGGGGCTTTGCCATTAAGCATGGACCATAGTTCATATTGTAGACCACACTATCTCCCACACAGTTCTCCCTGTCATATGATGATATAAAATGGCCTACATCTGTTGTTGCATTGTCACTCAGGACAATTCCCAAGTCCCAAAAAAGCCCCTGTATTACAATTGCTTTTCCCTCTCCTGCCCTGAGAGCCTCCAGTGGCTGTGGGCTCCACCTCAATGTTGTAATTTCTTCCACTGCTTGAATCACAGTATGTCTATAGAACACCAGGAAGTCCCCTCTATTCCATAGCTCTTCCCCCCTTCCTGAGTAATCTGGAATGGTGATGTACACTCCAACTCCAATTGAGGGGGGGCTTATATACTACAGGGAAGATGGATGCAATTATCCTGACTGCAGCTGCAGACTCTCTCCATTCAGTGGGATTGTTGTTGTCCATCATCATCTCCCCACAAGTTGTCCTGAGTGAGTCCAATGAGTTGTAGAGCAGGATTTGCTGTTCCACTGAGGTTCTGGGCACAGCTGGCACATGGACCACCCAAAGACTCACATCTCCAGACATACACCTACGAACTTCAGCACCAAGTATAGGTTTGAAAAGAAGGGACAAATGAGCCATATGCAGTGAAGTCATAGTTGACTCCAACTCTGTCACTCTCAGGAAGACAAACTCCAAAGTAAGGCACACTACAAGGGACCAAATTCCAGGGTTATCCACCCTGACATAGGATCTGGGTGTCTCCAGAGCCCTAAGGAGCCCCACTATTTAGGGTGATATCAACTTTGGAATTCTATGAGATCCTACTGAGTGGTGCATAAGCATTACCTCTGGGATGACTTCCTGACACATTTCAAAGTCTCTTAGCCAAACAAACTCATTAGACTTTACATTTTACCCTTTTATTCAAGGTCTTTTTCCAGTCACATTGCCAGTTTGCACTTGGTAGCAGTCCCTCATTGCCAGGGAGGCTCATCCCCAGAAGTCTTTTCCCATGCTGGGATGAAGGTAATGCATTCATATGCTGAGTTTGGCTTAGAGAGAGGCCACATTTGAGCAAAAAGTTGCCTCTCAGGAGGCAACTGTTAGGCACCTAATAACAATAGGCTAAGTTTCAATTTAAAGAACAAAGACTCATAAGGCTAGTCATCAATGCCAAGGGCCCATCATTGGATCATCCTCTTCACCAGCAACTGTCCCTGCACTTGGGGTACTATTGCTTTTCCCTTAGAGAATGTGGCAGAGCTCTCCAGGATGGGAATTGAGTATTCTCTCACTTATTGAGTGATTCTCCACCCACTGTAATAATGCACCATTAACATTTGAGCATTTTTACATTTATGATCAGGTGAACTTCCTCTCATGACTCGCCCATCCCTGATACCCCACACCATTGATCCTCCCACACCACAGTTGTAACCCTTCTGTGATCCAAAGCTTCTTCAAACATGAATCCATTACAACAGCTGAATACAATTAATAGGAAAATGAAATAATAATAATAAGTTTAAATGTAAGAGATTAAATACATAAAAACTTGAAAAAAACTAAAAGTAAAATTTAAAGATTGGGATATTTAAAAAAGGAAAAATATAAAAAAAGTGTTTATGACCTTTTGCCTTTCATCACTGCAATGTCTGGTGTCCAGTCTGTACCATGGCACCTTCCCCCTCTCATTCCCCAGTGTCTCACTATTTTTCATTTTGTTTCCAAAGATGTTTTAGTCACAGCAACGTCACTCACAGAATACAGGAGCCTCTCATATACACAACATCAGCACACTTTTCTCCCCAATAAATCACTACCTTTTTACATGGGGATGGTAGCATTATTATAACTGATATACAAACAATGAAACACAGCTACTAAATATTGTCATTGGTTTACACTGTAGTTTACATTTCAGACTGTATACTTTTATAAATTTTGATGATATTTACCATGTCCTGTGTCTGTCACTGCATGGTAATGGCATTTCCACTGAACAATAAATACCCACTGTTTGATCTATTCTATTCCTTCCACCCCAACCCCTGGGGAAAATGGCAACCCCGTTGCTTGACTCATTGGATGGAAAGATTGACAGTTACATGCAACAAGAGGTATTGACACACTGGTTTATCCTCCCCTATTAGGAACCACCCTTGCTCTTGAGAGATGCCTGCCTGTCCATTTCTGAACAAACGGGTCCTTCCAAAGATGGGATTCCAACCCCTTCCAGCTCATTATGTGGGTCTCCATCCACTGATACAACATATTATGACAAAATGAACATACACACTCCCTAGAAGCCTGCTCCAAGTATGCCATGTACTGAATGCCCCCCCAACCAACACCGTAAACCAGTGACCCTTCCTTGTCATAGTGCCATAAGAGCTTTCCCATCTCTGTACGTTCAACCTTATACCCACAAATCCCCAATGATCATTGTTCCCTCTATCAACCCTCCCCCCAGTATCCTGGATATTCTAACCCACCCTTCCCAATCTACTCACCCTGCACCACCCAACCCAATAATATCACTACCCTCCTGTCCTATCCATTCAATATGCAAGGACACTCTATCACTTTACCATAGATTATGTCCATATGGGTGATGGCTAACAACCTTCTCTTTTCTTTTTATTTCTTGTAAACCTATCTTACAAACAATAGCTCTGAGGCTGCTCAAATTCCATAATTCATATCAGTGAGGTCATGTACGGTTCATCCTTCAATGCCTGGCTTGCTTCACACAACATAAGGTCTTCAAGATTCATCCATATTATCTCGTGTGTTAGCACTTTATTCATTCTTACAACTGGGTAATATTCCTTTGTTTGTATTTACCAAAATTTGTTTATCCATTCATCTGTTGATGGGCACCTGGGTTGATTCCAACATTAGGCAATAGTGAACAATGCTGCTATGAACACTGGTGTGCATATATGTGCTCGTGTCTTTGCTTTCAACCCTTCAGGGTGTATACCCAGCAGTGGAATCACTGAATCATATGGAAGTTCTGTAGTTAGTTTTCTGAGGAACTCCTAAACTGTTCTCCATAGTGGCTTGACCATTCCACAATCCCACCAGCAGTGGATGAAGTTTCTTATTCCTCCACATCCTCTCCAATACTTACAGTCTGCATTTTTTTTTAATAGCTGCCATTCTAATGGGTGTAAGATAGTATCCCATTGTAGTTTCGATTTGCATTTCCTTAATAGCTACCGATGTTGAGCATCTTTTCATGTGCTTTTTAACCATTTGTATTTCTTCTTTGGAGAAGTTTTGTTTCAGATCACTTACCCATTTTTTAATGGGGTGTTTGTCTTTTTATTTTTGAGGTGTAAGATTTCTTTATATATGCAGATATTAGGCTCCTATCAGATATATGGCTGCCAAATATTTTCTCCCATTAGATAGTCTGCCTTTTTACTTTTTGATAATATCCTTTGAGGTGCAGAAGTTTTCAATTTTGAGGAGATCCCATTTATCAATTTTTTCTTTTTCTGCTCCTGCTTTGGTATGAAGTTCATGAAACCATTTCTTATTACAAGGTCCTGTAGATGCTTCCCTACATTATCTTTCAAGTGTTATTATTAATTGATGACTTTTGAGATACTCTGACTACTTCAGGAATTATTATAAATTTTGTTATGTGTGTGTATGCATTTAAGAAACATGGGTGAAGTCTGAATTTACTCAAAAATGGGAATTTAGTTTAATACTATATTTTCACTGTAGAATTATCTAAGGATCACCTGAATTTTTTTGTTCTGTAACCTTATATTCATGAATCTGTTTATTCTATGTATTTAAAAAATCAGTATGTGTCTTTTGGTGAAAGTAAAGCTCTGTGACTTTCTTATTACAGTGATTTTAAGCAGATTTCTTCAGTCTCTTTTTGATATATGAACATCTCAATATGACAATATCTTATGGTATTTCATGTCGTAAATATAAATAATTCATATGTTACCAAATGCAGCACAGCCTGATGCATGGCAACTGCTTCACTCCTATAAACCTTGGAAAACACAGTGGCCAATTAGTTAAATATGGGTCAAACATCTTGGTTAGTGATATGGTGAACCAAAAACAAATGTTACAACACTGAAATCTCACTCATATATGGTGGCTACTGGATTTAATTGTGTTCAATCACTAGGACTTTCAGATAATATGGAAATGCCACTTTAGTATTGCTTATTGTTTTGTTTTGTCATTCACACTCCACTGAATGAGAAGCAGTCTCACGGCATAGGGGAAAATAGTGGAAATCAAACACTACTTTGTGATTTAATATCCTGATTTAATCCTTTTAGTAGTAGCTTTTAGAAACAGTTTTATTAGTGATCAGTAGATAATATTAAATTCACAGTCATTTTAGTGACTATAATATATTAATGAAATGGTCATTATTTTTTATTCACAGAAATATGTTTTGAAATTCCAACCAAGGACTTTGCTGGAATAGTGAGAATATAAATAGTGAAACACTGTCTATTGTCACTAAGTTAAAAATTAAACAACAATAATAATAGTACAAGAAGCTGCAAAGACCATAAATTGCAATTTGTTGATATGTATTTGAAGAAAGGACACTGGAGTAAAGGTATTGTACCCTTTTAGATGGCCCACAATGTGCATCTACCTCCAGAATACCTTCTGCTGCTCTTTCATCACTGCTCCTGAAGGACTAATGGAAAGGAATCCTTGTCAAGAATGAGCACAAAATAGTGTAATGTGAAAATAAAGCCCTGTCAGACAAGTTAAAATGTAAGCTGAACTAATCCCTTTTTAAGTAATCTAGAAACATTTTAAATGAAATGTTTTTAACATTTTTTTCTTATTTAAAGTTAGCGAATTCTTGTGATTTGAATGTGACTACTCCCATTTATAATTGTGGTCAGTAAGGAAAGATATTTAATGTATATTATACTATATTTAGATTTGGCACTCAGATGTGTATATTCTTCCATAATAACAATTTTGGATGTTAAAATCACAATATTCATTTGCCTTTTGTGAATTTTAATACGATGCAACAAAAATGAGTGGTAGAAAATTTAACATAAATTAACTGGAAAAGAAACCAAACAAATTGACATTTTTTGAAGTGATTCTTTTAGGCAAAAAGTGTAAGAAACAATTTCTTCTTTTTGTATATACAGAGAAGTGTTCTCGTGTGCCCAAGTTTTTTGTTATTGACTGCCTCAACACTGCCTGGGATATCATTTTCCCTTCCAAAAACATACATGAAGTTATAATTGGGTGGACTCTCTTTAAAAGGGATATTGCCCTGTGAACCTATAAATATAAATTTAAATGTCAGGGTTGCCATCAGATATGGAGTCTTACAGCATTCAGTTGAAGAATGGGACTGAAGTCACAATGTTTATATTATTGATGGGCTTCACGAATGATTTTGAGCTGAAAGTCTCCCTGTTTTTCTTATTTCTATCAATCTATCTTTTTACTCTGATAGGAAATTTGGGACTGGATTTATTGGTCATTAGGGATTCCCGGCTCCACAACCCCATGTACTATTTTCTGAGTGTGTTGTCATTCTTGGATGATTGCTATTCTTCAGTTGTTACCCCAAAATGTTGGTCAATTTCCTGGCACTGGATAAAGCCATTTCATTTCTAGGATACACAACACAGATACTTCTCTTTGTTACTTTGGGGACTACAGAGAGTTTTCTCTTGGCTGCAATGGTTTATGATTGCTATGTAGCAATCTACAACCCACTTCTGCATTCAGTTAATATGTCACCCCAAGTCTTGTGCTTCTTATAATTGCTTCCTATGTTGATGGCATTTTGCATGCTATGATACACACTGTTATCCAATATAGCCTCTCATTCTGTGCATCCAATGAAATTAAACATGTGTTTTGTGACATCCCTCCACTTCTTGCTATTTCTTGTTCTGACTCTCACAACAACAGGCTTCTACTCTCTTACTTTGTGGGCTCTATTGAGATAATTATTGTACTGTTAGTCCTGATCTCCTATGCTTTCATTCTGTTGGCCATTCTGAGAATGCATTCTGCCGAAGGGAGGTGAAAAGTCTTTTCCACGTGTGGTTTTACCTAACTAGAGTGTCAGTTTATCATGGGACTATCCTCTACATATATGTGAGACCAAATTCCAGCAACACTTTGTACCATAATATGATTGTGTCTATATTTTACACTATTGTAATTCCCATGCTGAATCCCATTATCTACAGTTTGAGGAACAAGGATGTTAAAAGGTCAATGAAAAAATTGTTCGAGAGAAATAGATTATAAGTAAAATGCAATTTTAGCATTGAGTATATTTAAAAAGCATGCTAGGGTTTAGTCCAAATTTATCTGATCCTAGAAACCAGGGAAGAAAATGACTTGTTTTTGGTTAATATTGTTTACATATCTTCCCAAGATACTAAGCTGGTGTAAAACCCCTAGCTCATTGAAGCCTACTGAGAAGGAAGCAGGCATCTTCCTCCCTGTCAGCTGTTTCAAGGGGAAAGCTTTTCTTCAGGGAATTCAGCCAAGAGAGCCTCTCTGAACTCCAGACCTGGATATTCAACACATGAACACAGGAAAGCCAATCCTGAAGCATCTTTTTGGAAAGGTGCACTGATGAGTGCCATTTCTGATGAGTCTGGAAATTGCATGGACAAAATTTGTTCTTGATGTTCTCTGTATCCAACCCCTGGGAGAAAATCTGTGCCCCACTAGTGGGTCCCTGACTTTATTTTGATAACTGAAGCCAGGTAATTTTAAAGACTTAGAATAAGTTGAACCAAATATCAAAGAAGAGCTGTGGGGAAAAAAATAATAATAATAAGCAAGAGAGAGAAATTGGCCATCAGAGTAAATGTACCAACATATAAAGATGCCTAGACATTCTCAAGAATTACAAGCCATACTAAGATACAGGAAGAGATGGCCCAACAAAATGAACTAATCAAATATCCTGAAGAGATACAGGATTTAAGACAATTGATCAGTGATAATGATGCAACTTTCCTAATCACTTCAAAAAATTTAAATAAAATATTACAAAAGAAATAAAGGCCATAAAGAAGATACTGGGTGAGCATAAAGAATAATTTCAAAGATTTCAAAGAAAAATGACAGATCTTATGGGAATGAAAGTCACAATAGATCAGATTATAATTAGATTAGAGCCACATAAAAGCAGATTTTGAATTGATTGAAGACAGAATTAGTGATTTAGAAGTCACAACATCTGAACTGAAAAAGACAGGAGAACAGAAAGAGAAAAGAATAGAAAAAATGGAACAGGGTCACATTGAATTGAATGTAAAAACAATGTGTTTTCAGTGTCCTAGAAGGAGAAGAGAATGGAAAAGGGACAGAAAGAATTCTTGAGGAAATAATGATTGAAAACATCCCAACCCTTATGAAAGACATAAATATCAATATCCAAGAGGGAGAACGCATCCCAAACAGAATAAATCCAAATAGACCTATCCTGAGACGCCTACTATTCAGAATGACAAATATCAGAGATAAAGAGAGGATTCTGAAAGCAGCAAGAGAAAAGCAAAGCATGACATACAAGGGAAACTTTAAAACATATTATCTAGCTACAGTGGTAAAAACAGCATGGTACTGGCATAAAGAGAGACACACTGACCAATGGAACTGAATGGAAAACTCAGAAATAGACCCTCACATCTATAGTCAAGTGATTTTTGACAAGGAAGTTAAGCCCTCCCAGCAGGGTCACAAAGTCTATTCAACAAATGATGCTGGGAGAACTGGATATCCATATCCAAAAGAAAGAAAGAAGACTCCTATTTCACACCTTATACAAAAATTAACTCAAAAAGGATCAAGACCCTAAATATAAAAGCAACAACCATAAGACTCTTACAAGAAAATATAGTTAAACATCTTCAAGATTTTGTGCTAGGCAGTACTTTCTTAAACCTTATGCCCAAAGCATGAACAACAACAACAACAACAAAAATAGATAAATGGGACCTCGTTAAAATTAAACACTTTTGCATTTCAAAGGGCTTTGTCAAAAGTGTGAGAAGGCAACCAACTGAATGGGAGAAAATATTTGGCAATTACTTATCTGATAAGGCCTTAACACGCATGATATGCAAAAAAATCATACAACTCAACAATAAAAAGACAAACTACCTGATTTTAAAAATGGGCAAAAGACTTGAAAAGACAATTGTCCAAAGAAGAAATACAAATGGTGAAGAAACACATGAAAATAATGTTGGACATCACTAGTGATTAGGGAAATGCAAACCAAAACTGCATTGAGATACCATTTCACATTTCTCAGATGGCCACTATTAAAAAGTCAGAAAACTGTAAATATTGTAGAGGATGTGGAGACATAGGAATATGCTTATTCACTGTTGGTGGGACTGTGGAATGGTACAGCCACTGTGGAGGAGTGTTTGGCACAACCTAAGGAAGTTAAATATAGACTTCCCATGTAACACAGCAATACCATTAATAGATACATACCCAGAAAATCTGAGAGCAGAGACAGGAACAGACATCTGCACATCAATATTCATAGCTGCATTATTCATGATTGCCAAAAGATGGAAATAAACCAGGTGTCTATCAAATGATGAATGTATAAGTAGTGTATACCCATGATGGAATATTATGCAACCGTAAGAAAAAATGAAGTCGTGAAGTATATGACAACATGGATGAACCCTGAGGACATTATTTTGAGTGTAGCAAGCAGGACACACAATGACAAATGCTGTTTGATTGTGCTATTAAGAACTATATATCCTGTTTAAACTCATGGAGGTAAAAATTAGAATAAAGGTCTCCAGAAAATAGAAATTGGATAGAGAATGGAAAGCTGGGGGTTAATCTGTCAATTGTTAAAAAGGTTGTTTGTAAATTTCTGGAAATGAATAGAAATGGTTAAAGGATACCATGGAATTTATAACTAGCAGTGCTATTGTATGGGTATGACAGTGGTTGAAAAGGAAAGTCTCAGACCATGTATATTATTAGAAGGAAAGCTAAAAACTGTAACATGGGACTGTATAGTAAAACCCCATGTAAAACACAAATACGGGTGATATTGCATATATAAGACTAATTTTATAAAATATAAATACAAATATACTATAGAGAAGGAAAAAATAGCAGCTATGTACAGCTGGCGATGCATAGAGAGATTTAAGGTGATGAGTTTTGTTTGTTTCTTGTTTATTATTATTTTTGGAGTAATTAAAGTGCTCTAGAGTAATTAAAGTGCTCTGGGAATGGTGTTTGATGCAATCATGTAGGTGCATTCATCAATGAATGCACCTACGTGATTGCATCAAACACCATTGATTGTACTATTTGGATGAATTTATGCTTTTTTAATATGTATCAATAAAATGGAAAAAAATGACTGTATTCACTTAGCATAAAAATTCAGAAACCAAAATTAAAAAAAAATACATGCTTATCAAAGACATATCTCATTGCAAACAATTAGAAGAGTAATTGAAATAAATATAGATTCTAGACAATATAGATTTCAAAGAAAAATTAAATCATAATGAAATCATTTACATTACATTAATATACTAAATCAAAATTTTCACAAAAATTAAGAATGTAAAGGAAAATAATAGTTTTAATTGTGTGAATGATTGAATTCACAATGATGAACCAATAAAAAATTGTTAAACAGCACCATTCCTAAAACAGCGGTTGAGCTTTATTACAATTCAAATACTTGGAAAATAGGGGAAATATTTTCTTATAGAAATTTTGAAGAGCAAAGAAAATTAAAACTTGAATCCCAGGTTTTATTGAGGAATTTTTTAAAGGAAATTTTATCAACCTACCTGATGAAAATTTATAAGATGTCACAAAAATAGGATTAATTAAAATTTCTTAGCTTTAAAAATTTTCTTTATTAAAAGTTTTAAAATAAATAAGCCAAAACTTTAATTTGAGATTTTATTTTTTTAAAATAACATAACATAACAAACTTGTAGAAATCAGTAGAAAAGCACTGATAGTTTAAAAACATACTGAATTTAAACAAAGAAATAATAGCAACTGAAACTGGTTCACACATTACAGAATGGTAGGGTTTTCAAATGGTTAGCCGTTAGACACATAAGAGATAGTATTGCATGCAGATTTTTAACCTGATGAATTTATAACACTTCACATAGTAAAACTTTGCAAGATGATGTTGATCTCACCCATGTACCAAGAAAGCATTTATCTCCCAATTTTAGATGACAAAGTAATTATCAAGCATTATAATGATAATTATTAAATGAAAACTGAAAAAATGAAAAATTTGGAAGATGTATGTAATATAAACACACTCTTATCTAAGTATTAGTCTAGAAGACTATGAGAACCCTATAAAAATGTAAAAGATATTTTTATATTCTTTAATATTTTAAAATATTTTCCCAATTTTCTTCAATGTTCACATATATTTTTTTCTACAAATGAATTTTATCACAATATATTACTTTGATCTAATACCAAATGTTTGAAGTGCAGTTTTCCCTGTTTAGCTGCTTATCAGTGAGATTTAATGAAAGGATTTATGAAATATGAATATATTCAAGACAAAAGGCATTATTAATTCAAAAATTTGAAACAATTTAATTCTTGTAATGATAATGGCATTAAATTTATTTTTACAATATCTCTATGCACCTAGAATTATTCTGTTTCTTATACAGTTAAGGAAACTGGGAAAACTTTGCACTTACAAAGGGAAAGTCTGCTAAAAAGCTGTCAGATCTAGAATCTAAACTTGGAATGTCCAATCCAAATCACACGTGCCTTACCTCTGTGCTACATTTCTTCTTTCTGAACGTTTTCTCCATAATAAAATTATCTGAACTTTGTACACGGGTGGGAATTTCCATGATAGAAGTTGAAAGATGATATCACCTTTTGGTATCTACAGCCCTCAAAACATAAATATTTAAACCACAGGTAGGACACATATTTCATGAATTCCAGTTATTATGCAGATTTCTAAAAACATAACCTTGGAAATATTCCAGATCATGCTGGAGAAAGAGAGAATATCTCCACAGAAATACAAATTAATTAAAGGATCCTATTATTTTCAGAGAGCACAGTTAAAGAAAGAAAAGGTGACCTTGAATGTTCAGCATCACTGTCATTTCAATTGCATGGAAATATTTCTCTTCTGCATGATTCTAATGAAAGCATTTTTAACTTCCTTGCTCCTAAGACTATAATTGAGAGGATTCAGCATGGGAACCACCATAGTATAAAACACAGAGGCCACTTAATCCTTTCCTAAGGAGTAGGACGTCTTTGGTTTTAAATAAGTAAAAATAGTAGTGCCATAAGATGGTGACTCCCAGTAGGTGGGAGGCACAAGTAGAGAAAGTTTTGTGTTTTCCTGAAGAGGATTTAATTTTCAGGATATTAGACAGAATTGAACCATGTGACACAGAGATTGTGATAAGAGAGAGTTTGATTGTGGAGCCAGCAAGAATGAATATCATGATTTCAATGTCAGTAGTGTCATTGCAAGACAGGCCTAAGATTGGGGTTGTCTTACAGAAAAAATGATGAATTACATTGGACTTGCAGAATTACAAACTTTAAATGAAAAGCACATTGACCAATGAGTCAGTAAATCCTATCATGTAGGACCCAGAGATGAGGGTGCGCCAAGGCCTTTTGGCCATAACAAACTGGTAGTGATGAGGATTGCAAATAGCTACATAATGGTCATTGAAGAGAGAAGGAAACACTCAGTGGCACTGAAAAAGACAAAAAAATACAACTGGGTGAAGCAACCAGCCAATGAAATATGCTTGGTAGAAATCAGCAAGTTTCCTAAAGTTTAAACTTGCTGAGTAGCAGAGGTCAAGGAATGACAGGTGGCTGAGGAAAAAATACATGGTGGTTTGAAAGTATAGATCCAGGTTAATTATCAATATCATATCTGCATTCCCAAGCACAGTAATCAGGCATTTCAGGAAAAACAGCATAAAGGGCAGCTGGATCTCTTCAGAGTCTGTCAGTCCCATAAGGATGAAGGCAGGCAGGTTTGTGTAATTCCTACTTCCCATACTGTTTAAGTATTGTAAACTGTTGAGAAATTGAAGGTGGTAATTGGCATGAATGACTTCCAAAAATTTTGTTTATATGATGACCCTGCATTTTTAAAAATTCATTTAATACTCCTATAAATGTACAATAAAGAGAAGCTTGCAAAATATGACTGAAATAACTCTTACTTTGACTCACAAATATAACTTAGGTATAAACTATCAATATGGAAACTATATAATAGAGACTCATATATATTGGATAATTAGAATGAACCTGGACTGTCACAAATGCTTCTCTTTATTAACACATTTATCCAGATGAAAATATTTCATAAGTATTTCTATATACTGATTTTTTAGTTGAGAAAAAGGACATGGAAATTTGGGTAACTTATCCAGAATGATAGTCATTAAGGTGTGGCTCTTTGATTCTACAAAGGTTAAGTCCAGAGAGCATGCAAATCACAATATATTGCTCTGTACAATTATTTTTGGAGAAAAACAGTGCTAGATATATAATAAATAATAATAGTTTTAATGCATCACTTACTGTTCCTTGTATCCAATGTTGTTTAATACTGAAGACAGATCAGAAATTAAAGCCTAGGCTACATAATAATGTATTAATATGCTCAATTATGTATTCCTATTAATTTTCAGAAGATATGATACTTTTAAACTGTTTACTTAAAATCAAATTTCTTCCAAATTTTTTGAATATTTGTACATTTCTGGTACATTCAGATTCCACAAATTATATATTGCCATTTCCACAAATCCTCAAATCTACTTAGGTAAGACCTAAATGATATGTATATGGACATTGATATTCTTCTAATAATATCGTATTTTACTTGATCAAAACTTAAAGCTTCTAACTTTGAGAATAGTACTTACCATGTGCTAAAGATGGAAACCTTCTTCCAGCCTTATCTGTTTAAATATGTCTAAAAATGTGTCAGATTCATGTTTTTCCCACAATATGGGAACCATATAAGGAAACAAAATTTTCTGTATCTTTGTTTCCTTTGAGAAAAAGATATTTTAAAATTCTTGTATGTACATTTTGGTTTTATTCTGAACTAAAATAAATCAACCCAATTTATTTTTTAAAGATCCCGGTCAAATATAAAGTTCCCCTGAAATTATTTCTCACAAATATACCAAGACGCTTCTGTGAACAGAAAGAGAATAGATTATCCCTTGCCTTTCCCCCTGACAATGCCAAAACACCTCTTATATTTGCAACAGGATTTCTAATATCACAGCATTCAGTGTTCTCTGAGACCATTTTCCAAGGCAGATTGCTTGGCATGTTTCCAAGTACTAATGTATCCATGTAAAGAGAGTTTCTTCACTCTTAGAAGCTACATAATTTTGACCATGATATTTTGATATTCTTTTATAATGCTGTAATATTTGTCTGGGTTAAAAAAAAAGATATTTTTAGGTGAATACTTAATTACTCTAGGGCTAAAAGGCCATATTGCTATGTGCCAGTGATGGAATAGCAAATATTTCAAACTGAAATTTTTGGACTTAAAAGTGTAACACTTCAAGGGAGCAAATACTGCTCATTATTCAAAAATTAGACTACAACAAAATTCAAAGAAGAAAATAAAAATCTTTCATAACTGCTGCAAATCTTGACATGTAATTTGCCAACAGGATCTTTGAAAAACTAGCATAGTGCTATCTTCCTCAAAACTCCAGGAAACAGTTAAAGGATACCAATAACTGGAAAGTATTTAACAAAGACAATTCAACGTGAAATTGTAGGAGAAGCTGGCTTCTACTTGATCTCTTTTCAGGCACTATTAAAAGGCAGGGCTTGCACCCTCATTGTAGGCCCCTGGCTCTGTTCTGGAAGGAGCAGCATAACCACTAGGTGGATCTGGGGTGCATGCATGTTGTCTCCCATCTAACCAGAGGCAGTCTGAAAGACTGATCCAAAACTTCTCTCTAAATTGTTCCCCAATAATTTCCACTTCAGGCTGAAGCAGTTCTTCAATAGCTGAAGCAATGTAAGAAACAAGCAATGTAAGAAACAATAGCTGAAGCAATGTAAGAAACAATCATTTGTATAATGCAAATGATGCCTGGCTTTAAGACACAATATAGAGGTCTTTGGAAGTTGGAGGGGCATTCATCTGCCCATCAACAAAGGAATATCTAAGATCATAAGCACCAGTCCAGAACAAAACACAGATACAAAAAAGGAGAGGAACCCAAAGTTTTGCCTCAGTTTGATATTCTTGATAGAAGGGCTAAGCACTGAAGGAAAACATCAAACAAAACAGCCAATTTTTTAAAATATATTTTTTATTGAAATATATCATTCATACATGAACATGCATAAAGAAGAAGTGTATAGTAAAGATTGTGAACTTACAAAGTAAACATACATAACATCATACAGGGTCTCATACATAATACACCAAATGTAAGATAGGGACTACAATTAGTAGTAATATTTTGTGTTCATCAGTTTTTTTTAAATTAATTTTGAAGACAGCGAAAGGTGTGTTTGCAGTGGCTTGTACACTTCTGCAAGTTACTGTCACTCAAGGAGATATCTGTCATACCAGTAGCAGGATACAAGTTTATGAAACTGACAACTCAGGGACTAGATCCCAATGGCCCATCCAAAGGAACAGGATAAAAGTCCAGAAACCTCTAATGAAGAAAACCAGACTTTAGACATTCTGGTCAAAGACATTTAAAAAAATCCTCATTATGCTCAAGGAGAGTGAGGAATAAAGGAATAATTAAAAGATATCATAAAACAATGAATGAACAATATAAGAATATCAATAAAGAGATATAAATTTTAAAATGAAATTTAACAAAAATACTGGATTGAAAAGTACAATAAGAAAGGAGAAATTCCCTAAAAGATACCAAAATCAAATTAGAGCTGGCAAAAAAGAATCAGTGAACTAAAAGATAAAATGATCTAAATGATTCAGTCTGAAGGAATCTTCAAAGACATAATGACAGAAAACATCTCAAATATAATGAATATATGAAAGTACACATTGAAGAAACCCAATAAACCAACACAGGATAAACTTGAAGAGAACCATTCCCATATACATTGTAGACAAATTTTCACCTACCAAAGACAAAGAGAGAGTTCTGAAACATGCAAGAAAAAAGCAACATGTTATGTAAAATTAAGTTCAAATTTCTCATCAGAAATTCATTGAGGGAAGAAGTCAGTGGGACAAAATATTTTATGTACTGAAAGAAAGGAATTGCCAATCAAGATTTTATATCCAACAATACTGTCTTTAAAATGAGATAAAGATTAAGACAAGCCCAGGTTCAGCAAAAGTTTTCCCTCTAAAATCTGAAAGTTTTCCCTCTAAAGCCTCAGACAAGACAAGGATGTCTACTGTCAAAATTGTAGTGGAAGTTGTAGCCAGAATAAATAGTCAAGAAAAGGGAAAAAAAAAACATCCAATTTGGAAAAGAGTAAGTAAAACATTCTCTATTTTCAGATAACATGATACTATATGTAAAAATTTTTGAAAAATCCACAAAAAAAGCTACCAGAGAAAATGAACTAAGTTAACAGTGTGTCAGGTATAATCTCAACAAGGAAATTCAGTGGTTTCTATCTATTAGTAATGAACATTCTGAAGAGGAAATTAAGGAAATAATTACTGGTGTATAGAATTAGCAACAAAAATCAATCAAATAACTAGCATTAAATATAACCAAAGATATAAAGGACATATACACAAAAATACAAAGCATTGCTTATAGTAATTTAAAAAGACCCAAATAAATGGAAGGATATTCTATGTTCATATATTAGAAGACTACATATTGTTAATGTATCAATTCTACCCAAAGCAATTTACTGAATCATTGCAATCCCAATCAAAATTCCAACAGCTTTCTTCACAGAAATGGGAAAAACCCATCATTAAACTTATATGGAAGCTATAGAGGGGCTCCAAATAGCCAAGGTATCTTGAAAATGAAGAAGGATGTTGAAGGACTAACAATTTCCAAATTTAAAACTTATTACAAAGTTACAGTAATCAAACTATCATGATATGGTCCAAGGGCAGACATATAAACCAATGGAATGAATCGGAAGTTCAGATAAATTCTCATATTTATGGCCACTTGCATTTAGAAAAGGTTCCCAAATCCACTCAATGGGGAAAGAATAGTGTACATAACAAATGTTTTGGGGGAACCTCGATATCTACATTCAAAAGAATAACTGTGGACCACAACCTCTCACCATATGCAAAAATTAACTTAAAAAGGTTCAAATATCAACATATATAGAACAATACTATACAACTCTGCTGATGATTGAATTATGAATCCAAAACTGTTTTTAATCTTAGTGCATTTCTGTGGCAGTGAACTCATTTGAAATAAGACCTATTGTAGAAATTATTTTTAGTTAAATTTTAGTCATCTGAATCAGTTTGTATTTTAGTTTGATTCCTGGAATTCTTTATAAACTCACAGAGAGAAAGTGACAGATGAAGCTGGAAGTCAATGAAATCTGAGGAAAAAGGAGAAGACATAACTCTGTGCATTGCCATGTGACAGAAAAGCCAAAGATTAAGCCAATCCAAGAATGCCACAGTCTGAGGGGAGAAAGAATCACCATACTGATGAATAAATTGTGAATTTCTCACAGCCTCAAACTCTCAGTTAATAAATTCCCCTTGTTTAATCCAATCCACATTATGGTATTTGTTTTAACAGCCAGGAAACTAAGACAAACTTCTACAAAGAAACATAAGGAAATCTGTTCAAAATCTTGTATTAGGCAATGGTTTCTTAGACTTTATACCAAATTATAAGCAATAAAAGAAAAAATAGAAAAATGGGACTTCATCAAAATTCATAACTTCTGTGTATCAAAGAACTTTATCAAGAAAGTAAAAACCAAAAACTACGGAACAAGATAAAATATATGAAAATCACATATCAGATTGGATTTTATTATCCAAATATTGAAAGAAATACTACAACTCAATCAAAAAACTAAAATCCAATTAAAAATGGGGAAAAAGTGAATACGCATTTCTCTATAGAATATTTGTAAACAGCCTCCATAAGCACCTGTAAATATGTACAACCTTGCTAGCTATTATGGAAATGTAAATCAAAACTACAAAGAGATACAATTTCAGACCTACTAGAATGCCTACTAATAAAAAGCTGAAAATAAAAAATGTTGAAGATAATGTGGAATATGAGAACACTTGTTTGTTGTTGGTAGGAATGTAAAATGGGGTTGGTAAATCTGCTGTAGAAATGTTTGGTGATTCCACAGAAAGTTAAGTACAGAATGATCATGTGAACCAGCAATTTCACTGCTACTTATATTACCTAAAAAATGAAAGTAAGGTCTCAAACTGATAATTATACACAATTGTCAAAATATGGAAGCTGCTCAAGTGTCCATTGTCAAATAAGCAGATAAACAAAGTGATATATACATGCAATGGAATATTATTCACCTGTAAAAAAATAAAGTTTTGTTACATGCTACAGCAAGGATGAACCTTGAAGTCATCATGTTAAGTGAAATTAACAAATCCAAAGTGACAAATATTGTATGATGTCCCTGACATGGAATAATTAGAATATGCAAATCAAAGAGTAAAAAAAAAAGTAGAATAGGAGTAACCAGGGGTCAGGTTTGGGTTAGAGATGCGGAATTAATGCTTAATTGACACCGATTTCTGTTTGTGATGATGGGAAAGTTTTGGTAATGTATAGTGCTGATCAAAGCACAATAATATGAATATAATTAATACCACTGATTTGTATATTTGAATGTGGTTAAAATGGAAAATTTTAGGTTGTGTGTGTGTATATATACATATTTATGTATGTATGTATGTATTTAATTTCTTTGGCTTCTCAAACAAATACCACTAAATGGGTCAGCTTGCACAATGATAATTCATTAGCTCATGGTTTTGAAACTGGGAACATTTTCAAATAAAGGCATAATCAAAGTGATGTTTTCTCCCCTAAGACTGTGATGTTTTGTGACTGGCTGGTGGTAATCATTGGTCCTGTCAGTTTATGTCATGTGGCAAAGTATATGGTGTCCTCTCTTGACCTCCTCCTTCTCTTCAGGGTTCCCTTGACCTTCAGCTTCTTGCTTCTGGTGGCTGTGGCTTTTTCTTTATCTGTCTGAATATCATTTCACTTTTAAAGGACTCCAGTAATAAGATTAAGACCCACAATCTGAAGTAACCCCATGAAAAAGTCCTACTACTCTCACTTATAGACTTTAAAGCATATCACTTAGCTAAAAACAGCATGGTACTGGCATCAGGATAAACACATTGACCATTGGAACAGAATCAAGAACTCAAAATTAAACCCACACACCTACAGTCAAATGATTTTTGACAAGGCTGTCAAGCCTGTCCAGCTGGGCCTCAACAGTCTATTCAATAAATGATGCTGGGAAAACTGGATATACATATCCAAAAGAAAGAAACAAAACCCCTATTATGAAATGGACCTAAATATAAAAGTGACAACCATAAAACTCCTAGAAGCAAATGTGGGAAAACATCTTTAAGATCTTGTGGTAGGTGGCAGTTTCTTAAACGTTACACCCAAAGCACAAGCAACAAAGGGAAAATAGATAAATGGGACCTCCTCAAAATTAAACACATTTCCACATCAGAGGACTTTGTCAAAAGGTGAAAAAGCAGCCAACTTAATGGGAGAAAATATTTGGCAATCACATATCCGATAAGGTTTTAATATCCACGATATACTAAGAGATCACACAACTCAAGAATAAAAAGACAAACTACCATATTAAAAAATGGGCAAAATACTTGAAAAGACAATTGTCCAAAGAAGAAATACAAATGTAAAGAAACACATGAAAAAATCTTCAACACCACTAGCATTAGGGAAATACAAACCAAAACTACAATGAGATATCATTTCACATCCGACTGACCATTATTAAAACATCAGAAAACTGTTAATGTTTGAGAGGATGTTGAGACATAGGAACGCTTATTTACTATTGGTGGGAATGTGGAATGGTACAGCCACTGTGGAGGACCGTTTGGCAGTTCCTAAGGAATTTGAAAATAGACTTGCCATGTGACTTGGCAATAGCACTGACAGGTATAAACCCAGAAGAATTGAGAACAGAGACACAAACATGCATTTGCACACCAATGTTCAAAGAGGCATCATTCATAATTGCCAACTAAATATATTGTGTAAACTCATGGAGTTAATAATTAGAATATAGGACACCAAAAAATAGAAGAAGGTTAGAATATGGAAAGCTGAGAGTTAATCTATGCAGAATTGGTAAAAAGGTTGTTTGTAAATCTTTGGAAATGAATAGAAATGGTGAAAGCATATCCTGGTGTTTGTAACTAACAGTGCTATTGTATGGGTATGAGAGCAGTTGAAAGGGAGAGTCTAAGGTCATGTATATTACTAGAAGGAAAACTAAAAACTGTAACATGGGACAGTATATGATATTAAAACTCATGTAAAATACAAATATGGGTGAGATTTCATATATGACCGTGTATAAAAAAATATAAATACAAATAAACTAGAGAGGAGGAAAAAGAATAGCAGCTATGTATGGCAGGGGAAACATAGTGAGAATGAGAGGTGATGAGTTTTGTTTGTTTTTTGTTTATTATTATTGGAATAATGAAATTGCTCTAAGAATGTTTGAGGTAATTTATGTACAAATATGTGATTACACCCAATACCACTACTTGAACACTTTGGATGGCTTATGCTTTATTAATATGTATCACTAAAATTTATTTGTTAAATAAAAAGTCCTACTTAAAATGGATTCACAACCTCAGGATTAAATAAAGTTTAAGAAAATGTGTTTTAATTTTTGGATATATCGAGTTCCAAACCACCACACTCCACTCTTTGGAACTCCCAAAACATGTGCTTTCTATATGCAAAATACTTTCATTCCATGACAACATCCCCAAAGACCTAAGTCATTTCAGAAACAATGGTATTTACTAAGTCTCATCAAAATATACTATGGATATGGCCTGCCCTGAGGCATAATCTCCTCTCTGTGGAATTGTGAAATCTAAAGAAAAAATATTCTGTTTCCAATTTAACATTGAGGCACAGGCAAGGATAAACATTCACATTCCAGTAGGGAGAGATAGGAAGGAAAACAGGAGTTATGGTCCCCGAAATTCTGCAACCCACAAGGGCAAACTCCATTAGATTTCAAGGTCAAAGAGACATTTATAGATCAATGTCTTCTCAGGGCTTGATGGAGCGGCAGCCCTACAACTTCCAAGCACTTGCACAGCAACCCTGTTTATGACAAAGTGCCTCTACTAGAGCCTGCCTTATGCTGTTCTGTTTATCACTGCTCCCAAAGGACTATTGGAATGGGATCATTGCCAGAAAAGAGCACAATATAGATTGGTGTGAAGAGAAAGCTCTGTTTGACAAGCTGAACTGTAAATACAACTTAAGTCTCTGGAAACATTTTATTTTATTAATTAATTAATTAATTTATTTATTTATTTATTTATTTGGATGAAGAACATTCAGCTTTATTTGACTGGCTCTGTATTTAACTGTTTTCTATCTCATTTTAACATTCTTAGCAATTATTATAGTATTGTACTGTGAAGAAAGGAATAGACACAGTGAACATCTCAGGTAGGTCATAATTATATATTGCCAAACATTCAACTAAGACAAGACCCATCTAACTACTCTTTCTTTTTTTTTTTTACTCTTAAAAACCCATTTACTGAGTATTCAAAAAGAATAACATCCTTATATACATACAATATTTCCACCAGTTAGTAGTGAAAACATCAAATTAATGTTAACTGAGTAAAGTTATGCCAAAAGGAAAATGATGTTGCCTTAGGTGATCCTAACATTTTTCGTTATTTTTATTTTAATTTCTTTTTTTTTTATTTTTTAAAAATGCTTATATTACATAAATGTTACAAAAAAATTACAGGGATTCCCATGTTCCCCACCTCTCAAACCTCCCATAACCTCCCAGATAAACACCCTTCATTAGTGTGGCACATCACCTGCAATGGATATACACATCTGGGGGCTTTGCCACTAGCGTGGACCATAGTTCACATTGTAGACCACATTGTCTCCCACACAGTTCTACATGTTATATGCTGATATAAAATGGCCTATATCTGTCATTGTAATGTCACTCAGCATAATTCCCAAGTCCTGAAAAAGCACCTGTATTACAACTTCTTTTACCTCTCCCTGCCCCGAAAGTGTCCAGTGGCCACTGGCTCCACTTTACTGTTGTATTTTCTTCCATTGCTTGAATCACAATATGTCTACAACAGAATACCCTTAAGTCCACTCTAGTCCATAGCTCTTCCCCCAATCCTGAGGAGTTTGGGAGGGTGATGACCACTCCACCTCCAAGTGAGAGGAGGCTTATATTCCATGGATACAGTGGATGGGATTGTTCTGCCTGCAGCTTCAGACTCTCTCCATTCCCTGAGATGGCAATTGTCCATCATCACCTCCTCGCCAGGTGACTTGGGTGAGTCCATTGAGCTGTAGAGTAGGAGTTGCAGCTCCACCGACTTTCCTGGCACAGCTGGCACATGGGCAGACCAAAGACTCCAGTCTCTGGAGTACACCTACAAACTCTAGCACCACATATAGGTTTGAATAGAAGGGACTGATGGACCATGTGCAGGGAGGACTTATTTGAGTGCAACTCTGTCACTCTCAGGAGCACTGATTCTAAAGTATGGCCCTGTGATAAGGCATCAATCTCTGGAGCTATCCCTACTTATATAGGAGCTGAGTGTCTCCAGGAGCCCTCAGGAGCCCTGGAGCCACACTGTATGGGGTGATATCCACTTTGGTGTTCTATGAGATCCTACTGAGGTGTGCGTAAGCATTACCTCTGGGATTACCTCCTGACTCCGTTTGAAGTGTCTTAGCCATATGAACTCATTTGTCTTTACCTTTTCCTCCTTTTATTCAAGGCCTTTTCCCGGTAGCATTGCCAGTTGGCACTTGGTATTAACCCCTTGTTGCCAGGGAGGCTTATCCCCGGGAGTCATGTCCCACTCTGGGGGGAAGGTAATGCATTCATATGCTGTGTTTGGCTTAGAGAGAGGCCACATTTGAGCAACAAGGATGCTCTCAGGTGGCAACTCTTAGGCACCCCATAACAGTAGGCTAGGTTTCAATTACAAGAGCAAAGACTCAGAAGGTTAGTCATCAATAATGAGGACCCATTAATGGAGCATCCTCATTTGCCAGACTGCCCCTACACTCAGGGGACTGTTGCTGTTCCCTTGATGAATGTGGCAGAGCTCTTCAGGCTGGGGATTCAGTATTATGTCATTTATTGAGTGATTTTCCACCCACTGTGACCATGACCAACCCCTTGATCATTTGAGCAATTTTATATATCGTTCATGTATGTTCAGGTGAACTTCCTCCCATGAAACCCCCATCCCAGACACCCCCCACCAATGAATCACTGTTGCAACCATTGTAACCCTTCTGTGATCTAAAGCTTCCCTGAAGATGAAGGCCATATAATAGCCAAATACAATAAATAGGAAAATGAAATAATAATGATAAGTTTAAATATAAGAGATAAAATACATGGAAACTTTAAAAGAAAAACACTAAAAATAAAATAAAATTAAATTAAAGGATTGGGATATTAAAAAAGTGGGAAAAAATTTTTAATGTTTTTAAACATTTTGCTTTTTATCACTGCATTTTCAGGTGTCCAGTCTGAACTGTGGAACCTAACCCTCTCACACCCCAGTGTCTCCCAAATTTTTATTTAATTTTCAAATAAGTTTTATGTCACAGCAAAGTCACACACAGAATACTAGAGACTCTCATATACCTAACCTCCTCCTCCTTCCCTCACCCCATATTAAAACCTTTTTGTATGTGGATCGTAGCATTGTTATAACTTTATACAGATAGAGAATTATAGCTATTAAACTCTGTCAATAGTTTACAGTATAGTTTACAATTTAGACAGTACAGTTTAATAACTTGATGATATTTATCATGCCCTATGTCCATCACTGTAAGGTAATGAAAAACATTTCCCCTGATCACTAAATACCCTCTGTTTGATCTTTTCTGTTCCTTCCTCACCATCCCCCTGGGGCACATGACACCCCCCTGCCTTGACTAATTGGATGACAAGATTCATAGTTACATGCAACAAGAGGTTTAACATGCTGATTGTCCGCCCCTATTAGGATCCACCCTTGATCCTAAGAGATAGCCACCTGTCTGTTTCTGGGTGAATTGGTCCTCCCAAAGATGGGGATCCATCTCCTTCCCATTCACCGTGTGGGTCTCCAATCCCGACACAACACATTATGACAGGATGAACACACACACTTTCCTGAAGACTTCTCCAGGTGTGTTCCATCCTGAATACCAACACCCCCCCAATCTACACCCTAAACCAGTGACACTACCATGTCATATTGCCATAAAAGCATTCACACTACTGCACTTTCAACCTCATACCTACAAATCCCGTGTTCACCTGGTCCCTCTCTCATCTCTTCCCCCCAGAATCCTGAGAATTCTAACCTGTCCTTCCTAGTCTACAAACCTGTCAACGCTGCACAACCAAACTCAGTAATATCACTACCCACCTGTCCTACCCTACACTATGCAACTATACTTTATCTCTTTACCATACATTATGTCCGTATGGGTGATGGCTCACAACATTCTCTTCTCTTTCTCTCCCTTGTTAACCTATCTTTCAGACATTGGTTCTTAGAGTCTGCTCACTTTCCTCAATGCAAATCAGTGAGATCATGTACTGTTCATCCTTCAATGCCTGGCCTGCTTCACTCAACATAAGGTCTTCAAGATTCATACATGTTATTCTGTGTGTTAGCACTTTATTCCTTCTTACAGCTGAGTAATAGTCCATTGTATGTATGTACTACATTTTGTTTATCCATTCATCTGTTGATGGGCAACAGGGTTGATTCCAACTTTTGGCAGTAGTGAACAATGCCGCTATAATCATTGGTGTGCATATATCTGTTCATGTTTTTGTTTTCAGTTCTTCTGGGTATATATCCAGCAGTGGAATCACTGGGTCATATGGAAGATCTATTGTTAGTTTTCTGAGGAACTGCCAAACTGTCCTCCACAGTGGCTGGATCATTCCACAATCTCACCAGGAGTGGATGTGTGTTCCTATTCCTCCACATCCTCTCTAAAACTTGTAGTCTGCTGTGTTATTAATAGCTGCCATTCTGATGGGTGTAAAGTGGTGTCTCATAGTTTTGATTTGCATTTCCCCAATAGCTAGTGATGCTGTGCATTATTTCATGTGCTTCTTAGCCATTTGTATTTCTTCCTTGGAGAAGTGTCCTTTCAGATCACTTGCCCAATTTTTAAATGGTTTTTTGTCTTTTTATTTTCAAGGTGTATGATTTCTATATATTTGCAGGATATTAGGCTCCTATCAGATATATGGCTGCCAAATATTTTCTCCCATTGTGTAGGCTCCCTTTTTATTTTCTTAATAATGTCCTTGGAGGTGCAGAAGTTTTTAATTTTGAGGAGATACCATTTATCTATATTTTCTTTTGCTGCTCATGCTTTGGGTGTGAAGTTCATGAAACCATTCACCATTTCAAGTTCCTGTAGGTGCTTCCCTACATTATCTTGGAAGGTCTTTATAGTTTTGGCTCTTATATTTAGATCTCTGATCCATGTTGAGTTGATTTTTGTATAAGGTGTGAGATGATATTCCTCTTTGATTCTTTTGGATATCAATATCCAGTTCTCCTAGCACCACTTGTTAAAGAGGGCATTCTCTCCGAACTGAGTGGGCTTGGTGGTCTTGTTGAATATCAGATGATTGTATATGCAAGGTTCTATATCAGGAATCTCAATTTGGTTCTATTGGTCAGTATGTCTATCCTTGTGCCAATAACAAGCCGTTTTGAGCACTATAGCTTTGTAGTACATTTTAAAGTCAGGTAATGTGATATCTGGAACTTCACTTTTATTTTTCAATATTTCTTTGGCAATTCGGGGCCCCTTACCTTCCCAAATATATTTTCTAGTTAGTTTTCCCAATTCCTTAAAAAATACAGTGCTGACTTTTATTGGGATTGCATTAAATCTGTAGATTAGTTTGGGTAGGGTAGACATCTTGATGATGTTTAGTTTCCTATCCATGAACAGGGAATATTCTTCCATTTATTTAAGTCTTCTTGATTTCCTTTAACAGTGTTGTATAGTTATCATTATATATGTCCTTTGCATCTTTACATTTATTCCTAGGTTTTTTATTCTTTTAGTTACTATTGAAAATGGTATTTTTTTTCTTGATTTCCTCCTCAGATTGCTTGTTATTGGTGTACAGAAATGCAACTGATTTCTGAGCATTGATCTTATAGCCTATGACATTACTGAACTCCTTTATAAGTTCTAGAAGCTTTGTTGTAGATTTTCCAGGGATGCCAATGTATAGGATCATGTCGTCTGCAAATAATGAAATTTTTACTTCTTTTCCAATTTGGGTCCATTTTATATCTTTTTCTTGCCTCAGTGCTTGAGCAAGTACTCCTAAGACAATATTAGATAGGAGTGGTGATAGTGGGCATCTCTGTCTTGTTCCCAATCTCAGAGGAAAGGCTATTAGAATTTCACCATTGACGATGATGTTAGCTATCTGTTTCTCATATATACCCTTTACCATATTCAGAAAGTTTCCTTCTATTCCTATCTTTTGCAGTGTTTTTATGAGGAAAGAGTGCTGTATTTTTAAGGTGCTTTTTCTGCATCTATAGAGATAATCATGTGTTTTTTTCTTTCAATCTTTTTATGTGGTGCATGACATTGATTGATTTTCTCATATTGAATCATCCTTGCATGCCCGGGATGAAATCCACTTGGTCATGGTGTATAATTCTTTTGTTATGTTGTTGAATGCAATTGGCAAGTATTTTGTTGAGGATCTTAGCATCTAACTTCATTAGAGAAATTGATCTGTAATTTTACATTCTTGTGGTGTCTTTGTTTGGCATTGGCATTAGGGTAATGTTGGCATCATAGAATGAGTTAGGCAATATTCCTCCTACTTCTTTTTTTTTTTCAAAGAGCTTAAACAGGATTCAGTTTTAGTTCTTTCCTGAAGGTTTGGTAGGATTCAGCTGTGAAGCTATCTGGTCCTGGGCTCTTCTTAGTTGGGAGGTTTTTGATAACTGAGTATATGTCTATACTTGTAATTGGATTGTTCAGTTCATCAATTTCTTCTTTCGTCAATGTAGGCTGTTTGTGAGTTTCTAGAAATTTGTCCATTTCCTCTAAATTATTATTCTTGTTGGCATATAATTTTTCATAGTATCCTCTTATGATTGTCTTTACTTCTGTGGGATCAGTAGTGATATCCCCTTTCACATTCTTTATTTTGTCTATTTGTGTCTGTTTTCTCTTTTTGTTTGTTAGTCTGGCTAAGGGTTTGCCAATTTTATTGATATTCTGAAAGAACCAGATTTTAATAATGTTTATTTTTTCTAGGGCTTTTTTTATTCTCCCTTTCATTTAGTTCTGCTCTAATCTGTGTTATTTCCTTCTTTATACTTCTTTTAGGTTCAGTTTGTAGTTGTTTTTCCAATACCTCCAAGTGTGCAGTTAGGTCTTCAATTTTAGCTCTTTCTTCTTTTTTTATACATATATTCATGACTATGAACTTCCCTCTCAGGACAGCTTTCGTTGCATCCCATAGGTTTTGATATGTTGTGCTGTCATTTTCAATAGGTTCAAGTTAGTTACTGATTTCTTTTGAGATTTCCTCCTTGACGCACTGCTTGTCTAAGAGTGTGTTGTTTAACTTCCATATCTTTGTGCCTAAACTCTTTCTCTGGCCCCTAGTGATTTCTAATTTCATTCCATTGTGGTCAGAGAAATACTTTGTATAATCTCAATTTTTCTGAATTCATTGAGAGTTGTTCTGTCACCTAGCATGTGGTCTATCTTAGAGTATGATCCGTGTGCACTCAAGAAGAATGTCAATGCTGCTGTATTTGGGTGTAGTGTTCTGCATATGTCTATTATGCCCAGATCCTCTAATGTATTATTTAGAGTCTTTGTTTCTTTATTGATTCTCTGTCTAGATATTCTATCTCATGGTGATAATGGTGTATTAAAGTCCCCCACTATAATTGTAGAGGCATTTATTTCACCACTTAGTTTTTCCAGAGTTTGCCTCATGTATTTTGAAGCACCCCGATTAGGTCCATAAAGGTTTATTATTGTTCTCTCTTCTAGAGAGATTACCCCTTTAACTATTATATAGTGTCCATTATTGTCTTTTACAATAGTTTTGCATTTAAAATCTATTTTGTCTAATATTAGAATAGCTACCCCTGCCCTTTTTTGGCTATTGTTTGCTTGTAGAATTGTTTTCCAGCCATTCACTTCCAGCCTCCTTGAAACCCTGGGTCGAAGCTGGGTTTCTTGTAGGCAGCATAGAGATGGATCATATTTCCTTATCCATTCTGCCAATCTGTGTCTCTTGAGTGATGAATTTAATCCATTAACATTCAGTGTTATTATTTTCTTTGGGATAATGTACATCATATGTTGTTTTTATTTCTCTTTTTGTCTTTTTTTTTGTTTTTACACTCTCTTCCAACTCTCTCTCTCTTGTTTTTTCCTTTCAACTTGTAGAACTTCCTTTATTATATCTTGAAGTGCAGGTTTCTTATTGGCATGCTCTCTTAATATCTATTTTCCTGTGAATATTTTGAACTCTCCATCATTTTTGAATGCCAGCTTTGCTGGATAATTCATGGCTGGAAGTTTCTTTCTTTTAGTACTTTGACTATGTCATACCACTGTCTTCTTAATTCCATGGTTTCAGATGAGAAATCATAACTTAATCTTATTGTGCTTCCCTTGTATATGATGGTTCTTTTTTCTCTTGCTGCCTTGGGTATTTTCTCTTTGTCTTGAGCATTGGACATTTTGACAAGTATATGTCTTGGAGTTGGCCTTTTGGGACTTATACTGTTTGTGTTGTACTGTGCTTCCTGGCCATGTACATCTATCTCTCTCAAGAGGATTGGGAAGTTTTCAACCATTATTTCCTTCAATACTCCTTCTGTTCCCTTTCCATTCTCTTCTCATTCTGGGATGCCTATAATGCTTAAGTTTGTGCATTTTGTGTTGTTGGGTAAATCCCTGAGTCACTGCTGGACTTTTTCTATCTTTTTATATATTTATTCTACTATCTGTTTGATTTCAGATTTATTGTCTTCCACATCACTAATACTTTCTTCTGCCTGTTCAAATCTGCTGTTATGTGAATCAGCATGTTTTTGATTTCTTGTATTGTACCATTGATCACCATCATATCTATTATCTTTTTACATATGTTTACAATTTCTTCAGTATGTTCTCCCAGTGTCTTCTTAATATCCTTAATCTCTTCATTTACTTCATTAACCTGGTACATGATATTTGTTTGGAAAGCTTTGATTAGTTGTTCAATGTTCTGAATCTCTTACTGGTTTTCATTTTGTTCATGGACTGGTTCATGTCTTCCTGTTTCTCAGTGAGGGTGCTTTGTAATTTTTTGTTGACCTCTAGTCATCATATTACCTTGATGCATTATTCAGTTGATTAGCTTCTCTCTGTGCTCTAGAATTTTATTTAGCTGGTGGTTCTGTGTGTGTTCTAAGTTTCCTCTTTGAGACTTTATACTTCTTATTTTATTTCCTTGCTTCTTTCTATGTTCCCTTGAACGCAAAAGATTAAGGCCAAAGGAATTGAAAGATGTGAGGAAGGAAGAAGTATAATAGTAATATTGATAGAAGTTAGAAGAGGGGCCATATAAGACTTAGTAAAATGAATATTTAACTCATGTGGGTAGTTTAGAGTAATAGGAAAAAAAGTGGAGTGCCTACAATGGACTGGTAAACCAAATAGAGGAAATAATATATAATTATTTAAAAGGCTAGAATGATGAGGAGAAAGAGAAAGAGTAAAGAGAGGGCTGCAAGGAAAAATTAATAATAATTAAAAAAGAAGAAAACAGAATAGATAGATTAAAAATTGACACCCTTAAGTTGTGGGCTAATGAGAAAAAGTGGTATGTAAGAACCACAACAGCAAGCCAAAGGCAGAAAGTTGAAGTAAGGAAAAGAGATAACGTTTGGAGACAAAATCAGTATTGACAGAGAATGGGAAATCATGGAAGAAGAAGCACAGCAAAGAAGACATAAGCTAGCAGCACCTAATTTAAAGGAAAAAACAGAAAAAAAGAAAAAAGAAGTGGGAGAAAGAGGAAAGAAAATCAAGAGAAAACAAATAAACAAAGAAAAACCAAAAACACACAACAAGAAGTCAAACAAAGCTAAGGAAGAACAGTGTTCCTTCTTGGGCCCTTGTGGAACCTTTCAGTCTACTTGTGTTCATCAATCAATTGTGCTGCAAGGTTCTATCTGCAGGTTTTGAGGCAGATTTTAGCTATTAAACTAAGTTTAAAAAAACATTTCTTTTTTTATTTTTTAAAGTGATTCCTTCTTCTTCTTCTTTTCTTTTATTTTGTTTAAATAAGGAACCCAAAAGAAGTCCCCTTCTAGACCACCCCCTTCATCGAGGGGACCCTAAATAGGCTCATGGAAACTAATCAAGTACTTCCCACTTCCTGGCCTCTCCATGGAGCTTAAGCTCTGATGCTTATCAGTGCAGAAGAGTAAAATTGGCTGACCCCGCCCTCTAGAGCCAAGTCTCAGTATCCCTGGGCTGTTGGGTAATCAGGCTCTCTCAGCAGATTTGCCTCTCCCCTCAGTCTAGTGCTGCTTCAAGCCAGCTATTTTGTTCTCCAAAGCTGCAAGGGGTTTCAGGCAGCCAAATCCACATAAAGGAACCCCTCTCGACCCTCTGCCATACCCTCCCACTCTTGGAGAATGCTCCCTCTCACTAGGTTGCCAGCAGGAGTCGCAGCTCACACCAGCCTTTTTCCTTGAAGGTGGGTCTCAGCCATCTGTGTCAACCACCACATGCAGGGGAAAAACTCATGAATCTTTTCTGAGCAATCTTCCTCATGTCCTTCTCTCTCCAGATCGAATTCCCCAGGATCTTGCTCTGTGCACCCCCAACACAGACCCCTGGGGCAGGACCCTGTCCCCAATCAGCCGTCCTCAGAGAGCAAGTCAGCGAGAGCCCTCCTAAACCGAAGCCATTCTTAAATTCTCTTCTAGAAACATTTTAAATTAAATAATTTTCACATTGATTCTCATTTATATTTAGTAAAATCTTGTGATTGAAATGTGATTTTTCCGCAGCCCTCTCTTTACTCTTTCTCTCTCTCCTCATCATTCTAGCCTTTTAAATCATTATATATTAATTCCTCTATTTGGTTTCCCAGTCCATTGTAGGCACTCCACTTTAAGCAAACCATTTCATGGACATTATAGCAAATTTGAGATTAGTTCTCTGGTTGTGCTTTCCCTTATTTCTGGATGTAAACATCATGAAATTCATTCATCTTTCTGAATTTTAATATGATATATTATGAAAGCAGTTGGTTGAAATTTAACATTAAATTGACTGGAAAATGAAATATGCAATTGGCAGGTGTTTTGGTTTGCTTTTCTTCATTTTTCACAAGTTTTACATAACTTTTTTAGCCAAGAGAGAATGAATGTTTATTCATTTAATTTATACAGAAAGAGCATCCAGTTGGGCCCAACTTCATTATAAATTCCTCTCTCATCACTGCCTAGAATATCATTAAGCCATTCCAAGAATGCAATATGATATCATTTTGCTGGCTTTATTTTTATGGACTATTGCCTGGAACACCTGTAATTATATATGGGGAAGTAGGGAGTGCCAATAGTTTGGAACTATACAGTAGTCCATTGAAGACTGTGACTGAAATAAGTATTTTTGTATTGAAGGGCTTCACATATAGCATAGAGCTGAAAGTCTCCCTGCTTTTATAATTTTTTAAATTCATAGCACTCTGTCTTTATACTATTACAAAAAATTTGGGATTGACTGTATTGGTCATCAGGGATTCCTGCTCCAAAACCCCATGTATTATTTTCTGAGTGTGTTGTCATCTTTGATGACTGCTATTCTTCAGTTATCATCCTCAAAATATTGATTTCTTGGCAGTGGACGCAATGAAAGAAATGTTTTAGAGAAATTGGTTCATAACTAAAGTGCATTTTAGCATTGAGTGAAACTCAAAAGAATGTGGAGGTTAGTATTTATCTCTGTAGTGAGAAACTAGGCAATTAAATGTTTATTAGTTAATACTGTTTACATATACTAGAATATTTCTAAAGAAAACATTATTCAGCTTTCCATTGTAGCATTTTACCAATGTAGATAAATTGCATCAGCTATATGTCTACTACTATATTCAAACTGGTCCATATTAAATATTCATTGATAACCTTATATTGATAGTGTTAGTTTATGTCTAATTTGATTTTCACTAACTATAATTAGAGACCATGTCCTCAGGATTTGATGGCTTGATATAACATCACATTGATATTGTAGGTCCTCAGCTTTTATTATAAAGTGAATTGTTCTTCCTGAATCCTTGTGAATGACCACCCAAATGTTATTTTCTTACACCATGTGTACTCAAACTCTCAGATCCATCCTCTGGAGATGACTTTTACCTTGTTTGAGTCAACACCATAGATTTTTATTCCATTGTTCCCTACTTACTGTTCAGTCACAGAAATGGGTTACACTGATGCAGAATACACCCAAAATATATTGAAATGGTATGGTAATTTTTATTTAGCTTATAATTAAGCCTTTGGCTAAATGAATGAAACTATATTTATTTAAGCCTTATTTATTCTGCTTTTGTTTATTTTTGTTCTAATAGTTGTTGACTTGGAGTGATATTAAGAATGAGAATATGTTTTCTTTCAATGAAGTTTACTATTTCAAGTATGAAGTTGATATACAAGAGAAAATTTTCAGGACCTCAATCTCTAGTCATTTAAACAAGGATAATTCATATGTTTCAAATGGAAAAATAGCATTTGACAGCAGAGTGTGGTTTAAATATACTCAATATTTCTCTAAAAGCAACAAGTTGAGAAACAGCTTTAGCTTGATAGTGGGCAATAGTAGGGACCAAATGCTTAACAATGGGTACCAATTTACCATAAGACTTCAGTCACCCATAAAGAAATGGATGTTGTCTGACCCAACAGCCATAAAATTGGATGTGCACAACCATAACAAAGTCCACCAAAAAATAGAAGTGGTATATATGAGTTAGGGCTTGAATAGGTCCTGAAGGCACAAGTAAGTTACATGAGGAACTGGCCTAGATGCCGATGCCGCTCACTCCTACCTCATTACCTTTACACCTGAAGGAAAAGATTCAAGTTGAGTACATGTTTTTCTGGGATACATACAACTTCAAGCCACTATAACACTAACAAATATAAAATGTTAGATTATCTAAAAATTTAAACTTTCCATGAGCTCACATGACAGATGAGATTGGAAACATCCAATAAATCAGAATACAAGGAGAAACAAGACCATCAACAGGGAGATAGGACAAGTGAGCTGTTTCACCTTTTGCAGAGGGTGGGAGAAGATATGCATAACCATACAAGCACACTGGAAAATAGAGATAAATTATAAAGAATTGTTAAAGCCAAGCATAGGTTAGAGTGTTAGGTGTGAAAAGTAGTAAGTCCTAAAATCAAGGAGTGTGCATTCATTCTGAATATATTCTTGGCATATCTTGTTTAAGTGTCCATTAGAAAGACAAGGGACAGGCTGAGAGTACTTCAGTCAAGGTCATGGTACACCCTGAAAAATACCAAATATCCACCTCCTCCTCTTTTGCTAATTGAGAAAATGCTATTACTATACTTATTCTTATTCTTACTTCAGTCTTCCCTAACAATAGATAAAATTTATTGATGTATCCAATCATGGAATCACTGCTATTTTCTCACAGCATCTAATCAAATAAATTTTCACATATAGCTTCTCCATAGTTACCAAATAAAAGCCTAAATCCTATAAGAGGTTCTTTCTAAAACTCTCTTACTTAGAAAACACATATTTCCTCATTTTATGTGTACTTTCTTTCTAGAATGAGAAATAAAACCAAATTGTTCAACCACATTTATTCTTGGTGGTCTTTGGCTAAAGATCATTGACAATTACTAGGTTAAATGATCTAATGGAGAAGACAAAAACAGGTGTGGATACATGAGAAATTTTATAATAGAGATGAACTCTATTAGGAAGTGTCCAAAGAAATATTAGTAATAGAACTTTTAAAAAGCACACAAACACAATGTAAGAAACAATGAATTCCATCAACAATATTATCAGTAAACTCAATACATCTGATGAAAGATTTAGTGAAATTTATGATAAGACAATAGGAATTAACCAAATAGAAAGTACATTAAAGGAAAAAGTGTTTGGAATAATATCCAAGTGCTGAGGAAAAATATCAAATATTATAAAGACATGTAGAGCAGTGCAATAAGAATAGAAAAATATTAGAGGAGATAATGGACCAACATTTTGAAAAATATGGAATGGGCTCGGTCCACCAGTCTACAGATGTTAGAAGACCCCAATAAAAATGCCTAAAAATAGCAACTAAATCAACAATCAAAACACATAGAGTCATTGCTCTCACTGCTTAAGAACAAAAAAAAGTAGAAAATTATGAAGGCAATCAGAGGAAAATATAAAGTACATAGAGAAGGAAAAACATGAGATTTGACCAGACATTTCATCAAAAAAAGAATGATACAGGACAGTTCCTGAAAGATGGCATTGAAGTAACTCAGCAGGGCACAGTTCTCTTAAAAAATAGGGGAGACATAGAAATATTCCAAGGGAGCTGCTCTGGGGACATGCAGATCAGAAGAGTACCCCACACATCATCCAGGAGGGACTGGGGACAAAAAAGCCAAGAGGCCAAAAGGAAAACTGTGAGTTGCTGGCCATGTAGCTGAGAATGTTGCCCCACCCCGACTCCTGAGGTGAATAGAGTTGGTAAAACCTGTGGCTGAGCAGCAAACAGAGAGGGGAAAGGGCATATTCCTCTCTGTAAAGAGGGAGGGTGTGGTTGAAGGATGAGTGTGGTTTCTCTTCAGTGAGTTTGACCAGCAAAACTCTGTTTTGAATGGCTGGATTAGAAGATCCAGTCAGTGGAAATTGAAGGATTCATCTCCTTGGAAAGGTTTTTCAGAAGAGTGCCACCTGCTGGTCAGCCAGCAAAGTGAAGGAAGACAAAGCATGTTGCTCTCATTTCTTTCCAAGGCACCATAGATCTGGTCTATACTCCATTAGTGGCTCTCTGTCCCTCTTTTGAAAACTTAAACAGGGCAATATTAAAGTTATGGAAAACATTGAAGCAAAAATCAAAGAAGACCTGTGAAATAAAACCACTACACAATAGGGAGAAATTGATCAACAGAGTAAACTCACCAACACAATCAAATGCCTAGATATAAAATAAAATAAGTCATACTAAGAAACAGGAAGATATAGCCCAACCAAAGGAATAAACAGAGAATCCAGATAAGAAGTGGGATTTAAGACAGCTAATCAATGATGTTCACACAAATCTTAATCAATTTAAGGAGTTGAAGGGAAATATGGCCAGAGATAAAGGATATTAATATAACACTGTGAGCATAAAGAAAATTTTAAAAGCTTACAAAGAAAATTATCAGTGCTTATGGGAATGAAAGATACTATATTGTTGTTATAGTTAAAACCAATATTGTAATATTCTTGCATCAATCTCAAAGAAGATACTATAGCAGTACTTGTAATATATCCAGAGAACAGAAAATAAGGACCTAAACAGATATTTACATAGTAATGTTTGTAGCAGCTTTATTCACAATTGCTAAGAGATGGAAACTACCTAAGTGCCTGACACTGGATGCATGGATAAACAAAGTGTTTTATATGCATATGTTGGAATCCTATTCAGCTATAAAAAGAAATGACCTGGAGAAGCACATGACAATATGCATGAACCTTGGGGACATAATGTTGAGTGAAATAAACCAGACACAAAAGGAGGAATATTAATTATATGGTCTAACTGATATGAACTAAATATAATTATTATATTTATGGAGTTTTACTAGTGAGTATAGGTTAGTGGAGACAGAACGAGAGTTGAGATGGGGGAAATGATGATGAATGCATGTAGAATGTTTAATAAGGTCAATTTTAAGTATATGGTAATGGGTGAAGTTGATGGTAGCACATTTTAAGGAGTATAACAAATTGCTGATTTATAAATGTGATTGTGTCTGAAAGGGTAAGTCTAGAGATATTAATGTTAATTAAGACAGCTAGAGGAAAATCTAGGGACTGTATAACATAGTGATTTCGATGGTAGATAAGGATTGTACTTAATAATAGAAATACAAAAATGTTGTTCTACTACAAAGTGTTAAGAATATAGTGAGGCTGAAAAGGCACAGCGGCCGGAGATGTGGCGGTGCTGAGTGCAGAGCAGCTGCAGGTCTGTGTAGACTGCCTCATGAAGAGCCCAGACCCGGAACAACAGCTTGGCACTGAGTGAGCCCTGCTGCTGCTGCTGCTGCTGCTACTGCTGCCAGGCCTGCAGCGGACCTTGCCCCCGGGGAGCTGCCAGAGCCTGGGAGGGTGAGGAAGAGGCTCGGTGTCTAGCGCTGTGCTGGGACTTTTGGCTTGGAGGACAGGATTTTAATTTTCTCCTTGGATTAAGGACCAAATGGATTGGTTTCGTTGTACCCTTTATACTTTTAGTACGGAGTTAATCTGGAGAGTTGTACTTTGCTTCTTAAGGTTCTTGGGAATAGATTTTTTCCTTCTGAGAAGACTTTATTGCATCATTAAATTAAGATATCAGATGGCTGCATTACATAAAAATTCTGGAGTGCTAATTGCCAGCAATTATTGAGTAGATGTTGACTAAATGTCAGGTATTATGCTGAAAGTTGAATATATACTCTTTTGTTTAATCCTCCCACCAGTCCTTCACGAAAGTAGCATTTCTTAGTTGAGGAACCTGCACTAGCCCACTTCGTTTATATCAGTGAGAGGCATGGTCGGTTCTCAGTCTGTCCAAAGCCCAGAGACAGTTTTTCCCACCACAGGAGGAACCCTGCATTCTGATGGTGTGCTGAGGAAAATATTCAGAACAACCTACTCTGTTACCTTATCACATTTTGGAATTTCTTTAATGTATTTGCTTGTAAGTATTAATCATCTAAGGTGATTAAGTTTTTCTGAACATGTTTACTCTCTTGAGAATCTCTTCAAATGTCTGGAAAAGGAAAGTGTGGCTTTGAAAATCTTCTATTCTGAATTCTTATGTACTATCAGGTTTGAAATTTAGAATGTAATGGAAAAATCTCCCCCTAAGGTCCGAAAAAATGTGGCTATCAAAAATATTGATATGTCATTCAGGACAATTTCCATATCAATATTTTTGATAGCCACATTTACTTCAGATCTTAGGAGGGGATTTTTTCATTACCTGATACAGGCCATTATAAATCTTGCCATCACCCTACAGAATTGGGTGGGAAAGAGTATAAACTACAATGTAAACTTTAATCCATGCTTAGTGGTAATGCTCCAAAATATGTTCATCTGTTGCAATGAATGTACCTCACCAACGCAGGATGTTGTTAATGTGGGAAATTTGGGAGGTGTGAGGAGCAGGACATATGGGAATCCCCTATATTTTTTATGTGGCATTTGTATAATCTAAGTATCTTTTTTAAAAAAAAAATTTAACAAATCAATTTTATTGATACATATTAATAAAGCATAAATCCATCCAAAGTATACAATCAGTGGTATTCAGTATAATCATAGTTATGCATTCATCACTTCAATCATTTTAGAGCATTTTCATTATTCCAGTAATAATAATAATAACAAACAAAAACCAAACAAAACTCATCACTTCTCAGTCTCTCTGTGCTTCCCCTACTGTACATAGTTGCTATGCTGTTTCTTTTTCTCTAGTTTATTTGTATTTATATTTTGTAAAAACAGACTTACATATGAAATATTACCCATATTCGTATTTTACATGAGGTTTCATTATGTTATACAGTCCCAAGTTATATTTTTGAACTTTCCTTCTAGTAACATAAATTGCATTAGGCTTTCCCTTACACCACTGACCAACCATATATGGGAATGACGTTCCCATATAATAGCTCTGCTAGTTACAAACACCATGATGTGATCTTACCATTTCCATTCATTTCCAAAGATTTACAAACAACCTTTTAACCAATTAGCAGACACTATTTTGATGTCTATCACCATAGCTTAGTTTTGTTTGTTCCAGAACTTCATAAACATAGAATTGTATAATATGAACTCCTTTGTGTCTGGCTTCATTTGCTCCACTTACTGATGTTTTTTAGATTAACATATGTGTTACATGTATCAATAGATTTTTCCTTTGTGTTGCTTCATAGTATTCCATTGTATTAATTTTTTTTTTAAAGGTGCTTAGAGTACATAAATGTTACACAAAAATTACAGGGATTCCCATGTTCCCCACCTCCCACACCTCCAATAACATCCCACATAAACATCTTTCATTAGTGTGGCTCATCACCTGCAATGGATATACATATCCTGGGACTTTGCCAAAAAGCATGGACCATAGTGCACATTGTAGACCACTCTCTCTCCCACACAGATCTGCATGTTAGATGCTGATGTAAAATGGCCTGTATCTGTCATTGTAATGTCACTCAGGATAATTCCCAAGTCCTGAAAAAGCACCTGTATTACAACTTCTTTTCCCTCCCCTGCCCCAAAGCATCCAGTGGCCACTGGCTCCACCTCACTATTATAATTTCTTCCATTGCTTGAGTCACAATATGTCTACAACAGAATACCATTAAGTCCACTCTAGTCCATAGCTATTCCCCCAGTCCTGAGGAGTTTGGGATGGTGATGTCCACTCCACCACCAAGTGAGAGGGGGAATATATCCCATGGATTCAGTGGATAGGATTATCCTGCCAGCACCTTCAGACTATCTCAATTCCCTGGGATGGCCATTGTCCATCATCACCTTCTCACTAGGTGACTTGGGTGAGTCCATTGAGCTGTAGAGTTGGAGTTGCAGCTCCACCGAGTTTCCAGGCATAGCTGGCACATGGGCAGACCCAAGACTCCAGTCTCTGAAAGTACACGTACAAACTCCAGCATCACATATAGGTTTGAATAGAAGGGACTGATGGACCATGTGCAGGGAGGACTTATTTGAGTCCAACTCTGTCACTCTCAGGAGCACTGATTCCAAAGTATAGCTCACTGATAAGGCATCAACCCCTGGAGCTATCCCCACTTATATAGGACCTGGGTGTCTCCAGAGCCGTCAGGAGCCACACTGTATGGGATGATATCCACTTTGGTGTTCTATGAGATCTTACTGAGTTGTGCGTATGATGACCTCCCAACTTCCTTTGAAGTCTCTTAGCCATATGAACTCATTTGTCTTTACCTTTCCCCCTTTTATTCAAGGTGTTTTTCCAGTAGTATTGCCAGTTGGCACTTGGTATTAATCCCTCCTTGCTAGGGAGGCTCATCCCTGGGAGTCATGTCCCATGCTGGATGGAAGGTAATGCATTCATATGTTGAGTTTAGCTTAGAGAGAGGCCACATTTGAGTAACAAGGAAGCTCTCAGGTGGCAACCCTTAGGCACCCCATAACAGTAGGCTAAGTTTCAAAACACCTCCCCTAATGAAAAATCTTTCACTCCTGTCTGAAGAGATTAATCCTTTTTCACCAGATGAAAGTACAATGGAATGCCCTGAGTTAGTCAGCTTACGTGGCACTTCTAATACTTCTTATTACCCAACTCCACCACTTATTTTCCAGACCTATAACTAGACTTAAAGTCCCCCAAAACCTGAAAATGTGAGATACAAGCTATAACCCATGAGGAGATGGTTTACATTTCAAAAGAACTGAATCACTGCAAAATTTACATAGAAAGAAATCAGGGAATCATGTGCGGTAATAGATATTAAGAGTGAGTGACAATATTGGAAAGAACACAAAGTTGGATCAGGCTGAATTTATTGATATTGGCCCACTAAATAGAAATTCTGTATTAAAAGTTGAACCTCAAGGAGTTAGAATGGACTTTAACTGTTTGTTCTGGTGGTTAGCTGAATCATGGATGTAAAGGTAGCCTACAATGCCTGAGGTAAAAATGCAGAACTTCCCTGATATAATGTAGATAAAGAGATCAAAAGACATAGAGAGATTGGAATATCAGAGTGGATTTATCATATAAAACCTGATCACCTACCCCAGGAATATCCAGAGGACACAACATTCACCAGGACTTTGTGGAATAAATTTATGTGGCTAACCACATCATCCTTAATGGGCTTTTGGGGGGCTCTTCTATAAAGATCATGTATTACTGGAACTACTGTCACTGAAATTGTATGCTAAATAACTATGGGGATGGTCAGATGCCAAGTTGACAGAAGACAAATGGAAGCACTTTATTGACAATGGATGTTGCTACCATAATGGACAGAAGGCTCAAACAGTAATCAAAATAGTCTGATTCACACAGACCTTGAGCATTGCTTAAGAGGTGTGGAGTATCAAGTAGTAAAATAGATGAGCAGTCTACTAAATTCTTACTTGATTGGTATAAGAAGAAGAACTCTGGGTCAAGAGAAAAAAGTCTACCTATAATTATAAAAACAGATACTCATGGACCTTTAATCAATTCCCAGAGACAGTTTTCAGACCCAAAGACCCTTCAATGAAGGGAAGGCCAGGTCCCTTTGTGAAATAACCTTGCTACACATCCAAAAATGTATGCAGTTAAACTTCTTCCCAACCTTCCTCCAAAACCTATGGCCTTTTACCAGGATAGCAGTGCAATGGAGAAAAAGAAATGATCAGAATTTTGGGGAATTATTAGACACCAGGTCAGAATTGATATTAAATCCAGGAGACAAAGAACATCACTGTGGTCCACAAATCAGAGTAGAGGCTTATGGAGATCAGGTGATCAATGGAGTTTTACCTCTGATACTTATTCCAGGGGGCCCAGTGTTTCCCTGGACCCATTCTATGGTTATCTCCCCAGTTCCATAATGCACAATTGGAATCAAGATACCCAGCAAATGGCATAATCTCCACATTGATTTCCTGATATGTGGAGTGAGGGCTAATATGGTAGGAAAGGGCAAGAGGAATCCAATTGAACTGCCTCTACCTAGCAAAATAATAAATAAAAACAATACCTCATTCCTAGAGAGGTTGTAGAGATTAGTGCCACAATTGGCAGTTGTGGGGGTGGTAATTCCCAACACATTCCCATTTAATTCTTCTATTTGACCTATGAAAAAAACCCAAAAGGATCTTTGAGAATGACAGTGGTTTATCATGAACTTAACGAGGTGCTGACTTTAGTTGCTGCTGCTGTTCCAAAGATGATATCATTGCTTGAACAAATCAATACATCACATGGTTTACTTGGTTCACAGTTATTGATGTGGCAAATACTTTTTTTTCATTTTTTAAAAATAAATGCCACCAGAAAGAGTTTGCAGTCAACTATCAAAGCAAGAAATATATCTTCATTGTCCTATTTCTGGTATATATCAATTTTCCAGAACTTTCTCATGACCTAGTCCTCAGAGACCTAGATCAGCTCTCCTTACCACAAGATATCACACTGGTCATTGTATTGATGATATCATGTTGATGGTACCTATGAGAAAGAAATAGGAGCTATTCTAGAATTATTGGCAAGGCACTTATGTTTTGGATGCTGGGAAATAAATCCAACAAAATTCAAGTTACTTCCAGTTCAGTGAAATTTCAGGTATCCAGTGGTGTGGGGCATGTTGATATATCTCTTCTAAGGTGAAGAATAAGCTATTGCATCTACTCCCTCTTAAAACCTAAAAAAAATATATACAATACCTAGATGGCCTCTTTGGATTTAGGAGGTAACATATTCCTTATTTAGGTGTGCCTCTCCTGCCATCCACTGAGTGACCTGAAAAGCTGCTAGTTTTTAAGAGGGACTGGAACAATAGGAAACTCTGCAACAGGTCCAGGATGTGGTGCAGTCTTCTCTGCCACTTATACCATATGATTCAGTAGATCCAATGGTGCTAGAAGTGTCAGTGACAAAAAGAGGTTCTTTCTTGAACATTTTACAGTCCCTTATAGGACAGTCACAGTGCAGACCTTTAGTATTTTGGAGCAAATCCCTGCACTCCTGTGTAGAATACTACTCTCCTTTTGAGAACAGCTTTAGCCTGCTACTGGGCCTTAGTAAAGTCAGAGTACTCATATATAGGCAACCAATTTTTCGTGAGCCCTGCGTTGCCCATCATGAACCAGGTTTTGTCTAACACAACAAGTCTTAAATTGGGTGTGCACAGCAGCACTCCATCATAAAATTGAAGTGGTATTTCAAGATAAGATTATAGCAGACCCTGAAGGCACAAGTAAGTTATAGGGGGAAGTGGCCCAGATGCCCATGGACTCCCTCCTGCCACATTATCTTCTTATAAACTCAAAACTTTGACCTCTTGGAGAGTTCCTATCATCAGCTGCCTGAGTAAGAAAAAAATCGGTCCTCGTATACAGATGGTTCTGCATGATATACAGGTAATGCCAGTGAGTGGAAAGATGCAGCATTAAAGTCCTTTTCTGTAACATTGCAGAAGGACAATAGTTGAAGGGAAATCATTTCAGTGGGCAGAACTTCAAACAACTGCTTGTCCATTTAGCCTGGAAAGAGTAATTGCTGGAGGTTGTTTGTTATGCTGATTCATGGTCTGCTGCCAATGGTTTGACTGGATGGCTAGGGACTAGGAAGAAATATGTTTAGATAAATAGTGACAAAGAGTTCTGGGGAGAGAGGTATGTGGATAGATTTTTCTGAGTGGGCAATACACATGGGGATATTTGTCTCTCATGTGAATGCTCACCAAAAGGTGATTCAGCAGAGGAACATTTTAATAATCAAGTGAATAGGATGACCCATTCTGTGGATATCAGTCGGTCTCTTTCCCCAGCCACTCCTGTCATTGTCCAATGAGCTCATGATCAAATTGGTCATGGTGGTAGAGATGAAGGTGAATGGACTTCAACTCATCAAAGCAGACCTGGATATAGATATTGATGATAGTCCAATCTGCCAGAGTAGAGGATTAGTCCCAATATAGCAGCATTCCCCAAAGCATTCTGACTACTAAATGGTGACAAGTTGATTACATGGCCAACCTCCTTCATAATAAGACAGTATTTTGTTCTAAATGGAAGAGACATACATCCCAAGTATGGGTTGACCTTCTCTGCATGAAATGCTTCTGAAAATAATTACCATCTGTGGATTGACAGGATGTCAAATCCATTGGCATGGTGTTCAACACAGCATTGCTTCTGAACAATGTACCTGCTTCATAGCAAATGAAGTATGGGAATGGGCTTATGGAGTTAAATGTCTTACCACGTTTGCTATCACCTGAAAGTAGCTGATATAATAGTGGAATAACTTTAAAGACTCAGTTAGAACACCAACAGGTTCTCTTGCAGGGCTATGGCAGTGTTCTCTAGGAAACTGTATATTCTATAAATCACTGTCAATTCTATGGTGTTGTTTCTTCCATAGCCAGGATTTATAGGTCCAGGAATCATGCGATGGAAATAGCAGAGGCACCTCTCACTATTATCCTTAGTGATCCAATAGAAAAATGTTAGCTTCCTGTCCCTCAACCTTAAGCTCTGGTTATCTACACGTCTTAGTTTCAAAAAGAAGACTGCATACACCAAGAGACACAACAATGATTCCACTGAACTTGAAGTTAAGCGTATTACCCAGTTATTTTGGTTTCCTCATGCCTCTGAATCAACAGGCAATGAAGGGAATTTCTATACTCACTGGAGTGTTTGCTTGACTTTCAGAGGAAAATAAGATAGTTACTCTAAACAATAAGTGAAAAAGAGCTTGCCTGGAATACAGGAGATCACCTAGGGCATCTCTTAGTATTGCCATACCCTGTGATGAAAGTCAAGGGAAAATTGCAACAACCCAATCCAGACAAGGTTACCAATAGCACAGATACTTCAGGAATAAAGGTTTGCATCACCCTTCTGGACAAAGAACCAAGACCAGCTGATGTGCTTGCTGAAGGGAAAGAGAATATGGAATGGGTAAGGGATGATGGTAGTTATAAGCTCTGGCCATATGACAATTTACAGAAATAAGGTTCCTCATGGTTATGAATTTTTCTTCCTTGTTTTGTTATGTTTGTAAGTATATGTAAATCAAATATCTTAATTTTATTCCCTATCTCATCCTCTTGTCATATGATATAAGTTGTATTAACTTCATGCCACAGTATTTAAGTTATAAGACATTAAGTTTAATAGTGAATATTACCCTAGGATTTGCACAATATTCTGGAAAGTTAGTTTGTTTCTAATTTTACACAGGACACGTCAATATTGTTAGGCAAAAGTATAACTGTCCTTATTTTTACTTAGAGATTAAGTAGGGTTTAAATAGACATGTATGGTTGCAGAGTTGACATGGATGGACTGGGATGGTTAAATTCATGTGTCAATTTGGCCAACTTATGTTGTCCAGATTTTTTCAATAAGATTGATATTATGAAGACATTTCATGGATTTAAATAATCAGTATGTTGATTGGATATTTGGCTGATTTTATCTACAACAAAATTGTAGATTGCCTTCAACAATGAGAGAAGTCTCATTCAATTATTTGAAATCCTTAAAATTAGAGGTGATGATTTCAGCAGTCAAAAAGGAGAATTTCTATCTCTAATTCAGTAGGCCACCTTTTCCTGGGGAGTTCATAAAAATTCTTCCTTGGGAAGCGGCTGTGGCTCAATCAGTAGGGCTCCCGTTTACCATATGGGAGGCCCCGGGTTCGGTCCCCGGGGCCTCCTGGTGATGGCAAGCCTGCCCGCACGGCGTGGTTAGCTGACCCAGCGAGCACAAGCAGCAAGGGGGGGATAAATGAATAAATTAAAAAAAAAATTCTTCCTTGGTATTACCACTTTGTTTCTGGCTTTGAGATTTGGACTTGAGAGCCTCCATAGCCATGTGAGACAATTCTTATAAAATGTTTAAAATATTTACAGGTATAGATATATATAAATATGTTATATATTGTTAGTTCTGTTTCCCTAGAGCACCCTGTTACACTGATCAAGAAGTCAAAGGCAATAAAAGAAGAATAAGTATAATTAGTAGCAATAGAAGAGAAAGGGGAAGATAGGGGAAAAAAAGAACAAGAAAAAAGAACACAACAACAATGACAACAGATGAGAAGGAGTAAGAGGGAGCAGGAGGAAGAGGAGGGGGAGTAACAGTGAAAGAGGAAAAGGAAGAGGGAGAAAAGAAGGAAAAGAAGGAGAAGGAAGAGGAGGACAAGCAACACGGGGGTGGGGGAGGAGGAGGTGTCAGAGGGAGAGAAGACTTTATAAGGAAATTAATTAGATCAGTTAAACCTACAATGATCCTGAAGTTTTATTACATTTTGAAGGTGCAGAGCTAGAAAAACAGATAGGTATTTTATTGGCAAGTGTGGAATTATCCAAAAAGAAGATATTTGAAGCCGTAACAATGAATAAGATATAAAAGGATATATAGAACTTCCACTAGGCCTTAGATGTAGAAATCTGCAAAGAATATTACCTCAACCCTAACAGTTTTAAAAAGCCAGATTATGTTAAAAAAATCAAACTTTTCATGAGACCATGAGAAAGATGTGATTGAAAACATCCAATAAGCCAGAATACCAAGGAGAAACAGTTCTCTCAAAAAGGAGTTGGACGAATACACTGTTTCACATTGGCAGAGGGTATGAGAAGAAGTGAACATTACACCAGTGCATAGGAAGAAAACGGATAAATTATAAAGGATTGCTAAAGCCAAATGTGGCCTATATTGCCAGTTGCAAAGCACTAATATCAAAGGATTTACATTCATTCTTAATATATTCTCTACTGTTTTTTTTTTTTTCTAAGTGGTCATGAAAAAGACAATGTACAGTGTGGAAATTTTTCAGTCAAGTTCACTGTGCCACGTACATAAAACAAAATATCTTCTTCCTCTATTACTAAATGAAAAACTGCTATTACTTTATAAACTGTAGCGTTTTTCTTATATTAATTTTCCCTAACAACAGATAAAATTTATTGAGATACCAAATTATAGAATTGTCCTTGCATTCTGAAAGGATCCAATCAAATAGCAAAATTTCATGTCATTATACCTTAACCCAGGTTACCTAATCAAAGACTAAATCATATAATCCTAAAGCTTAGGTTCTTTCTATAACCAGCTTATATAGAATGCACATAATTCCACATTGCATGGTTACTTCTTCTCTTCAATGAGAAATGAAACAAAACTGTTCAATGACGTTTTCCTGGTAGTCTTTGGCTAAATTATTGACTATTACTAGACTGAAAGATATAGTGGAGAAGACATAAATCTTTATGAATACATCAGACATTTCATAATAAAGATGGACTCTATTAAAGTCCAAAGAAATATTAGAAATAAAACTCTTAAAAAGCACAAACATGTAATATAAGAAATAAATAATTCCATCAACAGGATTATCAGTACACAATACAGTTGCCAAAAGATTTAGTGACCTTGAAGATAAGCCAATAAGAATTAACCATACAGAAAAGATGTTACAAAAACAAAAAAGTGTAGGGAATAATATCCAAGTGCTACGGGACAATATCAAGCATTTAGTATAGATATAGTTACAGAACTAAAATAAGAATAAATGTTGAGATTCCTGGGGAAGATCACAGAGTAGAGCTCTTCAGGAATCAGTCCTTCAATCAAAACAAGCACTAAACAGGAAAGATCTGTTTGAAACAACTGTTTTGAAACTCCAGAGGTGAGAATAACACTGCACCATCCAGGGAAGTGCTGGATGAAGAGGCTGATAAACTATGGTTAAATGCAGTAAATTGTTCTTGCTGCACAGTGGCTCCTGGAGCCCATCCCTCATCTTACAGCAGGCCCCCTGGGAGTCCAGGCCCTGGTTAACTCTCTGGTGAAAGAAAGGGATGTAAAAACCCTTAAAGGGTGGGCATGAGTGATCACTGATCATGTCTTCTGATTAGCAAATTATGATCACTGTTGGACCAGCTATGAGGGCATCTATTATTTCAACAAACCCCAACAGAGGCAGGGGCAGCCATTGTTTTATTCGAGCTCTGGAAAGAGGAAGTAACAATCATTGTTTCAACACTTCCCAGACAGGATTGGAGGTGATTGAGATTTAAAGATGTAGATGTTCCTCAAGGTTATGGGGGCAGTTTTTTGAATAGCTGCATTTACTAGGCAGGCCAGGAAAGCTCAGTTTTAGGAAACCATTGGAAAAGCTCCTAGTGCCCTTCTTGATCCCCTTCCCAGGGAACTTTGGAGATAGTCTACTCCCTTTCCGTGGTTCCTGGCCCAGTTTTGGCTAGTAAAAACTGACATGAGATGGTCTTTCTAGGTTGAAACTTATTCCAGAATTTTCACTCTGGGCAAGAGCAGTTTGGGATAAAGATAGGAATGTAAAAAGCTAAAGAGTGAAAAAGTTTTGGAAAAAGGCCTGCCAGCTTCAAATACCCAGGAGAAGGAGATCTGACTTCTGAGTAACAGCAGGGACAACCAAACTCCTGTAAACAGGGAAACAACCATATATATAAAAAGCAAATGCCCAAGACAAGACAGAGTTCCAGAAATACAGGAAAACTCTGCAAACTAAATTTGCCTCAGACAGGCTTATCAGATAAGAGCTCAAGTACATCTCTGTTTCATGCCCAGCTGGTTGCAAAATCATAAAAATAGAGAACCAAGTAATAAATCCAAGAGGTAACATTATAAAATATTAAAATGCACAGTGTGTAAAAATAAAGGTACAAAGCAAAGAAATGATTACTCATCCAAAGAAAGAGGATGAAAATACATAAAACACCAATAAAGAAAATGAGAATGTGGACATACTGAACAAAGTTTTAAAGAAATTATCTTAAAAATGCTGGAAAAGATGAAGGAAACTACAGAGGAAAAATTAAAAGATATCAGGAAAACAATGAGTAAACAATATGAGAGTCTAAGTGAAGAGATAAAATTTTTTTTTGTTTCCAATTTTTTATTTAATTTATTTTTATTGTGGGTAAAAATCAAAATTCTCACAATACATACAAACATTTGCAAAATGATACATAAATATATATGCATATATGTGTATGTGCTTACAAAAATGTTATATATATATATTTTAAGAGGTGCTTAGATAACCCAAAATATTACATGGAACCCACTGGGATTCCCATGTTGCCCACCTCCCACACCTCCCACCACATCCCACACAAACATCTCCCACAAATGTGGCCCACCTCCCCCAATGAACTTACACATCCTGGAGCCTTGCCACCAACCATAGACCACAGTTCACACTGTAGACCACACTCTCTCCCACTTAGTTCTGAGTGGTGTGTGCTGATTTAAAGTGGCCTACATCCATTGCCGCAACGGTACTCAGGACAACTTCCACTCCCAAAAAGCCCCTGTATTACAACTGCTCATCCCCTCCCTACCCCAAAAGTGTCAAGTGGCCACTGGCTCCACCTCATTGTTATAATTTCTTGCATTGCTAGAATCACCATATGTGAACAAGAGAATACCATCAAGTCCACTCTAGTCCATAGTTCTTCCCCCAATCTTGAGGGGACTGGGATAGTGATGTCCACTCCAACTCCAAGTGAGAGAGGGCTTATATCCCATGGATATGGTGGGTGGGATGATCCTACCTGGAGATGCAGGCCCTCTCCATTCCCTGGGATGGTCATTGCCCATCATTGTCTCCTCACCAGGTTACTTGGATGAGTCCATTGAGCTGTAGGGTAGGAGTTGCAGCTCCACCTAGATTTCATGCACACCTGGCACATAGGTAGGCCAGAGGCTCCAGTCTCTGGAAGTATACCTAAAAACTCCAGCATCATATATAGGTTTGAATAGAAAGGACTGGTGAACCATGTGCAGGGAGGACTTATTTGAGTCTAATTCTGTCACTCTCAGGAGCACAGATTCCAAAATAGAACCCACTGATAAGGCATCAGTCTCTGGGGCTATCCCCACTTATATAGGACCTGGGTGTCTCCGGAGCTCTCAGGAACCCCTCTGTTTGGGGTGATAGGCACTTAGATGTTCTATGAGCTCCTTCTGAGGTGTGCATAAGAGTTACCTCTGGGAGGACCTCCCGACTCTCTTTGAAGTCTCTTAGCCACTTGAACTCATTTGTCTTTACCATTTCCCCCTTTTATTCAAGATCTTTTTCCAGTTGTGTTGCCAGTTGGCACTTGGTATTAATCCCTCGTTGCCAGAGAGGCTCATCCCCGGGAGTCATGTCCCACGTTGGGGGGAAGGTAATGCAATCATATGCTGAGTTTGGCTTAGAGAGAGGCCACATTTGAGCAACAAGTAGGCTCTCAGGTGGCAACCCTTAGGCACCCCACAACTGCAGGCTAAGTCTCATTTACAAGAGCAAAGACTCACAAGGGTAGTCATCAATTAAAAAAAACACATCAGTGGGTCATCCTATTTTGACATGCACTGTCGCTACACTCAGAGGACTATTGCTGCTCCCTTGGAGACTGTGGCAGAGCTCTCCAGGCTAGGAATTCAGATTCCCTCATTTATTGTGTGATTATCCACCCATCGTGACCATGCCCCATCCCCCAATCTTTTGAATGATTTTGTATGTCTTTCATGTATATTCAAGATAAAAATTTAATAAAAGAAACAAACAGAATGACTAGAGTTGAGGACCACAATAATTGAAATGAGAAATGCCCAGGAGTGTTTCAAGAACATATTGGATCTGGCAGAAGAAAGAATCAGTGAACTTAAAGACAAGACATTTGAAATCAGTCATATGTCATTTGAAATGGGTCAAATGAAGAAAAGAAAGAAAGAAAAAAATATTATTAAAATTGAAAATAGCCTAAGACAGCTATAAGAAACTATCAAAAGCATGAATATATTATGGGAGACTCAGAAGGAGAAGAAAGAAAGGGGCAGTAGCAATAGTCAAAGAAATAATTAGAGAGAACTTCTAAAACCTAGCAAAAAAACCTGAATATGTACATTCAATAAATTCAGGGAACCCCAAGCAGGATAAAAATGAAAACAAAAACAAAAAACAATATGCCCCATCATATATTGCTTGCATTATTGAATGTAAAGGACAATGACAGTGTTTGGGAAGCAGAAAGAGAAAAGCAAGGTGTTACTTAAAAGGGCACCACAAATAGATAAAAAGCATCAATTTCTCATCAGGCACCATAGAGACAGTTCTCTGAAATATTTATAGTGATCAATGAAAATAACTGCCAGTCAAGAATTTTACATTTGGTGAGATTCACTTTCATAAATGAGGGTAAAATTAAGACATTATTAGATAAATAAAAGCTGAGGAGTTCATCACCACTAAACCTCTTCTGTAAGTAACACTAAAGAGAGCTGTTCAGATTGAAAGGAAAGGATATTGCACAATTGTTCAAATCAGCATAGAGAAATAAAGGCCTATTGTAAAGGGAGCCATTTGGTAACAATAAATACCAATATCATGGTATTGTATTGTTTGGTATGTAACTAGACTTATTACTCTCAACAGGTGCTAACATGAATATACATAATATGTAATGATAAATCTATGGGTTTGGAAATGCAATGTACAAAAATATAAGAAGTAACAATTTATAAGATGGAAAGGGTTCAAAGATTTATTGGAAAAACATATGTGAATGATATTGAAATAAAATTGATATCCGAAAAATTATAATTGTTATATATTTAGTATGTTATACTTTAATCCCATGGTAACCACAAAGGAAACTGATAAAATATATTTCCAGATAAAAATGAGAAGTAACTAAATGTGATATAACACAAGAAAGCAAATAAATATAAAAGTAGGCTTTAGCAAAAGTGAGGAACAAAAAAGGTATAAGAGTTATAAAGATTCAATATCAAAATTGTAGGAGAAAGTCCTGTATTATCAGTAGTGATTTTAAATAGAAATGGATTAAACTGTCCCGTCAGAAGGCAGATATTGGCAGAATGGATAAAAAAACATGCAATAAAATCACCACAAAGTCAAAGATACAAATAGTTTGAGGGTGAAAGGATGGAAAAAATATATCATGCAAGTAATAATTAAAAGAGATATGCGTTGTATGTACTACCATTGGGTAAAACAGACTTTAAGTCAAAAACTGTTACAAGGGACCAAGATGGTCATTATTTGTTGACAAAAGGGATAATTCAATAGGAATGGGTAACAATTACGTATATGCATCTAACCACAGAGCCCCAAATTACACAAATATAACACTGACAGATTTGAAGGGGAAAATTGATGATGCTATATTAAGAGTAGGAGACTTCAATACATCACTCTAAATAATGGCTAGGACATTTAGTCAGAAGATCAATAAAGAACTAAAGGACTTAATGTTACACTAAACCAACTACACCTAACAGACATATATAGAAAGCACACCCAACAAAAATAGAATAAACATTCTTCTCAAGAACAGAAGGATAATTCTCAGGATAGACCATATATTGGGCAAAAATCAAGTCTAAATACATTTGGAATATTGAAATCATACAATTTATATTCTTTGCCCAAAATAGAATGAAGTAAGAAATCAATAATAGAGGAAGAAATGGAAAATGAACTAATACATGGAGTTACACAATATACTGTTAAACAACTAATGGGTTAAAGAAGAAATCAGAAGTGAAATTAAGAAATATTTTGAATCAAACAAAAGTGAAAATAGAATATCTCAAAACTTATGGGATGTAGCGAAGACAGTGATGAAAGATAAATTTATAAGTCTAAAGATTTATATTAAAAAAGAAGAAAGACTTCAAATCAAAGACCTAAACACAAAATTAAAAGAACTAGTAAAGAAGAGCAAATTAAACACAAAGTGAGGAGAAGGAAGGAAATAACAAAGATTAAAACAGAGATAAAAGAAATAGAAAAAAAAACAGTACAGAGAATCAACAAAACAACAGTTGGTTCTTTGAAAACATCAATAAAATTGACAAATCTTTAGCTAGATTGACAAAGATAAAGAGAGAGAGAGGATACAAATAATGAAAACAGAAATGAAAAGGGATTCATTACTTCTGACCTGCTTTAAATAAAAATGACTACAAGAGGATATTATAAACAACTGTATACCAATAAATTAGGTAACCTAGACAAAATGACAAATTCTTAGAAACACACAAATTTCCTACATTGGCACAAGAAGAAATAGATCTAGAAAAACCAATTACTTGTAAAAATATTGTAATCACACACCTCCCAAGAAAGAAAAATCCAGGACTGGATGGCTTCACAGGGGACATCTACCAAACATTCCAAGAAGATTTAACTACAATTTTGCTCAAAATCTTCCAAAAATTGAAGAAGAGGGAACACTGAAACACATTCTACAAGGCCAACGCCACTCTCATTCAAAAGCTGTATAAAGAAACCACAAGTAAAGAAAATTACGGTCCAATATCTCTTATGAATATAGAAGCAAAATTCCTAAACAATATACTAGCAACCCAAATCCAACAGCATATTAAAATAATTATACAACATGATGAGGTGGGATTTATCCCTGATATGCTAGGTTGGTTCAACTTAAGGAAATCTATTAATGTAAAACACCGCATTAACAAAATGAAGGAAAAAAATCACATAATCATCACAATTGTTGTAAAAAAAAGGCATTTGACAAATTGCATTACTAGTGTTTTCTAGTAAAAAACACTTAGAACTCTAGGAATAGAAGGAATCTTCCTCCACATGATGAAGGCATGTATGAAATGCCCACTACTTACATCCTATTTAATGGTGAAAAGAATGAAAGCATTCCATCTAAGTTCAGGAATAAGACAATGATGCCCAATGTCATGACTGTTAATCATTATATTAGTGGAAGTTTTAGCAAGAATAATTAGTCAAAAAAATAAATAAATAACATCTAAATTGAAAAGGAAGAAGTAAAAATCCCTATTTGCACTTGAAATGATGCCTTATCAATGGGTTCTATTTTGGAATCTGTGCTCCTGAGAGTGACAGAATTAGACTCAAATAAGTCCTCCCTGCACATGGTTCACCAGTCCCTTCTATTCAAACCTATATGTGATGCTGGAGTTTTTAGGTATACTTCCAGAGACTGGAGCCTCTGGCCTACCTATGTGCCAGGTGTGCATGAAATCTCAGTGGAGCTGCAACTCCTACCCTACAGCTCAATGGACTCATCCAAGTCACCTGGTGAGGAGACAACGATGGGCAATGACCATCCCAGGGAATGGAGAGGGCCTGCATCTGCATGCAGGATCATCCCACCCACTATATCCATGGGATATAAGCCCTCTCTCACTTGGAGTTGGAGTGGACATCACTATCCCAGTCCCCTCAGGATTGGGGGAAGAACTATGGACTAGAGTGGACTTGATGGTATTCTCTTGTTCACATATGGTGATTCTAGCAATGCAAGAAATTATAACAATGAGGTGGAGCCAGTGGCCACTTGACACTTTTGGGGTAGGGAGGGGATGAGCAGTTGAAATACAGGGGCTTCTTTGGGAGTTGGAGGTTGTCCTGAGTACGGTTCTGGCAATGGATGTAGGCCATTTTAAATCAGCACACACCACTCAGAAATGAGTGGGAGAGAGTGTGGTCTACAGTGTGAACTGTGGTCTATGGTTGGTGGCAAGGCTCCAGGACGTGTAAATTCATTGAGGGTGGTGGGCCACACTGTGGGAGATGTTTGTGTGGGATGTGGTGGGAGGTGTGGGAGGTTGGCAACATGGGAATCCCAGTGGATTCCATGTAATATTTTGGGTAATCTAAGCACCTCTTAAAATATATGTGTGTGTGTATATATATATATATATATATATATATATATATAAATATATAACATTTTTGTAAGCAAATACACATATATGCATATATATTTATATATCATTTTGCAAATGTTTGTATGTATTTTGAGAATTTTGATTTTTACCCATAATAAAAAAAAAAGGTAAAAAAAAAAAAAAAGCCTGAAAAAGTTCTCAGCGCTATGAAATGAATTCAGAAATGTTGTGAGGTACAAGATCAACATCCAAAAATTAGTTGTGTTCCTTTTCACAAACAATGGACAATCAGAAGAAGAAATCAAGAAAAGAAAAAATCCATTCACATTAGAAACTACAAGAATCAAATATCTAGGAATTAATCGAACCAAGGATGAAAAGGGCTTATACATAGAAAACTACAAAACATTGCAAAAATAAATTTAAAAAGAACTTAAATAAATGGAAGTTCATGGATTGGAAGACTAAAAATTATTTATATTTCAACCATACCCAAAGCAACTTATAGATTGCTGCACATTTACGACCAACTGATTTTTGAGAAGGTGGAAAAGACCACTCAATTGGCAAATTGTCTCTTCAACAATTGGTGCTGGGAAGCCTCGAACACCATTTGCAAAAAAATGGAGGACTTTTACCTCACACTATACAAATAAGTCTACTCAAAATGGATAAAAGACCTAAATATAAGAGCCAGAAGTATCAAATTCCGGCAAGAAATCATAGGGAAGCATCTTCAGTATCTTGTGTTAAGTAATGATTTCTTAGAATTTACACTCAAACCACAAGCAACAAAAGGAAAATTAGATAAATGAGACCAACGTTAAAAAGCATTTTTGCCTTGAAGGACTTCATCACAAAAGTATAACAAAAACCTATACAATGTGAGAAAATATTTTGAACATATATCTGATACAAGCTTAATATTCAGACTATATAAATTAATCCTTCAACTTAACGACAATCAGACAAACAACCTAATTAAAAAATGGGGAAATGACTTGAATAGACTTCTCTCCGAAGATATGCAATTGGAAAGAAAACACGTGAAAAGATTTTCCTACAGGGAAATGAAAATCAAAACCAAAATATGATTCCATTTCAAACCCTTTAGAATGGCTGCTCTTTAAAAATGGAAAATAACAAGTGTTGGACAGAATGCAGAAAGATAGGAACAGTCTTTTATTGTTGGTCACAATATAAAATGCTGTAGCTGCTGTGGAATACAGTTTGGCGATTTCTCAGGAAAGCAAAGTATAGAACTACCATATGACCTGGCAATCCCATTACTAGTTCCATATCCAAAAGAATTAAATGCAGGGACTCAAACAGATATATTTGCACACTGATTGTCATAGCAGCATTTTTCACAAATTCCAAAAATGGGGAGCAACTCAAGGGTCCATCAACCTATGAATGGATAAATAAAATGTGTATATACGAACAATGGGGGCATTATTCAACCATGAAAGTGAATGAATTTTGGATACATGTGGCAACATGAATGAAGTTTGAAGACATCATGTTGAGTGGAATAAGACAGAAAGGGCAAATATTATATGATCCCAATCATTTGAAATAATTATTATAAGCAAACTCATTGGATCAGGATATAGAATATAGATTATTAGGAGATGTTGCAGGGGTAGGGAATAGGAAGTTAAGACTTAAAATATGCAGGATTATTTTTTGGAACACGGGAAATATTTTGGTAATTGTTGGTGGTAAAGGTAGCAAAACTTTATGATCATAATTAATAACAATGAAATATATAACTTATGTGATTAAAAGGAGAAATGTTAGATTTTATTCTGTATAGCAGAATAAAAATTTTTAAAAATCCAATAGGGGAGTTTTCCACAATTCTTTTGAAATTCTGAATAATTTTAAAATTATAATTATTGCAACATATATATAAATATGTTTAATTTTCACTCTGATCAACCAAAGTAAAATGATTGTCATTTTGCTTCAGATTTATAATTAAAAAGAAATAATGCATTAATAAACAGAAAAGACAGAATGCATATACAAGATGAGAAATTAGTCAAAAATGTATAATAAAAATAAATGGTCATCAAAGATATCTCTAATTGAAAATAAAAGAAAGGTATTGCAATAAATATAAATTCTAGACAATATTTATTTCAGAGCAAAAATAAGTCATAATACAGAGATTTATATAGGCATTATACCTGAAAAGTTAAATTTTTCATATAAATTTAGGATGTTGTGGAAAATATTTTAAAATTTTAATAAGTTATTAAACAGTGGTGAACTAAGTGAAAAGTTGCTAACATTTTCCTCCTAAAACAATAATATTTATTTTCATATTTTAAAAATTATTTACAAAAATGAACAAATATAATTTTTCAAAGAATATCATAATATAGATTAAAAGAATACAAATCACCAGAAAGCAACCGAATATATTAACAAACATTGATGAAGTTTAAATAAAAATAATCAAGTACTTGGAAAATGAAGAAAACATACATAGTAAATAATTATTGAACAGCACAAGAAATTAAAACTGCAGTTCCAGATTATATAGAGGAATTTTTTAAAGGAAACTTAAGGAACTTATCTGAGTAAAATATTTGAGAAGTGACCTAATTTGGATTCATTATAAATTCTTAGCTTTACTCTGCTAAAAATTTTTAAACAATGAGCCAATATATTAAAGGAAGAATGTATTTCTTTTTAAAGAACATACCAATCTTATAGGAAAAAGGAAATGATTTTTTTAAAAAAATCAAAACAAATTGAAGAAGCACAGACGTTTGTTAGCACATCACAGAATGGTAGGATTTTCAAATCAAATCATTAGCAGGGAGACACAAAAGAGGTATAACTGCATGCAGATAGTTAACCTCATGAATTTATGAAACTTTATGTCTCAAAGCAAAGATAGCTAAGATTCTTGATATCTTCATGTATGAGAAAACATTTATAAACCAAATTTAAATTTTAGAGTAATTACAAAAGTTTCTAGTGATGAGTTGAAATCAAAAGCTGCAAAAGAGAAAAAGAAAATGACAAAAATTTTGCATATTTATGTAATATGTACCTACCCATATGTAACATTAGTCTAGACGACCATAAACAAAACTTTCAAAAATGGTTAGGGTATTTCTATTTTCTTTAATATTATAATTATATTCAAAATTTTCTTCAATGTTCATATATACTTTTTTTTTTTATAATATTCGATCACAAGATTATACTTTGCCCTAAGACCAAATATTGAAAGGGTGTTTTGCCTTTTTAGCTGTATATTTGTTTATGGATAAGAATAACCATCAGTATTTGTAAAAGATCCATAAAGCTTTTCACAACCAAAGTTACTGTGTATTCAAAACTGTGAAAGAATTTTATGTTTTTGATGAAAGTGATAAAAATGTATTAGTATATCACTAAATACTTTCTGTTGAACCTGAGATTTAATCAATATATAAACTCTTTGGATTTAGAATTGATATATATCTTGTACAGTATAGGAAAATGTATGTAAAGTTTCAGTGACTCCCTACGGGAAGATATTGAATCAAAACCCTGGATCTTTTCTGAAAGTGCAATCCATAGTAAAATTCCATAATAAAATCCATAATAAAGTTTTCTGACATTGAAATATAATATTTATGGGGATATCTATTAAACAATGTGAAAGATAAGACACATTTTTTTGCATTAATTGCCAAAAAACTGGTTATATTTAAACTACAAGTTTAACACATATTTCATAGCCAGTAATTATTTTGTAGATTTCTAAAAACATTCCTGGATATGTTCTGAATAATATATGGTCATGTACAGCATGGCTCAACAGAAATGCAAACTAATTAATGATTGCTTGTGTATTTAGAGAGTGACCAAGAAAATACTCAAATAGGAAAGAGAGAAAATATAAATTTAATTGTTCAGCATCATTGTTATTTTAATTGCCTGGAGCCCTGTCTCTTCTGTATGACTCTAATAAGAGCATCTTTCACTTCTTCATTCCTAAGACTATAAATGAGTTGATTCAGCATGAGGATCACCATAGTATAAAACACAGAGGCCACTTGATCTCTTCCAAAAGAGTAGAACTTCTTTGGTTTTAAATAAGTGAAAATTGTAGTGCTGAAATAGATGGAGACTCCCAAGAGGTGGGAGGCCCAAGTAAAGAAAGCTTTGCATTTTCCAGAATGGAATTAATTTTCAGGATAGTAGAATGAATAGACACATAGGATATAGAGGTTGTGATAAGAGACACAATTATATTAAAAGTAGAGAGAATGATTATTTCATTGTTAAGAGTTTCAGTGCAGGACAGGGCTAAAATTAGAGTTAAGTCACAGAAAAAGTAATAGATTATATTGGATTTGCAGAAATGCAAACTGTTCATGTAAAGAACATTGACTAATTATTCAGTAAAACCAATCATGTAGGACCTAATTATGAGAAGGTGGCATAACCTGGTGGACATAACCACCTGGTAGTGAAAAGGATTGCAGATAGCTACATAGAGGTAAAAAGGCATTGAGGAGAGAAGGAAAAATTCAACGACACGCAAGAAGGCAAAAAAATACATCTGTGTGAAGCAGGCCATAAATGAAATACTTTTGTTGGAAAGCAGTAAGTTCTCTAAGCTTTAGGAGTGATGATATTTGAGTTACTGAGGTCAAGGAATGACAGGTGACTGATGAAAAAGTACATGGGGGTGTGAATCTGGAGATCCAGCTGAATTATCAGTATCATCCCTGCATTTTCCAGCACGGTAATCAGGTATATCAGGAGAAACAGCATAAAGAGGGCCTGCAGGATCTCCTCAGATTTTGTCAATCCAAGAAGAATGAAGTCAGGCACATTTGTTTTATTCCTAATTCCAATAGCGTTCAACTGTTGTAAACTGTTGAGAAAGCACAGGAGATGCTTTGTATAAATGACTTCAGCATGGTATTTGCTTTTATGAATGATTGGGCATTTTTAAAAATTAGTTTAGTGATTCTTGAAATTTATAATAAAGAGTAGTTTACAAAATATATCTGAAAAGTATCTAAGTATTATTATAAAATATAAATTAGGTATAAATCATCTTGACCTTATATGATAGAAACTCATATGCTTCATAATTGAAATGAATTTAACATTGTTATAAATAATTCCTTTTATATACCTATTTTTCAAGATTAAAATTTTATACCATAAACATTGCTATTGTATAATTTTATTTTATATATAATAAAGGGCACAGAAAGTTAAGTAACTTAACCAGTCACAAACATTAAGTTGTGTTGTCTCTGTGATTCTTCCAAGATTATTTGTGTCCAGACATCATGCTTATAATATATTCCTACTTAAAATTAATTTTAGAAAAACAGAAAAAAAGTACTAGATATATAATAAACAATGATATATTTAAGCATCATTTACTGGTCTTTTGAATCCAATATTATTTAACACAAATGACAGATCAGAAATTAAAACCTTAGGCAACTTTACTGGGGAGTATTACTATTATAGAAAACACATTAGTATTAATTTTCAGGAGATGGGTTTTTAATTTATTATTTAATATCAAAATTCTTCCAAAAATTATATTTTCATATATATATCTTGATTAGTGGCTCTGATTCTACCATTTCTACATTTTTATTCCTACAAATACTGACATTACTTAGATAAGGCCTACATGATATGTATCTTTGTCTAATAATATCCCAGTATTCTTTTAGATAAACTAAAACACATTAATTTTGAGAATAATACTTACCACGAGACAAGGTTGAAGAAAAACTACTTTCAGCATTATCTGTCTGGAAATATGTCAACCTCAAGTTTCTCACAAATAGAATATGAAAACTATTTAAGGATACTGAATTTTATGTGATAAAATATTTGTAATCCTTTGAGATAATTTAATTTTTTTGTGCAAGCATTCCTGTTTTGTTCTGAGGTAAAATATATCAGCTTAAAATTTTAATTCAGGTCATGGTCATATAGAAATTTTTCCTGGAAATTATGTCCTACAATATACCAGGAGCTACTGTGAACACAAACATAGCAAAATATCCCTTGCCTTTCACCTGATAATGCCATGGCACCTCTCATTTTGAGGAATGCTGATAAAGTAACATTTGGTCATCTCTGGGATCAATTTCCAAGGTAGATTTCTTAGAATGTTTCCGAGGATGAAAATTCAAGGATTAATGTATCCATGTTATGTTTGTAGCAGATAGTTGCCTTCCCCGCAGCAACCACAAAATGTTGAGCATCATATCTTGGTATTCTTACTGATGCTTTAATTTATGACTGAGTAAAAGAGAAAATATTTCTAGAAATATACTTAATGAATCTGTGGCTGAAATGCAAGATCATTAACAACAAGGATGGAATAGCACATTTTTCACAATGACACATATTTTTAAAAGTGTGACACTATCATGGGAATAAACATTGTCTATTGTACAAAAATTAAAATGCAGCAATATTCAAAGAAGAAAATGAAATTCATTCCTACATGTTGTTAATCATCAGATGAATTTTCTTCTGATTATTTTCCTTTGTGAAGTTAATTCTTATTTTTAGGTATACTCATTTATTTACATATGTTTATTACACTGTTTTTTAGTAACATTCTGATGTTATTTTCAAATATTTATTATGCACTTTTACCTATGTTGTATTATCTTTTGGAAAGCCCACAATTTCAAGTGTTTTGCTTTAGCTGGTGAAGCAATACTAACTTCTCTCTAGGAGTTTGCTCCAGCTGATGAATGGGTATTTTTGAAAAACCAGAAAGAAAACATGGTGGAGATTCACCATTCAGTTTCGGCAGTCTCATCTAATTCACTTACACAACAGAAGAATTCTTGTATTAAGCTAAAATAATATCTCTGTACCTTGTTTTATTATTTTTGTATAATGTCTTTTATTGCTTCTAAAGAAAGATGAGAGAAGAAAGTAAAAACCAATGCTGAGTTGAATATGATTTTCTAATTAATTTAATTGGCAAAACATTGTTTTGTCTCTATATAACCAGGTGAAACGTCTTTTGACTCTTACATTAATTTAAAAAATGAATTTTTATGTACTTTTATAAGCAACTAATGCAAGAAAATCTGTTTCCACTCCAGAATTACAGGAGAGAATTTGAAGGTGTAGCTGAAGGTGTTAAAAATTTTATATTATATATTTGATGAATTTTTCAATCACAACTCTTCATCAAAAATTCAGTGACACAGAAAAAATGCTTATTTGGGGATTTAGGAGCCACATGAATTTATTTTATTATAGGTGACCTTAGGTCTTAAACCAAAGTAGAGACTAATGAAGATTTTCTATGTAAATCCTGTGTCAGTAAGCTTTACTCCTTGCAAAATCACCATGAATGAGTTTACTTCACAAAATTGAAATCAATTTTCATAGTTATTAATTGTACTTTCAAATAATATAAGTAACAGGTAAAGAAAAGATAATTCTCAGAACAAATTTTTATGACTTTTTTTTTTTGCTGAATCTTTATTGGCACTATTTTAGTATGGCATCACTAATAGTAAAATAATTTTGTCAGTAAATCAAGAGTAAGAGAGAGAAAAGAAACAGGACTTCTTTGTCCTACATTTCAACAAAATTACAATATTATCCCTGATAATTGTTCAATGTAATTATTTTAAGAAACTGATTAATCCATTGACTCAGACAAATTTTGTTTTATGAGTTTTGAAGCTTTTAATGATTTTCATATATATATTTTAAGTTAGCTCTATTTTTATTTTATAATTTCCTTCATATTTCTGGAACACAGACATCTACTTTTCCTAATAGTACCACTTTGAGCAATAGTATTTATATGCTTGTATTTTCAGGTATATTATATTTGTGCATCCTTTCTTATTCACCTATTTATTATATATATCATATAGTTGGGTCTTATGTTTTAATTTATTTGAGTACTGTGCTTTAAATGGGAGTATTCAGTCCTGTTACATTGAAAATCTTATTTATGTGTTTTTTAACCATACCTCATTCCATTAGATTGTTATTTATTTCTCTAGGGTATACAATTTACCTGATGAATATACTTTAATTCACTTAGTATTATTTGGATTGCTTCTAGACAATCAAGATAGCACCATAAGACACTCCATGTTTATGTTTGCCCACAGAATCTTTCATGACTAGCAAAAACTCTCAAAGCCACCTTTCTCAAAACTCCAGTTAAAAGATTACAGTAACTGGGTGAGTGAAGAATCAAGAAAATATAACTTTACTTGTAAGAAACCTGGCCTATATCTCCACATCCTCTCCAGCACTTCTAGTTCTGTCTTTTTAATAGTGGCCATTCTGATAGGTGTGAAATCATATCTCGTACATTTGATTTGCATTTCCCTAGTCAGTAGTGATGTTGAACATTTCCTCATGTTTTTTTTTTTTTTTTTTTTTTTTGCTGTTTGTATTTCTTCTTTGTACTAATGTCTATTCAAGCCTTTGCCCATTTTTTAATTGGGTTGTTTGTCATTTTATTGTTGAGTTGTAACATCTGTTTATATATCCTGGATATTAAATCCTTATTAGATATGTGATTTTCAAATATTTTTTCCCATTTAGTTGGCTGCCTTTTCACACTTTTGACAAAGTCCTGTGATGTGCAAAAGTGTTTAATTTTGAGGAGGTTCCATTTTCTATTTTTTCTTTTGTTGCACATGCTTTGGGTGTAAGGTCCAAGAAACTACCACCTACTACATGGTCTTGAAGATGTTTCCCTACATTTTCTTGTAGCAGTTTTACGGTCTTGGCTTTTATATTTAGGTCTTTCTTCACTGTTGGTAGGAATGCAGAATAGTACAGCCACTGTGGAGGACTTTTTGACAGTTCCTAAAGAAGTGGAATATAGACTTGCCACATGACCCTGTAATACCACTACTGGGTGTATACCAAGAAGGACTGAGAACAGTGACAAGAACAGACATCTGCACACCAATGTTCATAGCAACATTATTCACGATTGCCAAAAGTTAGAAACAATCCAGCTGTCCATCAACAGATGAATGGATAAACAAACTCTGGTGTATTCACATGATGGAATATTATGCAGTTGTAAGAAGAAATGAAGTCATAAAGCATATGACAAAATGGATGAATGTGGAGGACATTACCTTGAGTGAAGTAAGCCAGACACAAAAGGACAAATACTGTGTGATCACATTTCTATGAATCAAATATATTGTGTAATGTACTGTATGATTTAAAAAAAATGACTAGGTATCCAGTACATTTAATTGAAAAAAAAAAAGAAAAAGAAACCTGGCCTATTCCCCACCCCTACCCTGTGTTCTAATTATGAGTTCATGGCTCTGTTCTGAAGTGAGAAGAGTAACCTTTGTGTGCACACTGGGATGCATGTATGTCAGTTCAAATCTATCCATTGGCAGCTTAAAAGCCAGATACAGGACACTCATCTCTGACTCACTCACCCAGAACTTGAACTGCAGGCAGAAACAGTTTACATACAGTAAGAGCAGTGTAAGGAAAAATCAACAAGCAACCTGGGACAAAGCATTCTTGGATTTAAGACATACAGGAGAGCATACAGAAGGAGGTCAAAGTCTAATTCATAGGGATAGAGGATGCTTTCCAATTCCTATTTACAGGGGGATCTCTAAGGCCAGGACACAAGCTCTGGACAAGACACACAAAAGGAGAAGAATCCACACTTTAGCCCCAGAATGATCTGCTTGATAAGAAAGAAAAACTCTAAGGAAGACCACCAGCCAATTTGACCACACAGAGCCAATTTTCAAAGACATGGAAAGATGTTTGTTGAAGTTGTTTGATTTTCTTAGCTCCTGAAACTGAAGATTATATCTGTAATATCATCAGCTTGAAACAAACTTGAAAAACAGCTCAGGGATTAAATTTTTGAAATGGTTAAAATAAAAAAAGATTAAAATATTAAAATATACAGTGTGCAATGAAGATTTACATGACAAATACACAACAAATTTTCACCATCCAAAGGAAAATAAAACTTCAGAAATCATCAAAGAAGAATACATGATGGATATACACAAGAAAGAGTCACCAAATTAGAAGACAAGAAATCTGAAATGGTTCAGGCTGAAGACCATGAAGAAGAAAGATGAAAAAACTGAACACAGACTAAAAGACTTGTGGGACACCTTAAAATTTACCAATATAGTCATATTAGGAGGCCTAAAAGAAGAAACAGAGGAAGGGATAGGAGGAATATTCAAAGAATAAGGGCATAAACTTCTCAATGTTAATGAAAGACATGAATACACATTTGAAAAGCTAAATGAACACCAAACAAGATAAAACCAAAAGGAAATATGCACAGACAGCAAGTAGTCAAATTGAAGAATACAAGGACAAGGAAGAGTTCTTTAACCTGCAATAGAAAAGCTGTATATTTTGTAAAATGCTGTTCTTATAAAAATTAAGGGCCAATTTCTCATCAAAACCATGGAGGCAATAAGGCAGTGAGATGGAAAATTTAGTGTTGAAAGAAAACAATTTCAATCAAGAATTTTAGACCTTGCAAGACTCTCTTAAAAATGAGGGAGAGATTAACACTTTGCTAGATAAACAAAAGCTGAAGGAAATCATCATCACTAACCTGCCCCACAAGCAATTTTAAAAGGAATTCTTCAGACAAAAAGGAAAGGACACTAAATAGGGATTGAAGTAGTATAACGAAACTAAGATTTCTGCTATAGATAACCATATGGGTAATTATAAACCCCAGTATTATTTTATTGTATTTGTGTATGTAACACCTCTTTTTATTTGTACAGAGTCTAAAAAGAAAATGCTTAAAAAGTGACGAGATGGGAGCAATTGTAGCTCAGTGGTTGAATGCCTGCTTCACAGGTATGAGGCTCTGGGTTCAATCCCCAGTACCCCCCAAAACAAAACAAAGCAAAACAAAAAAACTAAAAATAAAGTAATGAGAGATTAATGGTTTATGGCATATAATGTGTAAGGATATAATTTGAAACAAGTAGAACAAAACGCTGGGGGTTTGGAGGAGTAAGAGAACAATGTTTATGTATGTTATTGAATGTAAAGTGGTAACAAATCAAAGAAGCTTGTTATAGATGTAGGCATTTGTATTTAAGCCTCATGGTAAACACAAAGAAAATACTTAAATACAGTATACAGAAGAAAATGAAATGGGACTCAATATGGTACACTACAAAAAATATGAGGGTAGCCATTAATGGAAGAATTGATGGAAAAATAGCTACAAGATTTACAAAGTCAAAATAGCAAAAGTGGCATCATAAAGGTCTCTTCAGTAGCTAGTTTAAATGTAAATGGACTAAACACTCAATCCAAAAGGAAGAGATTGGTACAAGGTTTTATAAAACAAGACCTAGCTATATGTTGTTTCAAAGGAACTCCTTACATGCAAAGGCACAATTAGGTGGACAGGGAAATGCTAGAAAACTATTCCATCTAAATAGTAACCCAAAGAGAGCTGAGGAAGCTGTACTACCAACAGATAAAATAGATTCAAGTCCAAAACTGTTAAAAGGGACAAAAGAGTACACTAGATATTGACTAAGGTGTCATTTCAATAAGAAGGTATAACAATTAGAACTAACAGACATATGTAGAACACCTCATCCAACAAAAGAATATGCGTTCTCTCTAGCTCAGTGTTTGAGCACCTGCTTTCCATGTATGAGGGTCTATGTTCAATTTTTCGTATCTTCTTAAATATACATAAATACATATATGTCTCAATATTTTATTCAGCTTTTACTTCTATAGTTTTTATTTTTTACAACTTTATTTCAAAATCAGAAAAATGAAAGAACAGAAGAAAAAGACAGCTCCATACATGTAAGTTTCAATACTTATGAAAAATCTTCAAGATAATCAATCTTAATCATATATACTGATTTGAAGGGAAAAACTTATATAAACTAAATAATAGTTAATAGTACAACTATAATAATATTCTTTCCTCAATTGTACCCAATGACCACTCTAATGCATGGTGATAGTTTCAGGAGATATGATGGTTTGAATTGGTATATACCCTAGAAAATCAGTTTCTTAAATGTAATCCATTCCTGTGGTTATGAAACCATTGGAAGTAGGAAGTATTGATGAAGTTACTTCAGTTAAGCTATGGCCAACTTTAATCAGGATAGGTCTTAACACAGTTACTGGAGCCCTTTATAAGAAGAAAAATCAGATATAGGGAGAAAAAGCCACAGAAGCAAGAAGTTGAAAATAAACAGAAACTAGAAGGCTACCATGTGACTTGCCATATGACAAGCTAAGGACCAATGATTACCAGCAGCCAGCCCACAATACCACAATCTTCAGGAAGAAAGCATCATCTTGATTATGCCTTGATTTGGCCATTTACTCATCCTCAAAATATGAGTGAAGAAATAACTGTAGTTTGACCCATTTTGTGGATTTTAATTAAGCAGCATAGGAATCTAAAACTGCATGTGTGTATAAAGTCTTGCATCTATAAATGCATCCTTATATATGCCAAATGTGATCAATATTTACTTGTGTATTTTGTATGTGATACATTTGCTAGAGGCTGTGAAGAACACCAATATGAATAAATTTCCTTTCTCAAGTAGTTTCTTGGGGAGTGCTCAATATTACACATACACATATATGCACACACACACGTATTTTATTTTAAGAGTTCATTAAATTTATCATCAATTTCTTTTATTATATATTTCAAATGTGATGGCTCAATTTAATCCATTCATTACTACTCAATGATTCATGCACAGTAGACAGAGTGCTAAGAGATTCACCATTTCTAATGGGTCATGATGTAATAATGTCTGGGAGAGTTCATTCATTGGAGTTTACATTAAAAAATAATTATTCAATCCTGCAATTCTCTCTTCATGGGAAAATAAATCTCCTTTTAGTAAAAACAGATTCATTATTAACAAAGGTTTTCTACTTGATTTAGAGAAATCAAAATCTCTATATTGTTTCAGGAATTGTTTTGCAGCTAATGATTCATTTTGATACAAACACACAAACATTTGTATATTAAGTCTTTGATATAGAGTAATACTCTAGTTATCTGTTTAGTAATCTCTGCTTTTTTAAAGGAAAACATAATCTACTCTTAACATATATCATTTTTTTTTGTAACTCAAAGTAAGAATCATGCCAAATCACTGAAAAATGATAAAATTTTAACTATTATAACAAAATGATGCAAAGATTTCAATAATACTCAATGACCATATCAGTTCTTGCATCTTACTAAACTGTCCTAACCTTTACATTGGGGTTTCACTTTCATCATTTCTACACTCTTTTTTACTTTTCTTACAGGCAATCAGCTGCCATTTCTTGTGTTCATAAGTCTTAGGAGACCTCACATCTTAACCTCTTAATGTTCTCCTCTCCATATACTGAAAACTAATAAAACAGAATATCTAGCTATAACAAGCATCAATTTAAAGTTTTTCACAGATTACAGTTTGACAGTTGCTCATATCTTTTATGCATCTTTGGTATGGCATAAATTTCAGGCACTGCTCAGATTCCTTTTTTCCTCCATATGCTTATGTTCTGAATACTTGAGGTGCATAAATGATATCCTAATACAGTGAATTAGTATTCAAGCCAAAAAGATGAAATGACAATTCATGTCCTAAATTTCAACACTCTAAGTGATGAATTATTGTCATTATGCCATTTGAGGTTACTGTAATATATTCCCAATTGCTGGAGTAATTGAATGCATAAAGCCATGCAAGTTCGTTTTAATTGTAATATGCATAGATTATCTTTAAAAACTTTTGTCTATGTAGGACTCCCTGTGGAGCATTATTCAGATATTTATTTCTCAAACTCTAGATCAATTGATTCATCATTAGAATGATAGTAGTATAGAATACAGAGGCCACCTGTACCTGAATCAGGGAGGCTATCAATCCAAATATTTATGGGTCATTTATTCAACTTATATCATTTCCAAAATCAACAGATCAACTTTTTAATTTACAAATGAATTCTATTAGATTGTTTCATATGAAATCATACTAATAAACAAAGTGAACAGCTAAAGAACTTTCCTTCTCATATCTGCACACATAAGGTAGAAGTGTATCTGGGGGCTGATCATTGCACTAGAACAGTAGGAATCTAGATCTTTCTGTTTTCAAATCAATAAAATGATTTGGTATAATCTATTTGCCTGTAGAATGAAGATATTAATACTGATCTAAGAAGACTGAAATAGATATTGAAGGGTAAACTATGTTAATATGCTTTAATCTTTAAAACTATTTTAAATAGAATGTCTGAATTAGGTGTGCCCTCACAGCTACAGCCTCATGTATTGCGACATTTTTTAAAGTAATTTAAAACTGTCTCAGTGACTTTAGATCTTCCTGTATTTTGCTGAACAGAATTAATCAAGATATTTATTTGATTAATTCAAATGATTCAAATAATGATTGGATTAAGACAGATCATGTTTCATTCAAATGTCTTGCTTAAATACTTAGCATTCTATTGTCATTTAATGGCTTATTAGTTGTTCATGTTATTGCTTTTTGAAGTCTAATTAATTGACAATCCATGTTTTTCTATTTCTTCAGAATCTCTGATAGGATTGGTAAGAGTAAGTCTGCAGAAAATAATAAGAAAGCATTTATTTTTTAATGCACTACATTTGTTTATTATTGTTAACTGTGCATTCAGTGAAATAACTAAATAACTATTACATAAGTCATAATTAAAGTAGCAGTACAGAAGAGTAAGTAAATATTACTGTGAAAATTAAAAAAAAAAAATTGCACCTGGACATAATACTTATACAAGGCAGGAAACAATAAAACTTAGAGTAAAATAAAAGTCTTTCTTGGATTGTCCTAACCAATAAATTGAGACAAAGAGTTACCAGCATGAGAATTCAAAGTTTCATTTATTAGCCCATATAAGCACTGGTTCTAAGAAAGATTTTATTATTTATTACAGTATATTTTTATTTTTCATGAATTTACCCCACAGGAATTTCAAATCAGTTTTGAGGATACATAATATTATGTAAATTATTTAAATTTATAATATAAGTCAAGCTACAATTTTTCTATACTGACATGGATCCTATCAGTTATAGAAAATCCATCTGAATTAGAACTAATGAAAGAAGGAAAAGGAAGCCCCATATCACCATTTTTCTGGGAAAGGTAAGTTCAGGATTATTTAGAAGAATTGCCAATATCAGGCAAATAATTCATCTAATTAGTGAAAATAATAGAATTGGGGAAAAAAAGAAATGTTCAAGTGAGGTGTGAGAAAACGCAGATTTTTGAAGCCTGCGAATAGGAAATAAAATGAAACAAAACAAATTAGAATCCTCAAATAACTATTGTAATTAATGATATATTTTGGTATGTTTTTTTAAAATTTTTCAGTTAATTAAAAATGTGTTAATGCCTTTATTGGGGCACCAAATGGCTTTTTTTTCTTATTTTAAAAGCTTCCTTAGGGGAGGAGTTGACAAGAACATTCAGTGAAGGGTGGTCAAGATAAAAGAATTTATGTAGAGGAGGTAAAAGCAGAATTGAAAGAAATAAAATACAAAATGATGTGAATATGATGAAATCTATTATTCTTTATATGTGATTAGAAATCACAAGAAAAATATAAGTCCTGAAACAATTTTTGCCATCATTTCAATGATATTCCTGAGTCTACAATGGTGAAAGGTAAATAAAATAGAATTTGGAATCTGAACATATGTGTTCATTGACCAGCTCTGTGATTAAAAGCTGTGTGATGTTAAGCTTTCTGTCAAAACTAGACATATCTTCATAGTAACAATATATGAGCAACCAGGGATAATAATGAAGGCCAGGCAGATGAATTACATATATAAAGTAGTAACTATATAAAGGATTTCCTTTGTACATTTCAATTGTGGTTATAAATGGGGACTCACATAATTGAGCTTTTGTCATCCAATTTATTTATTTTTAAATATAGATATTAGCTCACAAAATTCAAAGTATAACCTAATCATTATAAATGAATGTGATTAAGCCTTCAGCCAGGTATTCCATCCTTTAGCTACACATAAAGAATGTGATTAATCATATGAATGAAAATATTTGGCTGTTTTAAATCCAGTAATTCATATAATCATTAAAATGCCTATAACTGGATTTGGTTATCATCTACTAACTTTTCATGCCCCAAAATAGTATACTCTTAAAATGCCCAAAGAAAAGTTATTCTATATTTTACTAAATCAATATTAGCATATATGGAAAGGACTCAAAAGTTATAAAGAAATTGTGATTGTAATTCTCAATGAATTTAATAATAATGGATCGAGCTTTAAAAATTAATTTAAAGCAGCTTCCATAAATATGATTTTACTAGAAAGCAGGAAAGTCATATTATCCTGGACTCATCATTAAAACTTAACAAAGTTTGCAAAGAAGAAGAGAAGTAATAAAAGCTATAATTCATTGAGCACTAGCTGCACAAATGGAATTTTGTACACATTGCTTTATGTCATCTTCATAGCAGCTCTCACACTTAACACACTCCAGAACTAAGGTTCAATTCCAGGTCTCCCTCCATGTGCTTGACTCTTCACAGTCATATAGTATTTCCCATTACACCATGGCTTTCTTTTTGCAACCTCTCTTTTTTTCTCCATAATGAAAGAAAACAAAACATGATTCTTGATGCATAGGGATATTTTTAAAACCCTTAAGAAAAGAGAAACTATGAACAAAAGAGACTACAATGAAGAGACTACAGATAACTAACAATGAAATGTATTCTAGATTACATAGCTAGCAAAATAAGCTTAAAAGAATTATTGTTTATATTTATTATAATAAAATGTAAAACTACCAGCTAATTGAAGTTTTCTTTCCCTCTATTGATAAATTTCCATAACATAAGTTTATACCCTACTTCCCAAGTTCTTACTTTGAACTGCAATGCCTTCCTCAATTTGTCAATGAAAGCACCCACCCAGTTTCGAGAGCTCTTATTTACCACTGCTAACATAAAGTTCACATTTTATTTTTCTTCGTTGTTTTCCAAAAATGATGGGGTTCCCATGCTTATAGAGAACTCTGCATGAATCTGGTTTTATGGATAATTCCTAGGCACCTAGACAATATACAAGAATTAAAGTGTTAGTACAAGGGATTCCATAGCCTATTTGAACTTGATATTTTACATTCTGTCTCCTAAAATATTCTGCAAATTATATGATATTTCATCTTACCCTTGGAACAGCAAATGAAAATTTATTTTACACTGTTACTATGATTTATGTAGATTGTTTATATACATTCCGACAGCTATTGTAACCCGGAAGTGATGCCCTAAGGGGAATACAATCCATTTATCTTTTGTTTCTAGACAACAATATGATGATTTACTCAATAATAAAAGTAAATGAATCTGGAATAATATATGATGAAATTTATTGAATAAATAGAGTTCTTTTGTCTCTCATTTAAAATTAAAGCTTAGAAAATATTTACATATATGTTTTAATGCTATATTATAAATCCTAAGATATGACACATAAATTTATGGGACAAGCTGATTTGGGTTAGCACTTAACTTCTCTGAGGCCCAGTTTCCTCATCTTTGCAATGTAACCATGCTACGTTGCAAAACTTAGTAAATATGATATTACACCATAATATATTTTTTGTAGGATTTAGTACATAGGTTTATATGATCCAATTTCATTATACTTCTGATCTGTTTAGATTATGAAGAGTTGTTCTTTCAGGGAAGAAGGTATACAGTTTGAGCTTATTCAAAGGATTATTATACAAAGTGATAACAAAATTACAAAGAATTGTAGAATTGGAGATATCAAAAGCATAAGGCTCTGGAGACCTTCATAAGTGTTATAATTTTATGAATTCAGAATACTAAGTTATAGTTTACTCAGAAGAATTAGTAACATGAACACACACATACCAACACAATTAGGACCGAAATAGTGAAATTTAGCCTTTGTAGGCAAGGGAGAACCAACAGAATTTGTACATTTTTCAATTCTCTAGATGTTTTTGTAGGCTAGTTATTAAAATATTTTTGAGGGCCTATATGTTGGGCCGATATACAACAATAAAAATGCTGTGGAATATAAATACTCTCAGGATAAAATGTAGTGTTGTGATGGGGGTTTGACATATTTTAGAGAGGGTGTAATGGGCTTCCATGATGAAGTGGCAAAAAATCTGAAAGTAGTGATGCAAAATGAGGCTAAGAATTCTTTTCGGTAACTCACTTTATAAGATGAGAAGACATTAAAGAGTACCAGATTCGAATAAACCCTCTATTTGAAAGAGAAATAAGAGAAACAAATACTAAAAATAAAATTGAATGAAACTGAAACAAGACTGGCAGAAGAAAAATAAGTAGAGCAGAAACACGAACAAGGAGAGTTGCAAACAAGCAAGAAAGTTCTGCAGGATATAGGTTTTAGAAAGTTTATATGGCACGAAAAATAAGTACCATAATATATTATAGCAAACGAACATAAAATAAAACGTGATTGTTAAAGCTTCAAGAAATCGACATTAATCTAAGTTGACACTGATAGATGACAGAATAATATGAAAGCATGATTTAAATAACTCAGAAATAAACAAAAATAAAACAAATATAACAGAAATAAAGAATAATTTTGAAATGCAAGAGTGATTAGTCAGCATAGAAAGCACAGTTAGGAAAGAAAAAATGGAAAGGATAATTATGAAGAAAAATCATTTTGAAATAACGAAGACAATTAAAATTTGAGGGACACCGAAAGACCTAAAATGTGCTAAACTATAATTTTCAAATTTCAAATATCTGGAACCATACAAATTTTAAATGAATGCATGGAAAAAACACATACACTATTTCATTAATAGGAAAATTAATAAGATGTGATAAGATTGATTCAAAGAACATTTAAGTATGAGGGGTTTATATAATTTATTAGAATATGTAGAACAGAATTAGGATTTGTTCTCTTTTTTATTTTTTACAAGATAATTAATATGACTATATACAAATCCAAATATCATAATATAATGCCTAATGAATTTTCATGACCTGATAATTACCATGTAAATACTACTAAGACTAAGAAATAGAATAGTGTCACACTACAGAAGACTCACTTCTGCTGCCTACTAGACACTATCTTCCTATAAAGCTAACTCCTATTCTGAAGCAAAGATTAATTTATGCAAAAGGTAGTTTTAAAATTAGGATTATTTTAATGTAAATGCCATAGATACACCATTTACATATGCCAGTTATTTTAATTTTGAAAACGTATGCACTTGTGAGACCTCAGTCAAGTTATAGAACATTTCCATTACCCTAAAATCTCCCCTCAACCATTCTGCACTCTGTCACCTCTGTTTACCTCCAGTTCTGGCCACCACAGATATTTTCTTCATTGTTATAATTTTGCTTTGTCCAGAGCATGATCTAAGTGGAATTGTATGTAACGTTTTTAGTTTGGCTTTTTTCATAGCATAACATATTTGAGATCCATTGGTGTACTTGAATTTATCAGTAGTTTGTTTCTATTTGTTGCTGAGTTCTATTCCTTTGTATTCATATACCTCAGCTTGTCCATTCACTAGTTGATGGAAATGTGGTGTTTCCAATTATATAATGTAAAAGTTGGCTTACAGGTCTCTATGTAGACATGTTTTTATTTTTCTTGTGTAAATATCAAAGAGTGAGATTGCTTGATCATTTTGTAAGTAGTTTCATTTCATAAGAAACATTCAGATTCTTTTCTAACATGACACCATCAGCTTGCATTCCTACCAATAATAGTTGAGAGATTCAACTGCTCTTCATTCTTGTAAGTGCTTTGTATGATCAGTTGTCATTATACATTTTTATTTTAGTCATTTTAACATTTTTTGAGATATATTGTGGTTTTAAATTTTAGTTCACTATGACAAGTGATATTGAACATCTTTTTTGTGGGTTTAGATGCCCATTGTGTATATTCTTTGGTGATGTGTTCACATTTTTGCACATTTTTAATTGTTTTCTATTTTATCTTCATAATATTTAGTTTGAGTATTATTCATATATTATGGATACATGTTCTTTGCCAAATATCTGTGATGCAAATATTTTTCTATTTTGTGACTACAATGGTGCCTTTCATGGAGTTGATTTCATTATGGTGAAGTACAATGTATCCATCAAGTTTTCTCCAATGCTTCATGTATTTTACATTTAATATGAAAAATGAGATTAACCTACGGTCACACAGATATCCAATGTTTACATTACAAGTTTTATAGTATTAAATTTCATATTAATGTTTAAAGTCCATTTTAAAAGATGTTCTATATATACTACAAATGATGAATTAATGTCTCCTTTTTGGCAAAAGTCTATTCAATTTTGTCACACAATTTAAAAAAAAATGTTTCTCCTATAGATAGTCCTTAGCATATTTGCCAGAAATCAATTGATCAGTTATGTATGAATCTATTTGTAAACTCTATATTTGGTTCCATTTATTGAGATCTTTATCTTTTTTAGAGATCATATATCATTGTTTGTTTTTTTTTTTCTTTATTAAAGAAGTTGTGAGTTTACAGAAAAATCATGTATAAAATACAGGATTCCTATATACCATCACACCACCAACACCTTCCATTGGTGTGGAAGATTTGTTACAATAGGTGATAGTACATTTTATAATTGTACTATAAATTAAAATCCATGGTTTAACTTAGAGTTCACTGTGATGGTAATTTCATGGATTTTAAAAAAAAATTTGTTCTGTTACATATAAACAATCTAACATTTCTCCTTTTAATCATATTCAGATATATGTTTCAATGCTATTAATTGTTATCATAACGTTGTGTTATCATCACCACAATCCTTTACCAAAACATTTCCGTCATTCCAAATAGGAGTCTTATATATTTTAGCCTTAACTTTCAATTCCTTAGCTTCGCTCCTTTCTCTGATAACTTCTATTCTAGATTATGACTCTATGAATTTGCTTATGCTAATTGTTTCAAATCACTGAGTTCATACAGTATTTATTCTTTTATGTTTGCCTTATTTCAATAAACATGATGTCCTAAAGGTTCATCAATGTTGTCACATTTAAACCACATTTTACCTATTCACTGGTTGATGGACCCTTGGGTTGTTTCCATTTTTGGCAATTGTGAATAATGCTGCCAAGAATATTGGTGTGTAAATATCTGTTCAAGTCACCGTTTTCAATTCTTTGAGGACATATACTTAACCATGGGATTGCCGGGTCATATGGTAGTTCTATACTTAGATTCTGAGGACCCACAACACTGTCTTCCACAGCAGCTGCAACATTGTACATTGCCATCAGCAATGAATGTGTATTCCTATCACTCTGCCTTCTCTCCAAAACTTGTTATTTTCTGTGTGTGTGTGTGTGTGTGTGTTTAATAGCAGCCCTTCTAATGGGTATGAAGTAGTATCTCATTGTGTTCTTGATATGTATTTCCTAGATGGCTAATGATTTTTTCTGACAATTTGTGTATCTTCTTTGGAGAGATGTCTGTTCCTGTCATTTGCTTATTTTTAATTGGATTGTTTGGCTTTTTGTTTTTAAGTTGAAGAATTTCTTTATATATTCTGGATATTAAACCTCATCTGATATGTGGTTTCCAAATATTTTCTCCCATTGTGTAGGATCTAGTTTTACATTCATGATAAAGTCCTTTGAGACACAAAAGTTCTTTTAATTTCATTGAGGTCCAATTTTTTGATTTTTTCTTATGTTTCTTGTGCTTTGAGTGTAAAGTCTAATAAACCATTGCCTAACACAAGGTCCTGAAGATACTTCTGTATGTTTTCTTGTAGGAGTTTGATAATTCTAGCTCTTAAATTAAGGTCTTTGATACATTTTGAGTTGATTTTTTATGTGGTCTGAGGTAAGGGTCCTCCTTTTACATGGAAATAGAGATCCAGTTTTCCCAGCACCTGTTGTTGAAGAAACTATTTTTCCCCACTATGTGGTCTTTATCAATTTGCCAAAAATCAGTTGTCCATAAATGTGAGGGCTGATTTCTGAGATCTCAATTCTATTCAGTTGGTCTATAGGTTTGTTCTTGTGCCAGTACCTTCCTGTCTTGATCACTGTGACATTGTAGCAACTTCAAAGATCAGAAAATGTGAGTCCTAAAAATTTGTTCTTCCTTTTCAAAATGGCATCAGCTATTCGTGGTCTGTGATACTTCTCTGTAAATTTGATGATTGATTATTCCATTGCTGCAAAGAAGTTGTTGGAATTTTAATTGAAATTTTGAAAAGTCTATAAAATGTTTTGCGTAGCATTGACATCTTAATAATTTTTATTCTTTTCAATCCATGAATGCAGAATATCCTTCTTTTTATATGGGTCTTTTTAATGTCTTGTAGTAATGTTTTATACTGTTCTATGTACAAATCCTTTACATCCTTGGTTAAATTTATTACTAAATATTGGATTATTTTAGTTGTATTTTGAATGGATATTTTTTCTTATTTCTTCTTCTGATTGTTCCTTGCTTGTGTATAGAAAAACTACTTATTTTTGCATGTTGATCTTGAACCTCACCTCTTTGCCAAATTCACTTAATACTCCTAGGAACTTTGATGTGGTGCTCAATAATGGTATCCATTTCACTGAGGTTATCTAGTTTTTGGCATACAGTTGTCCATAGTATGTTTTGTGGTACCTTTTTTTTTTTTTAATTTTAGCAGGGTTGTTACTAATGTCCTTTTTTTCATTTCTGATTTTCATTATACATATCTGTATTTGTCAGCCAAAGTACAAGAACCCTGTTGGCTTTTATGAAGAATATTTATTTGGGGTAGAAACTTACAGTCATAAAGCCCTAAAGAGTCCTACTCAAGATAACATAAGAGGTTTTTTTCTCACCCAGTCTGTTGCCACGTGTTGATGCAAGATTGTGGGCAATGTCTATTAGGGTTCAGTCTTCCTCCTCATCCTAAGGCTCCACAGTTCCAGCTTCTTCCGATCTCAGCTGCAGGCTCAGACAAGTCTTGTCTCTCTCCCTGGGCTCATTTCTTTCCAGGCTCAACTGCTCTGCTCTCTCCACCAGGCCAGCTGTAAACTGTCAGGTAAAAGGCTCATCTCTCTTCCCAGGGGCCTCTGCCAGGACTAATGGAGACTTTTCTCTTTCCTCATGTATCTGCTTCTCTGTGTGCTTACTTCCTAGGCTCCAGGATCAAAACTCTAACATTACACTCTGCCATGTCATTTTCTCTGTGAGTCCCCACGCACCAAGCATGCAGGGACTCAACATCTTATTTATGTGGCCCAATCAAAGTTTTAATAATTATTTAATCCAGTAAAAGTGAAACCTGTGAATCCAATCCAAGGTAATATGCCTAGAGGAACAGACCAGTTCACAAGCATAATCCAATATCTACTTTTGGAATTCATAAACAATATCAAACTGCTACAGTATCTTCTTTTTTCCTTTGTAGTTCTCACTAAAATATGTGCTCGTTATTCATCTTTTCAAAAACCCGTGTTTGTTTTTGTTGATTCTTCATTGTTTTTATTTTTATTTCATTTATCTCCACTCTAATCTTAGTTATTCCTTTTCTTTTGCTTATTTTGGGTTTAACTTGCTCTTCTTATCTAGGACTTCTTGATTTAAGGTTAGGTCTCTGATTTGAAGTCTTTCATTTTTTATAATGTAAACATCTAGAGCAGTATATTTCACTCTCAACAATGCTTTTGCTGCAACCCATAATTATTGGTATACAGTATTTTAATTTACATTCTCCTCAAGATATTTCCTATTTTCATTCTGATTTCCTCTTTAACTCATTGATGTTTAAGAAAATGCTTTTTAATTACCATACATTTGTGAATTTTCCATTTCTCCCTCTATTTTTGGTTTCTAGCTTCATCCCTTTCTGGTCTTATAAAATATATGTATGATTTCAACTTTTTTTTTTGATTTTTTAATTTATTGAGGCTTGTTTTGTTTCGTCTATCCTGGGGAATGATATATGTGCTCTCAGGAATAATGTGTGTTCTGTTCACTGGGTACAGGTTCTATATATCTGTTAGTTCTACTTGCTTTACTTGATTTATTGTTTTATTCAAGTCCTGTACTTCCTTATTGATCTTCTGATTAGATGTTCTGTCCATTATTGAGAGTGGTGTGTTAAAATCCACTCTAAATATAAAATCAACAACTTCTCCCTTCAAATTTGTTAGTATTTGCTTCATATATCTTGGGGTTCTGTTCTTAGGTGCATATATATATTAATAATTGTTACATCTTCTTTTTTAATTGTCCCTATTTTAGTTTGCTGAAGGATGCTAATGCAATATACCAGAAATACATTAGCTTTTACAATAGGGATTTATTAGGGTAAAAGCTTACTGTTCTGAGGCCATGAAAATGTCAAAATCAAGTCATAATCAAGAGATGATGTATCATCAAGTTGCAGCTGTGGGTGGTCAGATACATAGCAGTAGCATCTAAAGATGCTTTCTCTCTGAACTCAGTTGTGTGCATCCAGGCACATGGCAGTGTCTGCATGTCTCTCTCTCTGCTGGACCTTGTCTCTTTCAGCTTCTGGTTAAAGTGGCTTCTGCTCAGCATCTGCGTTCCACTTACTCCAACTTATGGTCCCTGGGGCATTCACTCTCAGCTTCTGTTTTCCTTTCTGTCTCCTCAGTATTTGTCTGTATCTACAACTTTTATTTTTTGATTTATAAAGGACTCCACTAAGAAAATTAAGACCCACTCTGGGTCATGCCTTACTAGAGCACTCTAATCAAATGGCCCTTAACTGATCTAGTCTAATTTAAGGTTAAGTATAGTTTCAATTTTAAAACATAATTTTCTGAGATTCACAAAAGACTCAAACCAACAAAGTTCCCTTTATCTGTTTATAATTACCATCTTTGCCACTTGTGAATATTTTTGGCATCAAATCCATTTTATCTGACAGTAGTTTAGCTACCCCAGCTCTCTTTCTGTTATTACTTGAGTGGTATTTTGACCATTATTTCATCCTAAACTACTTGTATATTTGACAATAAGGTCAATATAAAAAAGAATATTAGAGCAAATTTCTAATTTACAGTTTTATTGAACTAAACATGTAGAGAGACCTTATTTTTCTGCTGATTCCTGGAAGAGTTGCAGTTCCTTTTTTATTGCTACTCAAAGTGGAACACACTATCACTAATTTAATTATTAAAGTATGTACTCTAATTGGAGACTTATAATTTCCAAAAGATTGAGAAAGTAATGAAAAAGCTTTCTTTCACCTGTGAAACTAAACTGCTCACACTATTAAGGAATGTTATAAATATTATGTAGTTGCATTCCTATACTGGGTTAGCAATTGCTAAATTCAGACTGTCTGGGTTCAAATGTGTGCTTATCCTTGCAGCAGTTGACTGACCATGAACAAGTTCTGTAATCTCTCTGTGCCCCAGTTTCATCATCTGTAAATTCATCCTTTCAAATACATTTATGAGGCAATGTTCTAGGTGATGGGGATGCAGCATTGAACAAAACAGATAATAATGTTTGCTTATAGAGCTTTCATTTAGAGGAAACAGAGAAGAACAAAAAAGCATAAGTAAAATACAGAGAATGTTAGATGGAGAGATTCACTATGGAAAACAAATACAGTGAGGATGAGGGATGGGTGCAGGTGCAATTTTAAATAAGGTGGTGAGGGCTGGTCTTATGAGAAACAGAATGAGAGAAAACCCATGCAGCTTTCTGAGCATAGGGAATTTCAGGAAAATGAAAGAAGTCCAAGAAAAATCAGGACTATTAAGTATAGGGAAGTGTGAAGACGTCAATGTGGCTGCTCCAAAGTGAGCATGACAGATTCAGTGATAAAGGATGGGTTGATAGGACTAAGGAGGAGAGGCAAGATCATTATGACTTTGGAGGCTCATGTAAAATTTTTAATTTATTCTTAGTATGATGGGAAGTCTCATAAGTTTTTTGAAGAAAAGTGACATGGTCTAACATATTTTTTAAAAATCAATATCACTAAGATTCCTACATTAAGATGAGGTTCAAAGGGAATAAGACAGAAAACAGGGAAAAATCTAGAATGTTTCATAAATAATTTAAAGACTGAGATGATGATTCTTTGGGCAGGGTGATGGCAGAGGAGATATAGAGAAATATTCACAAGCAAAATATATTCTGTACATAGATTCAATATTATATGCTGCTAGACTGGATGTGAGGTATTTGACAGGGAAATTGTCAGGATAATTTTTAAGTATTTCCCTCAACAAGTTGGAGAATGGCTCCCTATGATTTGAGATTATATTTTAGATATTGCAAGTAGCTGAGACTTATCTTGTGAAGATAATCTCAGTTAATTACAGAGCTCAAACTCTTTGAAAATGGTTTGACACTCATAGATCTTCATTAAATATAATTTATATTTTACCATCATTATATAAAAACAATCTTTTGCAAACAAAACTATTGTTCATATTTTGTCATACCTTATTCCAGTCTTTTATTTTCTTGATCATTATTTAAATAGTTGAACTTTTACAATAAACAAAGTTTGATCTCACACATCTACCAAGAAAACATTCATCTCCCAAATTAAAATGGCAAAGTAATTACTATATAGTGATTTAATAAGAAAACTGTGAAAGACTAATAGAAAATATACATACACACATATATGAAATAGAATATAAACATATACATAAGTTTTCATCTAGACCTTGAAAAAACTATAAAAAATGGTTAGATTATTTCTAGTTCCTTTATTATTTTAAAAATAATTTACATTTATTTTCAATGTCCACATATACTTTTATCTATAACTGAATTCTATCACAATATTTTATTTTGTTCTGGAAACAAAATTTTGAAGTGCTGTTTCCCTCTGTAGACATTTGTTTATCAATAATATTAACCAAGTAGTTATAAAATGTCAGTGAATATTTTCATAACAAAACTAACTATATAATCAAAATTATGCAAAACTAATTATTTTGATGAAATGTCATGATTTATCAGCACTGCATTAAATCCTTCACATTCATCATCTGATTTAATCTTTACATTAACTCTGTGGATCTAAAATTATTATTTTTCTTTTTATGTTGAGGAAATTGAGACTTAACTTTTCAGTGGCTTACAAAGGTTAAGTTTGCTAACAAGCTGACAGATCTAGAATCTAAATGTCCAGTTCAAAGAAAGAATGCTTTATTTTGCTAACAAGCTGACAGATCTAGAATCTAAATGTCCAATCCAAAGGAAGCATGCTTTTCCACTGTGCAATATTTCTTTCTACAGTATAGTTGGAATGAGCACTGAAAGTACTCTCCATAATTGAATTATCTGAAATTGGTACATATATGAAGAATTCAATGATAGAGTTTAAAACATGACAGCATAGTTTTTTCATATTTGTTGCCCTAAAAATCATATTTATTTAGGCTAGAGATATGAGATAATTACTATGCCAATTTCTAAAAACAGATTCTTAGAAATATTTCAGATTATGAGCAGTGTAATGGAAGATGGCTTAAAAGAAATATATATGAGTTAAAGATGTCATTATTTTTAGAGAGATACCAAATAAATGCCCAATAGGAAAGAAAAAAAGATGCCCTTGAATGTGTCAGCATCATTGTTATTTCAGTTGACTGGATCCCTTTCTCTTCTGCATTACTCTAATGAGGGCATTTTTCACTTCTTTGTTCCTAAGACTGTAAATGAATGGATTCAGCATGGGGTTCACCATAGTATAAAACACAGAGGCCACTTGATCCGTTCCCAAGGAATAGGACTTCTTTGGTTTTAAATAAGTAAAAATTATACTTCCAAAAAAGATGGTAACTACTAGGAGGTGGGAGGCACAAGTATAGAAGGCTTTGCATTTTCCTGAAGTGGAATTAATTTTCAGGATAATAGAAAGAATGGACCCATAAGATACAGAGATTGCAATAAGAGACACCATTACAGTGGAACCAACAAGAAAGAATATTACAATTTCAATGGCATGAGTGTCAGTGCAGGACAGGGCTAAAATTGGCATTAAGTCACAGAAAAAGTGATGGATTACATTGGATTTGCAGAAATGCAAACTGCTCATGCAAAGTACATTGACCAAGGAGTCAGTAAAGCCAATCATGTAATAACCAGTGATGAGTGCACGACAGAGACTCCTGGACATAACAACCTGGTAGTTAAGAGGACTGCAGATAGCTACATAGTGGTCATACGCCATTGAAGAGAGGAGGAAACACTCAGTGCCACCCAAGAAGACAAAAAAATGCATCTGCATGAAGCAACCAGTGAATGAAATATACTTGGTGGAAGTCAGTAAGTTCTCTAAGATTTTAGGTGTGATGACTGTTGAGTAACTGAGGTCAAGGAATGACATATGACTGAGGAAAACATACATGGGTATGTGAAGCTGGAGATCCAGGCAAATTATCAGAATCATCCCTGCATTCCCCAGCATGGTAAGCAGGTATATCAGGAGAAACAAAATAAAGAGGACACAACGGTTCTCTTCAGAGTCTGTCAATCCCAGAAGGATGAAGTCAGGCACACTTGTGTTATTCCTACTTCCCATTGCATCCAACTATTGCCAATTGTTGAGAAATCAAAGGTGGCACTTGGCATGAATAACTTCAAAATGTTTGTTTATGAGTGAATCTGCCTTTTTAAAAATTAGTTTCATACTCCTAGAAATTTGTAATAGAGTAGTTTTAATTATATGGCTGAAAACATCTTATGTTTACTGATAAATGTAAATCAGGTATAAAACATCATTTGGATACTATATAATATCTCATATATATAGAATAATTAGAATGAAACTGGACTGTTATAAATGTTTCCCTTCATTAACACATTTGTGCAGATCAAATATTATTTTATAGGTATCACTATTATAATCATTTTTCAGATGAAAAAAAGTTCACAGAAATGTAAGTATTTCATCCAAATTCAGAACCAGTAACAGCTGACTTTATGATTTTACAAGGATGGCTAAATCCAGAGAATATGCTCATCAAAGTTTATTCAAATTTACAATTAATTTCAGGATAAAAGTGTGAGATACATAATATATAATGACAGTTTTAATGTATCATTTACTGTTCTTCTATATCTAATATTATTTAATACCAATTACAGATCAGAAATTAAACCCTAAGATCTTTTAATGGTTGTATTAATATTATAGACAACACATTCATAGTAATTTTCAGAAGATGTGGTATTTTTAACATGTTTCTTTGAAATCAAATTTCTTCCAAAAATTATATTTCAACTACATGTATATTTCTGTTACATTCTGATTGTATATTGGCTCAAGTTGTATATTGGCATTTCTACAAATCTTGGCATTACTTAAGTAGGATCTGAATGATATGTATATAGATATGGATATTCTTCTCATAATATCCTCATTTTAGTTTATCAAAACCAAAATCTAACTCTGAGAATAATACTTACCATTTACTAAAGATGAAAATTTTCTTCCAGCATTATCTGTTTAAAACTTTGTCAAACTCAACTTTTTCCCACAAATACACATTTTAGGAAACAAAAATTTCTACTATATAATATTTGTTTTCTCTGAGATAACTTAATTTTAAATTTTTGTAGATGCATTTTGGTTTTATTCTGAGGTAAAATAAAACAAGCAAAAAAACTGTTTTGTTTTGTTTTTCCAGATCTGGGTCAAATGGAGAGATCCCTGTAAAATTGTCTCACAAGTATTCCAAGTAGCTTCTGTGAACACAAGTAGAGCACAGTAGCCCTTGCCTTTCACCCTGATAATGCCAGGGCCCCTCTTATAGTCACACTAGGATTACTGATATCGCAACATTCCGTCATCTGTGGGACCAATTTCCAAGGCAAATTGCTTGGCATGTTTTCAAGGGCAAAAGTATCCATGTTATATTTGTACCAGAGAAGTTCTTCTCTCTTAGAAGCCACATAATTTTGACCATGATTTTTTGTATTCTTTTGTGGTGCTATATGTATTTGATTAGTAAGAGAGAAAGTAGTTTTTAGAGAACTACTTAATTACTCTGTAGCTGAGGCCAGATTGATATCTGTCAGTGATAGAATAGCAAATTTTTCAAAATAAAACTTTGTTGTGCTTAAAGGGAGTAAACATTGTTCATTGCACAAAAATTAAACAACAGCAAAATTCAAAGAAGAAAAAGAAAATCATTTATAACTCTTGTTAATCTTAATAAGTAATTTCTTCAAATTATTTTCCTTTGTGCATAGCTAGTTATTTAAATGTACCTTCACAATTTTTGTCATGCTATATCTTCAGTAACATCTTGATCTTATCACTAAATATTTATAATACACCTTGACTTAAGATATATTACACTTTCGTAAAGCCCACAATTTCACATATTTTGCATTGGCTGGTGCAGCTTAACTATCTTCTCTTTAGGAGTGTGCCCCAAATGATGAATGGGCATTTTTGAGGCATCACAGAAAAATCATGGTGTAGTTTCTCCTTTTAAGTTTGGCAGTTTCAACTATTCATAAACACAACATATGCATTGCTGCATTCATACATAAAATTATTTCTGTAACTTGTTTTAGTTTTTAATGATGTTTGCTTATATTTTATTAAAATAAAAAAGAGAGAAAAAAATAAAGTAAAAATAATTGATGAGATAAGAAACGATTTATAATTAATATGCAAGACCACAATTCTTCTGGTCAAATGCTTTCTTGTGAATTTTGCAGTAATTAATGATATTGAAATAAATTTTCATGTAGATTAGAAATGACTCTTACAGGAAAATATTTTTACACTCCAGAATATCAGTAGAGAATTTGTCGGTATGGAAAAAGAATTATAAATAATGTATTTTACATTTGATGAACTATTGGAAGTACAATTCTCCAATCATGAAAAATTTAATGATGCTGTGTCTTGCTTAACTGGAGAATGAAAAGCCAGCATCAATTTACTTCACAGTAGGTGACCTTGGAGTTTGAGCAAAATGAGAGACTAATGGAGATTTTTATATCAAAGCCATCCCAATAAGGTTAGCTTACTCTGCAAAATCATCATAAGCAAGATTGTTGTTTTTACCCAGCATTGAAATCCTTTTTTAAGTCATTGAATAAAATTCTGAGTAATATAAGTAAAAGTCATTCTTTTTGAGGAAAGAATAATTTCTAAAAGTAATATTTGACTAATCATATTTGCTGAATATTTACTGTTTAGCTTCTAATACATCAACTCTAACAGAACATAGTTTTGGCAGAAGATCAGAAGTGAGAATCAGAATGGAAACCTGATGTCCTTGTTTTAGATTTCAACATTACTGGCAATATATCCTTGAAAACTGTTCAATACCATTATTTATTTAAAATCTAATGCTGCATTTAATTTAGAAAATTTTTGATTTATGTGATTTAAGGCTCTTTTTAGGATTTTGATATCTTTCTTAAAAATTGACTATATTGTTCTTTTATACTACCCTTTATATTTCTTGAATATAGTAGTCTGGTTTTACTAACAGTACATTATCATCATATATGTTTTTATATGCTTATAATTTCAAGGTGTATATTTGTACATCCTTTTACTTTTCAGTTGTTTCTTCAATATATAACTGGGTCTTCCTTTTCAATTGATCCAATTACTCTACCTTGTAATTGAAATGTTGTTAATTACATTTAAAATAATTATTATTGTGCTATTTTCAACTTATGTCATTCATTTTTGCAATTCTGCTACTTCTCTTGGCTTCTATTGGGCTAATAAACTATTTAATATTAAATTTTATTTTCTCTATTGCTTTTTTAAACCATGCCTCATTTTACTATATTGCTAGTGATTTCCCTTGGTATTAAATTTGCATCCTCAAATTATTTTAGCGAACTTAAATTATTATTGTAGTTCTAGTCATTCATGGCAGCATGGACATTCCAAGAATCCATTTGCCAACAGGATCTTTGAAAAACTAGCAAAACCTGGCAGATTCATCTTCCTCAAATCTCCAGAAAGCAGTTAATTAGATAGCAATAACAGGGAAAGCACAAATAAAGAAAATGCAACTTGAAACTTGTAGGGAAGCTGGCCTCTACCTAAACTCTTCTTAGGTACTTTTAGGGACAAGCTTGTACTCTCACTGTGGGTGTGGGTTCTTGGCTGTTGTGAAGGAAACAAGCACATGTATCTTCGTTCCCATTCATCCAGAAGCAATCTGAGAAACTGATCCAAACACTGATCTCTGATTTGTTCATTCAGAATTTGGGACTGCAGGGTGAAAGATTTCTTGAGCAGCTGAAGCAATGTAAGAAACAATCAAGAAAGCAGCATGGAGAAAAGGATTCTTGACTTTAAGAAACACAAAAGAGGATGCTGGAAGTTGAAGAGACATCCATCTGCCAATCAACAGGGGAATTTCTAAGGCCATGATCACTAGTCCAGGACAAAACATAGATTCAGAAAATCAAAGATTCCAAACTTTTGCCTCAGTGTGATATTCATGATAAAAGGGTTAATCTCTGAAGTAGAGGACCATACGAAACAGTGAAAGGTGTTTACACAGTGGTTTGTATGTTTATTCAAGCTCCTGTAACTCAAGGAGATATCTGTCATATTAGTAGCTGGGATATAAGCTTATTATACCCACAGTCAGGGACTAAATCCCAGAGTTAAAACATTAAAATAGTAAAAGGTACAATGTGCAAGAATAAGAAAGAAATAGAAATAATGGCCCATCCAAAGGAACAGAATAAAAGCCCAGAAACCTTTGAAGATACTGATCAAAGGCATAAAAATACCATCCCATTGTATGAGAAGAGAAAGTAAAACACAAAGAAAGAATTAAAGGATATTATAAGACAATGAATTAACAACATGAGAATATCAGTAAAGAGTTAGAAAATTTCCAAAGAAACCAAAACAACACAACAACAACAACAACAACAACAACAAAAACACTGGAATTGAAGAACACAATAAGAACAAGAAATTCCCTACAGGGTTTCTAAAGTAGCTTGAGCTGGTAGAAAAAGAAGAGAATCAGGGAAGTATAAGATAAGACAACTGAAATGATTCACTGTAAAGGAATCTTCAAAAGCATAATGGCAGAAAACTTTCCAAATTTAATGAAGACATTGATGTACACATTTACAAATTTCAACAAACCCATCACAAGATAAACTTGAAGATACATGCCCAGATACATTGTAGAATAGCTATCAAATAAAATGGACAAAAAGAGTTCTGCAGACTGCAAGATAAAAGCAACATCTTATGTAAAATTAAATGCAGATTTCTCATAAGAAACAACTAAGAGAAAAATTCTGTAGGACAAAATATTTTAACTGCTGAAGTAAAAGAATTCCTAACCATAAACTTTGTAGCCAGCAAGACTGTCTTAAAAATAAGGAAGTCATTATGACAAGCCTAGAGTAAAAATAAGCTGAGGGTATTTTTCACCACAAAACCTGCCCTACAATTAATGTTAAGGGGAGTTTTTCAAACTGAAAGGAAGTGGTACCAGAGTGTAGATTAAAGAGGTATAAAAAAAAACAAGATTTCTGGTAGAGGTAAATAAATGGGTTATTATAAACCCCAATATTATTGTATTGTATTAACTCCACTATTTATTGTTACATGCTATAAAATGAAAATGCAAAAAATTAATGACAATTATATAGTTTATGAAATACAATGGGTAAAGATGTAATTTGTTTAAAGGTTAAAGAATGGAGGTATGCAAGAACAGTTTGTGTATGTTATTGAGGTTAAATTGGTATCAAATCATAAGTATTTACAAGTTGTTAAAAGTTGTTAAAGATTTAAGATGTTATATTGAGGTCCCACGGTAAACACAACAAAAATTTCTGAAAAATATGCAGAAGTAAATGAGAAGGGACTCGATATGGTACAACGAATTTACAAAGTGCATTATATATTAATATCAAGTTCAATTCCACATGAAGACATAAAAAAATAAATATATATGCATCCAAAAAGCAGAACCCCACAATATATGAATCTAATATTGACAGATTTGAAGAAATAAATAAATGGTTCTACAGTAATAGTAGATGATACCAATACAACTTATATATTAATGGTTATGGCATCTCAACATAAGATAGATAAGAAAATAGAAGACATGAATTACTACCAAGAGCTAACAGACTCTTCACCCAACAACACCAAATACACATTAATCTCTAGTGCATATGTGGCATTCTCCAAGATAGACCATATGGTAAGTAAAAAAAATCCTAATATATTTAACAAGTTGAAGTCATAAATGGCTCTTCTTTGACAACACTGGAATGTAGCTAGAAATCAAAATCTGAGGGATAACTAGAAAATTTACAAATATTAGGAAATTAAACAAAATACACACAAAAAATCCATGTGTCAAAAATAAATCACTAAAGCCATTAAGAAATATCTTGAGGTGAATGAACAAAAACAAAACTTAGTAAAACTTATAGGATGCATCAAAAGCAGTGGTTAGAAGGAAATGCATAGGTCTAAATTTTTACAACAAAAACCAGAATAATTTCACAACTTGAGATACTAAAAGTAGAAAAGCAAACTAAACCCTAAGGAAACAGAGAATGGGAAATTAATTAGTGGAGATAAATGAATTTGAGATTAAAGAAACAGAGAAAATTGATAGTCAAGAATAGAGTTGTTCCATGGAAAAGATATAGAAAATCTATACTTTAGCTAGACTGAGAAATAAAAAAGACTGAGGCAAATAATTAAATCAGAAATGTACGGCAGGGCATTACCACCCACCTCATAGAATTAAAATAATTAAAAGAGGATACTATGGGCAACAGAACCCAACAAATTAGACAGCCTAGATATAATGCCAAAATACTTAGAAACACATAAACTACATACTCTGATTCAAGAAGAAAAAGAAGAACTCAACAGACCAAAAACAATGAAAGGAATCAAATCAGTAATCAAAAACCTCCCAGCAAAGAAAAGCCCAGTCCAGATAGCTTCACTTGGGAATTTTACCAAACATTCCCAAAACATCTATCTTGCTCAAGTTCCTCCAAAACATTGAAACACAGATCATTTCCTAACTCAATTTGTGAGGTAAAAATCAACTTAAGACCAAAGCCAGACAAAGAAATCACAAGAAAATTATGGACCAATAACCCTTATTAATATAGATATAATAACGGTCAAAACAACAAAAAGGTATATCCAACAGCACATTGAAAGAATTACTCACCATGATCAAGAGGGCTTTACCCCAGGTATGCAAGGGTGGTTCAGCAAAAGAAAATCAATTACTGTTATATACCACATTAATAAAATGAAGAAAAATCCACATGATGTCCATATATGCAGAAAATTCATGTGACAAAATCAAGCAACATTTCTTGATAAAAACTCTCAGAAAACTAAAAATAGTGGGAAATTAACTAAAAAGGATAGAGATTACTTTGAAAAACCCACAATGAACATCATACTCAATGGTGAAAGACTGAAAGCTTTCCGTCTAAGATCTGGAACAAAACAAGGATGCCGCTGTCATCACTGTTACTCAACATTGTGATGGAAGTTCTAGTCAGAATAATTAGGTAAAAAGGGGACTAAAAAGCATCCAAATAGAAAAGGAGAAATAAAACTCACCTCATTTTCAGATGACATGATATTCTGTAAAGAATTCTGAAAAAATCTATAACAAAACTACTAGAGATAGGAAACTAATTTAGCAATGTGGCGGGGTAAAATATCAGCAAACAAATTTAGAGGTGTTTCTATACACTAGTAATGAACATGAAGAGAAAATGAAAAAAATAATTCCAATTAAAATAGCAAGAAAATAAATCAAATATCTAGGATTAACAAAAGGTGTAAAGGGCATAAACAGAAAACTTCAAAGCATAGCATAAAGTAAGTAAAGAAGACCTAAGTAAATGGAAGGACATTCCACGTTCATGGATTGCAAGACTAAATGTTATAAAGATGTTAATTCTATCCAAAGTGGTTTAAGGATTCAATGTACTCAATCAAAATTTGAGCAGCTTTCTCATAGAAATGGAAAAACCAAATATCAGACTTATACGGAAGTTACATAAAGAGAACTAAATAGCCAAACCAACTTGAAAAGAAATAAGGATGTTGTAGGACTAACAGTTTCCAATTTCAGAACTTATTACAAAGCTGCAATAATCAAACATCACAATATGGTGCAAGGGCAGACATATAAACCATTGGAATTGAATGGGGAGTTCAGAAATAAATGTCATGTGTATGAGGCCAATTAATTTTTGTAAATGTTGCTGAACCCACTCAATGGTAAAGAATAGTTTAGTTAACAAATGGTTTTGAGGAACCTGGATATCTACATGCAAAAGTATGAATGTGAACTTATACCTCCTTCACCCTATAGAACAATTCACTAAAAAGAATTAAACATCAAATATAAGAAACAAAACTATGTAACTCTGTTGGGTATTTCATTATTTATCCCTAAGAGTTCTTAATCTAAATGCATTTTTGTGATTGTAAACCCATTTGAAATAGAACCTATTGTATAAGCTATTTTTAGTTAAGTTATGGTCATCTCAGTCAGTTTGGGTTTTAATCTGATTTCTGGAATCCTTTATAATAAAAATGAAACTGGCACATAGAAAGTGACAATGGAAGCTGTAAGTCAATGGAGAGGAGAAAGAAAATGACATAGCCATGTGCATTGCCATGTGACAAAAAAAGCCAAGGATTGAGGATCACAGGCAGCCAGCCCCACAAAGCCACAATATTCAGTAAGAAAGAATCAGCTTGCTGATGACACAATTATGGAAATCTCCCAGGCTCAAAACTCTGAGCAATAAATTTCTATTGTTTAATCTAACCCTTTTTTGTATTATGAATATAATTGTGACACTTTGAAGCTTTTGTGAATCCCAACAATAATCATGTTCTTGGAGTTAAACCATTCCTGTGGGTGTGAATCCCTTTGATTTGACTGGATTCAGTTGGGGGTCTTTGATTTAGTAATTCAGTGAGATGTGACCCAGTGTGGATCTTGGCCCTCTTGCTGGGGTCTTTTATAAATGGGAGGAACATACAGAGAGACACTGAAGGAGAGGTGCCATTTTTACCCTGCCATGTGAGAATGGACTCCGGGATCACTTACATCCACAGAAAGAAAGAGAAACCCTGAGAGGTTGACAGAAAGTCTGGAGGCAGGAATAATTGGAACAGACCTAACGTGAAGAGATGAAGCCCTGGGAGAGACAAGCCGTATGCCTGATCACCCACAGTTGAGCTTGGGAAGAAAGTGATCCTGCAGAAGCAAGCACAGACTGGCTGCCATTTTGCCTTGCCATGTGGCAGGAGTTTAGGATCAGTGGAGCTGCCGATCTTTGGTGAAACAGCATCTCTAATGATGCCTAGACTTGGACATTTTCACAACCTTAAAACTGAAGTATTTTATCCTAATAAATTCTCATTATAAAAGTCAACCCATTTCTGTATGTTTGCATTGACAGCCTTTAGAAAACTAAAGCAGTAATTAGCACCACTGATTTGTATATATGAATGTGGTTAAAATGGAAAATTTAGTTTGTATATATGTGTTTAATTTCCTTGGCTACTGAAGAATATACCAGCTTAAACAATGGGAATTTATTAGCTCATAGATTTCAAACTGGGAAAAAGTTCAAATAGAGACGTGATTGAGGTGATGCTTCCCTTAAGACTGTGACATTATGGGGCTGGTTGGTGGTGAGCATTGGTCTTTGTGTCCTCTGTCACACGGCAATGCATATGGTGGTCTTTCCTGGCGTCTTCATTCTCATCTGGGTTTCTTTGACTTTTGGTTTCTTGCTTCCAATGGCTTTCTCTCTATCTGTAAGAATTTCATTTCACTTATAAAGGATGCCAGTAACAGGATTAAGGCCCATCCTGATTGAGCTGGACCACAATGTGGGTAAGTGTGGGATAGGGAGGGACAGGGGCATACAGTCATCCCTTACACTTTTTTAATGTAACATTTATGTAATCTAAAACTTCTTTAAAAATAAAAAAAAATAATTAAAAAAAATCTTCTTACAATGGATTTACACCCACAGGAACATTTTTTTAAGTTTAAGAACATTTTTTTCTGGAGTACATACAGCTCCAAACCACCACAAAACACTCTTTGGACTCCAAAAAGTTATTTACATTGTACATGCAAAAATCATTCATCACAACATTCCAAAAGACTTTAAATATTTCAGAAGTAATGCTAAATATAAACTCACATCAAAATAGTTTATGATGTGGTCTGTCCTGAGGCATAATTCCCCTTGTGTACATGTGAAACCTAGAGAAGATGTTATGGCCTTCCTATTTACAATGGCGGCACAGATGCAGAAAAACATTTCCTTTCCAATAGTGAGAAATTGGGATGAAAATAGAGGTTATAGTCCACAAATAATTCTGAAACCCAGTAGAGCTAACTCCTTTAGATTTCAAGGTCAGAAAGTCATCTATAGATTGAAGTGTTCTCTTCAGAGCCTGATGGATCAGTAACCCAACCTCTTCCAGGCACTTGCACAACAGGACTGTTTATGCTAGCAAAAAAAGAGCTGCTACCTCCAGCATACATTCTGCTGCTCTGTTAATCACTGCTCCCAAAGGACCACTAAAAAGGGGTAACTTCCAGAAAAGAGCATAAAATTGATATTTGCATGAAGAGAAATTTCCACGAACAAGTTGAAATATAAGTCTAACTTCACTTATATTTAAGTCATCTGAAATGTTTTAAATTAAATAATTTTCACATAGATAATCTTTTTTATTTAGTAAAATCTTGAGATTGAAATGTGATTTCTCCTCCAATGTAATTATTATGACTATTAAAGAAAACTGGTTCATGGATATTATCAAAAATTTAAGACTAGTACTCAGGTATGCACTTTCCATTATAACACTTCTGGAAGTAAAAACTGCAATATGCAATCATCTTTGTGGATTTTAATGTGATGAAAACAGGTGGTAGAAAATTTAACATTAAATTAACTGGAAAATAAACCAAGCAAGTTGGCAGGATTTTCTGTTTTGTTTTATGTGTTTTACATGACTTATTTAACCAAAAGTGAATGAGCATTTGACCTTGTATTTATACAGACAAGTGGATCCAACTTCAGTATCATTTCCTATATCATCACTGCCTAGGATATCATTATGCCCTTCCAAGAAAAAAAATTATATGATATATTATCTATATTTTACACTATTGTGTTTTCTGAATCTCATCACCTACAGTTTAAGGAAAAAATGTTAAAGAGGTGATGATAAAAAGTTTGAGCGAAATTGGTTCCTAAATAAAGTACAATTTTTAGCATTGTGTAAAGCTCAGAATAAGACTGAAGATCAGTCAATATATCTCTTGTCAGAAACTAGGGAATAAATGTCTTGTTTTTTAGTTAATGCTGGTTACATATCTTAGAATATTTCATAAGAGAGTATTATTCAACCCTCCAATGCAGCATTTTGCACATGTAGATAAATTTACTCAGCTATATACCTATGAATATGTTCAAACTGATCCATATAAAATATTCATTGAAAAACTTATACTAATATTCTTAGTCTTTGGGTAATTTGATTTCACTATAAGTAGAGGCCAAGTCCTCAGGATTCAATGGCATGGTATAACCTCACATTGATATTGATAAAGACTTCAGTTTTCATTATGAATTGAATTGTTCTTCTTGATTCCTTGTGAAGGAACTCCCAAATGTTATTTTCCTATACCATGGGCCCTCATACTCTCAGATCTCTCTTCTAGAGATGACTTTTGCAGTGTTTGAATGAACACCAGAGAATTTTATTCTCTTATTTTCTTCCCACTGTCCAGTTACAGAAACTGATTAGATACATTCTGAATATTCCCAAAATATATTGAGATGATATGTTAATATTTGTTGAATGTCTAAGGATCTGGCTAAACAATAAGATGTATTTAAGACTTATCTATTCTGCTTTATTTAATTTTCTTCTAAGATTTGTTGAATTGAAGAGACTTTAAGGGTGGCTATTTCTTTACTTCAATGAAATTTACTATTTTCCCAGAATGTATGCTTGTCCTGTGTCTCCACCAGATCAATCACATCAGATCAAAATGATCAATGAATTAATTCTCAATGGTGAAGCTGAGATGAAAATACAATAATTTTTAGGAACTCAATATATAATTAACTGCACAAAGATAATTTATGCTTTTTTATTGGAAAACCCACATGTTTTACAGTGAGTGTGGTTTAAATATACACTCAAAATTCTTTTAAAAACAAGACAACGCAAGCAAGCAAATTTTCAGAGACACAGCACTTAACTGTATGTGGATGACAGGTTGTCTAATAAAGAAATTAAACTAACTTAAGACACATCCTAAAATTTATTTTCCCACTTATGATCTTTTTAAATGATTTTTCTAAATAAAGGGGAAAAGCTACTTCAAATATATGTCTAAATACCTATCTCTTACAATAATTAAAGATTTACAGCATTTGAGGATTGTTTTTAAGGCTTCTATTCTTCTCTTAAGAATTCAAATTATTAAGATAAAGATCCAATCAAGTTGATCCCCTGGTTTATCAGTTTCTTTCAAATTAGCAAATATAATCTTTCTGTAGGAAAGAAAGAGATGAATATTATGAGCAAGGATACACTCACTTATGTCTAAAAATATCTAGACCATAATTCATTCAACAAAATAGACAGAACTAGTTGTCAGGTTAATATGCTTGAATTCCCTTTTTCCTTAAAAGTAGAAACCAAAAGATGAGACTTGCAGTGTCCCATGATTTTCTCTCTTAAAGGTCATTTTTATATAATAGTATATCTAACTCTCAAATTAATAATTTTTTACTATTCAAATCTCAGCTCAATTATCTTTCCCTCAAATATGAATTCACTTCTTTCTCTGCCCTGATGGAATCTGTGATGGTTAGATTTATATGTCACTTTGGCCATGTGATGGTGCCCAGTTGTTGGTTCAAGCAAGCACTGGCCTATTGTTACTGTGTTTCACGGACTTAAATTATAAAAAATTTGATTGCATATGTCTGGTTACATCTATAATGAAAGACATTTTCATCAATGACACACATCTCATCCAATCAGTTGAAGGCTTTAAATGGTGAAGTGATGACTTCAATAGTCAGAAGAGAGAATTTTCATCTCTATTTCAGCCAGCCAGCTTCTCTTGGGGAAGTTCTCAAAAACCTTCTTTGGAGTTCTTGGCTTTCAGGCTGCCCTACAGAATTTGGACTTCTGTATCCCCACAGTCAAATGAGCCAATTTCATAAAATCTCATGCCATTTACAGGTATCTCCTGTCAGTTCTGCTTCTATAGAGAATCTGGACTAATATAACTTGATACAAAGAGTGGGGTGGTTCTTGGAAAACAGAACCTTAAAAATGAGGTTTCTGAATTGGTTCTGGGATTCTTTCAATTGGCTCTCTACTCTGATTAGATTCAAAGGCACTAATGACTCTATTTCCATTTATCAAAATGGCACTGATAGTCCATGGCATGTTTTAAAAATAGAAATACACAAAACATCACTACTGAATATGGCTACTCAAATGTTTATAGGAGGCAACTCTCTGGGTGAGAGTGTTTATCACATCATAAGAGAATTTTGTGGAGTTAAAAGGTAGAGATTGCTGATGGGGGTTGTTCCTAAATATGTGGGATACAGCTATAAAAGAAAGGAATGAGCTGAATGCTTCAAATGTTCAACTTAAACATTAAAGAAAGGGTGTGAAAATTTCTATGTGTGCCCTGAAAGAAAATCATATTTTGTATAACCACAGCCTTGAGATGCTGAAAACCAGACCCAGAGTCTCATGGTATGAGTAGCAGAATTACAAAAGAAACTAAATTCCCAACCTTGCAGGGTATCTGCTGTTAAAGTGTTAGAATGTATTGGAAAAGAATGTGATCCTGATAATTGGAATTGGGTGGCATGCATTGATAATGATGGCAATGGGACTTTGAAAATCTAAATTTTCAATGAATCTTTGCTAGATAAATTTTTAATGATCTGCCTTGAAGAAAAAGCCACCTAATCTTCACTCTAGCTCTAGTCTGCCATGAGGAAATTGCCATCCAATGTCCACCTGAAAAGATTAACCCTAATGTGCTGACAAGCTTGTAAACACTTCCCCTGAAGAAACAGCCTTCACTCTTCTGTCTGAAGAAATTGATTCTGTTTCACCACATGAAACTGCACTGAAATGTCCTGGGGTAATTTGCTTGCAAGTCATTTCTAATTCTTCCCATGACCCACCCCTACCATCCATCTTTTCATCCAAACTTATAATTAGACTGATGTCCTAGCAGGTCCCAAAATGTGAGGTACAAACTGTATTGGTATACTATACTCCAAAAGAAATTCATGAGTTTTATAATTTACATAGATAGAAATCAGGAGAATATGAGTGGGAATGGAAATTAAGGGTGTGAGAAAATGTTGGAAGGAATATAAAATTGGATCAAGCTGAGTTTATTTATATGGGCTCATTAAGAAGAAATTGTGGATTCAGTGTTGTTGCTTGCAGGATAAATAGGGCTTTAAGAATTTTTATGTGGCTGGTTGAAACATGTACCAAAAGGTGGCTGATATTGCCTGAGGTCAAATTGACAGGACTGCTGTGGTATAATTTAGATAACAGAATCAAAGGCATAGAGAGTTTGGAAGGCTAGAATGGATTTGTCATGTAAAACCTGATCACCTACTCCAGGATTTCCAGAATGTATGACTTTTAGCAGGACGTTGAAGAATACATTTTTGAGGGTAACACCATCATCTCTGAAGAAACTCTGCTTTCACTCTTCTCTATAGGTCAGATATTACTGTGGAAACTGTTGTCACTGAACTAAAATCATTAAGGACAATGAAGATGATTGGATCCCAAGTTTGTAGAAGTCACATGGCAGCATTTAATTGCAAAAGACAAGGTGGACATGACTATCATAATGGAGCATGAGCTCAAAGCAATCTGACGCACACAGACCTATAATGTTAGCTCGTAGGTAATGGAGTACATAGAAGTTAAATAGATAGGCAGTCTACAAAATTATTACATGGTCTGTATAAGACCAGTTCTAGGTCAAGTGCAAAAAAGTATAACCTGGATTTCAAAATAGAGATTCACAGCCCTTTAAGCAATTCCAAGACTTGAGAAAATTCCCAATCCCAGAGACCCTTGAATTAAGGGATGTATAGATCCCTTTGGGGAAGGATACCACTGCATGTCCAAAATTTTATCCTGTAATCTCCCTTCCAGCCTTCTCACAAAATGGATGTCCTTTTACCTAGGAATGGCCATGGGACTCAACTATTACCAAGACTGTGAAGAATAAATTTGTGAGATAAACAACATCCATGAAGAGCTCAAGGGTTGCTCTTCTCCATAAGTTAGCTAATACTGTGGGAACTACTAACACTGAATTTGCATGCTTAATCACTCTGATGATGATCATATACCAGGTTGGCAGCACTTAATCACCAAAAACAGGATGGCATGGCAACTAAAATGGACAGCAGACTCAAAGCAGTAATCAAAATAGTCTGACTCACACAGACCTTTGTTGTTAGCTAGTAGGTCATGGAGTACCTAAACATCATTAGGGTTCAACAATCAGAATAGGGGGTTATGAAGGTCAGGTGATCAATGGAGTTTTACCTCCACTTCTTCTCACAGTGGTTCCAGTGGTTCCCTGGATCTATTCTGTGGTTTTATCCCCAGTTCCAGAATGTATAATTAGAATAAACATACTCATCAACTGGTAGAATCCCCATGATTTTTGGCTGACTTGTAGAATGAGAAATAATATGGTAGAAAAGGGCCAAGTTGAAACCTAGCAAATTAGTAAATCAAAAGCAATGCCTCATTCTTGGAGGGATTGTAGTAATTAGTGCCACCATCCAGGACTTGAAGTTTGCAAGAGTGTTGATTCCCACCACATCTCCATTCAACTCTCCTTTTAGGCCTATGCAGAGAACAGATGGAATGGCATTTCAAAATATTCCTTCTAAGGTGAAGGACAAGCTATGACATCTGCCCTTCTTAAAACCAAAAAGAGGCATAATGCCTTGCTGGCCTCTTTGGATTTTGGAGACATCATATTCCTTATTTGGATGTGCTACTACAACCCATTTCTGGAATGACCTGTAAAGCTGCTAGTTTTGAGTGGTGCCTGGAACAAAAGGAGGCTCTACAACAGGTCCAGGCAACTGTGCAAGGTGCTCTGCCACTTGCACTGTATGATCCAACAGGTCTAAAGCTGCTGGATGTGTTAGTAGCAAATAGAGCTGTGTCTGGTGCCTTTTGCAGGTCCCTATGGGAGGCTCGCAGTGCAGACCCTCAGGATTTTGGAGCAAAGCTCTGCAATCCTGTGCAGATTAATTACTCTACTTTTGAGAAACAGCTTTTACCTCATAGTGGGCCTTAGCAAGGCTGAATGTATAACAATGGACCACCAAGTTACCATGAAAGCACAGTTGCTCATCATGAACTGGATGTGTCTGACTCAATAAGCCATAAGATTGGGTGAACATTCTTGGCACAGTGCACATTTTAAGGTTTTAAAGTGTTCATTCTGGGATTTAGTCTCTGAGCTGTCTGTTCCTTAAATTTGTGACCAGCCAATGATGTGACAGAAATTTCCTTGAGTGCCAGGAGCTAACAAAACCAATAAACTAATGCAGGAAACACCCCTTTAACAGACTTTGCAATTTAGCTCTCTGTTGGCCCTTACTCTCCTGCAGAATCTAGCCCACCTATCAAGAAAATTAGTCTGAGGCAAATGTAAAGTTAAGGACCCTCTTAGTTTCTTCTGAGCCTGTGACTAGTGTTTGTTCATGGCCTTAGGAATCCCCCAAATTACAAGCATTGCAATGTATCCACTTCTCCCTATAAAAATAGATTTCCTTCAATCCCAGGTACACAATTTTATTATTTAAAGCAGGTTGTCCTTTACCCTAGGCTATTTTGATTCCATTATTTCTTACACTGCTTTAGCTATTCATAAACTGCATCTGTCTGCAGGGCAAGTTCTGGGAGAGCAAGCTGGAAAGGAGTATCCTAGTTAACTGCTTCTGAATGTCAACCAATTGATTGCGACCAACATAAAGTCATCCCATGTATGCACCGATGTTCTTGCTGGAACAGGGCCAGGTACAATGAGAGCACAAGCTGGCTCACAGTTTACCAGAGAAGGTATAAAAGAGAGGCCATCAAGGACAACACAAAATTTTCCTACCACTTTTAATGTGGAGTTTTCTTGAGTTAGCACTTGCCCAGCGAATGCATCCCTTTAAGAGATTTCCGGAGTTTTGAGAAAAACAACTCTTTCAGTTTTTGCTAGTTGTTCAAACATTCTCTGAATGAATAAGACAAACATTTTAAGAGCCATCTATGTTAACTGTAAGTGTCCCCTTCAGAGATTTTTGAGGAAATTGAAAAACATATGGATTGACAAGAAATTAGATTTCCAAAAGCAATTAATTGAGGAACTATTTAACCATTAAAGGACAATGTAATGTTAATTGCTTAAGAAGGAAATTTGATTGAAACATAGACTGTCATATAAAATTTGAATTCAATCACAGTTTATCTTCCCAATAAACATCTTTTGCATAATTGTTGAACGATCTAGAATTCTGCTATTCTTTTTCAATATTCTGTCAACTGATATACTATCACATTTGTTTGAATGTGAGAAGAAAATTTCTTTTACTGTTCCCTTTGTTTTTTGCTGTGATTTAATATGAAAAGAGCTGATAGAATTCATTTATCAACTAAAAAGTTGACCTGATGTTATTGGAAGTTACATGAGATAAACAATGTTTAATACCCTTATCCTCCTTTTCATTTTGGAAAGAATGAGATCAACACTTGGCCCACTATCTTGTCAATGTTTGGTGATCCACAGCCGGGAAATTATGCATTGAAAGATCCTGACTATTAATCAAAAATAGGGCTGCACCAAGATAAAGAAGTGTTTGCCTGGTATATAAGAGATCCTCTAGGGTGTCTCTTAGTACCACCATGCTCTGTGATTAAAGTCAATGGAAAATTGCAACAACCCAATCCAGGAAGAACTAACAGTGCTCCAGAATCTTCAGGAATGAAATTTTGGGTCACCCTACCAGGAAAAGAAACATTTCTATTTGAGGTACTTGCTGAGAGTAAAGAGAACATGGAATGGGTAGTGGTAGAAGGTAGTGATAAATACAAAATTCTAAGTTTTACTGATATAAGAAATAGCAGCTAATAGCCAGAGACTACAGCAGAAAAGAATATAGAACTAATAAAGAAAATGACAACACCACTGAAAAGAATGGACCATTTTAGTGAAGTGCAAGCACTATTGGGGCTGTGGAATAATAAAGAAATTTCTTAATAATATGGCTGCATTTTGCTGCAACAGTCAAAATATTGGTAATTTATCTGTGATTAGACAAGATTTTTTATTGCATGGAAAAGTAGTATGTTTAAAAAGTAGAGTAGATTCTCCATTAAAAACTACACAGGGACATTTTTTGGGAATGTTGGAATTGCCCTGAATGACATTACAATGTCAGATACAGGACATTATATATCTTGTCATAAGTTACAAAATTGTTCAGGGGAGAGTTTAAGCTATTATTTAAACTATAATCCACACTTTGTGGCAATGCTCCAATATGTGGTCATTAGCTGTAACTAATGCAACACACCAATGAAGAATGTTATTAATGTGAGAAAGTTAGGGAAGGATAGGGACTGGGGCATATGGGAATCCCCTACAATTTTTATGCATCATTTATGTAATCTAAGTATCTTTTAAAATAAACAAATAAAAACCTGCAGAACTTAATATCCACATAAATATAACGTGACACTCTAACGTCAAAGACTTAATAAAAAATCTGTGTGTGTGTGTGTGTTAGTAGATAAATGAATTACTAGCTATGGAAAAAATCCTGTAGAAAAATTTGAAGGTATGTATCAAGATTTTCAGGTCTCCCAATAAAGTAGAAAGGATTTTTAATTTTGAATCTATCATACAAAGAGAAGAATTTTTCCTTTTGAAGAGAGAATTTCACGGATGACTGATTATTCCTAAATGTAAATCCAGATGAATGAACAATAACAGATATTGTTTAAAAATGGCTATAAGGCAAGGTCCATCACTGAGTATAGTCTTGACTGCATGAATCATTGAGTAGTAATAAAAGGAATGACTTGGGCCCTCACATTTGAAACATTGAAGATAAATTGATGAAGCAGTTTTAAAATATAATGTGTGTATATGTGTGTATTTAAGATTTTTCTCTCTCCAAGAAGACTGTAATCTCCTTGAGAGCAGAATTTGCTTATTCATATTTGTGTTCTTCATAGCATTTAACAAATGTATCACATATAAAATATGGAGGCAAATATTGATCACATTTTGGCATATGTAAGGATGTATTTATAGATTGATAAATATATACCCAGGTTAAACAATGATAATTTTCTCTTGTTTTTGATTACTTGTGAGAATACAGTTACAGTTCATCAAGGTCAAGAATTCTATTATGAGGCAAGATGGCATCAGTTTAAGAGGGCACTCGCTGACTCACTCGCTGAGGACTACCAATTGGGGACAGGGTCCTGCCCGGGGGTCTGTGCTGTGGGTGCACAAAGCGAGTACCTTGGGGACATCTATCTGGAGATAGCTCGATGGTGTGGATTGCTCGGTAGAAATTCGTGAGTTTTAAGCCTGCCTGTGGTGGTTAAAACAGAGGGCTGAGCCACACCCTCAGGGAAAAAGGATGGTTTGAGCTGAGACTCCTGCCGGCAACCTGGTGAGAGGGAGTGTTCTCCAAGAATGGGAGGATTCTGACAAAGGGTTGAGAGGGGTTTCCTTTCTGTGGATTTGGCTGCCTGGAACCCCTTGCTGGGTAAATCCCCTTTGGGAAAAAAAATAGCTGGAATGAATCAACATCAGACAGAGGGGAGGGGCAAATCTACTGAGGAAGTTAATTTACCTAAGTGTCCAGGTATATGCCCTAACTCCTGCCAGCAACCCAGTGAGAGGGAGCATTCTCTGAGAGTGGGAGGGTTCTGACAGAAGGTGGAGAGTGGTTTCCCTTCTGTGGATTTGGCTGCCTGGACCCCCTCATAGCTTTGGGGAGCAGATAAGCTGGCTTGAAGCAGTACCAGGCTGAGGGGAGAGGCGAATCTACTGAGAAAGCCTGATTTACCCAGCATCCCAGTGACACTGAGGCTTGGCTCCAGAAGTGATGGAGTCAGCCACTTTTATCGTTCTGCACTGACAAGCATCAGAGCTTTACTTCCCCTGGGGAAGCCAGAAAGTAGGAAGTGCTTGATTAGTTTCCACAAACCTAGTTAAGGTCCCCTTGGTGAAGGGGGTGGTCCCTTATTTTACCAAAAAAAAAAAAAAAAAAAAGAGGTACTTTAAAAAATAAAAAAATGAATTCTTCTTTTTAATTTAGTTTAATAGCTAAAATCTGCCTCAAAATCTGCAGATAGAACCTTACAGGACAACTGATTGATAAACACAAAAAGGCTGAGAGGTTCAACAAGGGCCCAAGCAGGAAAACTGATCTTTCTTAGCTTTCTTTCACTGCTTGGTTGTGTGGTAGTTTGGTTTTTCTCTGTTTATTTGTTGTCTCGTGCTTTTCTTTCCTCTTTCTTCTCCCCCTTCTTTTCTCCTTTTTTTTTCAATTATGTGCTGCCAGCTTGTCTCATCTTTGCTGTGCTTCTTCTTCAGTGATTTCCCATTATCTGTCTATAGTGATTTTGCCTCCCAAGCTATCTCTTCCCCTTCCTTCATCTTTCTGCCTTCTGATTTCTGCTGTGGTTCTCACATAGCACATTTTTTTCATTAGCCCACAACTTAAGGGTGTCAATTTCTATTTTATCTATTCTGTTTTCTTCTTTTTTATTAATATTAACTTTTTCCTTTCAGCCCTTTCTTCACTCTTTCTCTCCCTCCTCATCATACTAGCATTGTAAATGATTATATATATATATATATATATATATATATATATATATATATATATTCCTCTATTTGGTTTCCCAGTCCATTGTAGGTACTCCACTTTTTTCCCTATTACTCTGTACTGCCTACATGAGTTAAATATTCATTTCAATAAGACTTACTCAGCCCCTCTTTTAAATTTTATCAATATTACTATTATATTTATTCCTTTCTTGCATCTTTCAATTCCTCTGGGCCTAATCTTTTGTCTTCAAGTTAACATAGAAAGAAGCAAGGAAATAAAATAAGAAGAGAAAGTGTCAAAGAGAAAACTTAACACACACACAGAACCACCAGCTAAATAAAACTTGAGCAGAGAGAGAAGCTAATCAGCTGAATAAAGCAATCAAGATGTGGTGGGAGGTGTGGGAGGTGGGCAACATGGGAATCCCAGGGGATTCTGTGTAATATTTTCGGTAATCTAAGCACCTCTTAAAATATATTTATATATATATATATAACATTTTTGTAAGCAAATACAAATATATGCATATATATTTATATATCATTTTACAAATAGTGGTATGTATTGTGAAAATTTTGATTTTTACCCACAATAAAAATAAAAAAAAATAAAAAAAAGAAATAATAAAAAAAAAAGTAAAATGATGACTAGAGGGCAACAAAAAATTACAAACCACACTGAGAACCAGTAAGACATGAACTAGTCCAATGAACAGACTAAAAACCAGGGAGAGATGCAGAATATCGAACAACTAATCAAAACATTCTAAAAAAATATCAATGAAGTGAACGAAGAGATTAAGGATATTAAGAAGACACTGAGAGAACATACTGAAGAAATTGTAAACAAACATAAAAGAAAACAGATATGATGGTGATCAAGGGCACAGTCCAAGAATTCTAAAAGATGCTGGATTCACATAACAGCAGATATGAACAGGCAGAAGAAAGAATTAGTGATGTGGAAGACAATACATCTGAAATCAAACAGATAGTAGAACAGATAGAAAAAATCCAGCAGGGACTTAGGGATTTAACTGACAACAAAAAACACCCAAATTATGGACATCCCAGAAGGAGAAGAGAAGGAAAAGTGAACATAAGGAGGGTTGAAGGAAATAATGGCAGAAAACTTTCCAACATATTGAGAGAGATGGATATGCAAATCCAGGAAGCACAGCACACCCTAAACAGTATAAATCCCAGCAGGCCAACTCCAAGACATATACTTGTCAAAATGTCCAATGCTCAATACAAAGAGAAAATAATCAAGCCAGCAAGAGAAAAGAAAACCATCACATATATGGGAGGCAAAATAAGATTAAGTGCTGATTTCTCATCTGAAACCATGGAGAAAAGAAGACAGTGGTATGACATATTCACTGTACTAAAGGGAAAAAACCTCCAGCCACGAATTCTCTATCCAGCAAATCTGACATTGAAAAATGATAGAGAGTTCAAAATATTCACAAATAAACAGAATTTAAGAGAGTATGTCAAAAAGAAACCTGCAATTCAAGAAATACTAAAGGAAGTTCTAAAAGTTGAAAGGAAAAAACAAGGGAGAGAGAGTTGGAGGAGAGTGTAAAAACAACTAAAAAGACAAAAACATAAATGAAACAACATATGACATACATTAACCCCCCAAAAAAGGGCTGAAATAAGAAATTCATTGCAAGTACTGAGACTGAATGTTAATGGATTAAATTCACCACTCAAGAGAAACAGGTTGGCAGAATGGATAAGGAAATATTATCCATCTATATGCTGTCTACAAGAAACCCACCTTCAACCCAGGGATTCGGGAGGCTGAAAGTAAATGGCTGGAAAAAGTATTTTACAAGATAACATTAGCCAAAAAAGGGCAGGAGTAGCTATTATAATATCAGAGAAAACAGACTTTAAATACAAAACTATTATAAGAGACAAAGATGGACACCATATATTAGTAAAAGGGGTAATCTCTCAAGAAGAGAGAACAATCAAAAACATTTATTCACCTAATTAGGGTGCCTCAAAATACATGAAGCAAACTCTGGAAAAACTAAGTGGAGAAATAAATTCCTCTACAATTATCACGGGGGACTTTTATACGCCATTATCATCATTAGACAGAACATCTAGACAGATAAGCAATAAAGAAACTAAGACTCTGAACAATATATTAAAGGACCTGGACTTAAAAGACATGTACAGAACACTAGACCCCAATAGAGCAGAAATTAAATTATTGAGTGGACATGTGGCGCCCAACGTGGGGCTCCCCACCTCTCGCCATGCCCCAACGGTAGGGCCTCGTCTTCTTATTGGCCTCAAATAGCGGCACTCTGTAAGTATCTCCAGCGCCTTGCTCTATAACTTGGCGCCCCCTCTCTTCTGTCTGGTATCTATCAATTCAATGCCTCCTCTCCTTCTTGTTATGCTTTCTTTAACCTTTGTTACTTTCGCTTTCTGCCTGGCCTCCGCCACCCCTCCAAACTAAAATTTCTGGGAGCAAATCTTTCTTGCGCTATTCTTCCTCTGTGTTGTCTCAATATATATTTTCCTTTTCTCCCTAACCCGTCGTGCTTAAATTAACAACCCCACCCCACGCTAACTAACATGCCTCAGAGTCCCCCTCGCTCTCCCAAAGCGTGGATATGAGAGCGCAAGTCTCCTCTCGTCAAGCACCCCAAGTCAGAGCGCTGGCCAGTCTCTTAAATACTAACCAACTAAAGGTCTCCGTAAAACAGCTTCAAACATATTAAAACTTTCTGCTTCCTTTTAACCCTTAGTTAGCAACCTACCATCTATGAGACCCCACAACATACAATAAGCTAATAAATCGCGTTACGGCTGCCATAAAACATAAAAATAAACATTTTCCCCCTGGTCTACTCCCTACCCTAGTTGCCATTCGTTCGTGCCTTCAAGGCAACCCCATTTCACCTGCCGATTGCCAAGTCAACTTAATTGATCATCTGGCGAATAACCCTTCCCCATCTAACTCTAGAGAGGATTCTAATATGGAGTCTCTCTGCTCTTACATTAATAATGCTTTGGAGCTCAACCCCCCCAAGTCCCAACCAAAAAGCTATAACCTGTAATCATAAAAACAACATAACAAACTTCCTCCTAGTGAACAAAAACCAAACCAGAGGGCAGTTAAAAAAAGAAAAAGTTCTCAGTCTTTCAAAAAAACACAAAACCAGGGGCTCCCTCCTTCTTCAACTGCTTCTCTATACCCCTCCCTTCCAGTCCAAAACCCTAAGCCGCCTTCCTCTTCTTCTTCCTTGTCTCCACTACAGCTACAAGGTAACACACAAGTCCCATCATGTCAGTCAATATATTAGTCCTCCCCTCTTCCCCCCGCCCTTACCCTCTCCACCCTTCCCCCCTACCCTTACTCAAACCACTCTCTAACAACAACCCTTTCTCTTCTGCCTCTGCTCCCCCTCCTACCAACTCCACCGCCCCTTCCTCCTTAGCCCCTTTGCCTTGCTTCCCTGTTAATATTAATCCTTCCCCACTTCGCCCACAATTCTACTACCCTCTACAACATAATAAGGTCAAAAAACGCTTTTTGTTTCAAACTGTTACAAATGGTTTGTTTTGTTCCCTGGAAGGGGAAAAAATACTAAAAGTGTTTAAGTTCATATAATAAAAGTTAAATAAAATATTTAAAAGTGTTATACAATTTAAAAAGTTTTCTAATTTTATAACAATTAAAGTTATATAAATAAAAAGTTCATATAAATGCTTTAAAAATATATAAAATTACTAAAAATTTAATAATGTTTCAATATAATATTAAACAAAAATATACTGTTATTAATCATAATTTTAATTATTTTAAAATATGTGTTATAAAACTACCTCTCTGCCTAAAAATCAAAAGGCAAGTGCTTTAACTTAAGTTTGTCTAATTTACTCCACCTCTGCTATATATAATAATAATAATAAATAAAAACTAAAATAATAAGCACATCAAAAATGTTTTATAACAAATTAAAAATAATAAAATATATTTCAAAAGATATTATATTCCTCCCTGAAGAAGCTGGCCACTCTCCCAAAAACTAATACATAAACCTTAAAATTTACTGCCCAGAGAGTGTTGTGTTCCTTCCTGAAGAAACTAGCCCCTTCCTCAAAAAATAACAAAATACTCACAAATTAACATATTATTATTATTAACTTTAAAAATTGTTTTTTACTATTCCTCTTAATCCAAATAATAAAAAAAAATTGTGTTTACTATTCCTTCTATTAATCATTCAACTCCTACTAAATAATATCAGTTCAAAGTTTTACCTTAAAAAATAATAACCAGTCCTACCTACATTATGTCAATCCTTTATTCACATTCCATTACAAATTTTACAAAAACAATTTCCTAAAACTATAATTATTCATTATATAGATAATATTCTTTTTGCCGCTAAATAATCTTAAAAACTAAAACAATCATTTCAACTAACTAAAAAAATTCTTCCTCAACATGGGTTACAAATAACAAAAAAAAAATTCAAAAACAAGTTCCTTTTCAATATTTAAGTCATACTATTAATAAAAATATTATAACTCCACAAAAGGTCCAATTTCAAACTAATAATTTATATACTTTAAATAATTTTAAAAAATTACTAAATAATATTAATTAAATATAGCCTACTTTAAAATTTCCAACTTATGCTTTACCCTAACAAAAAACCCTAACTTAAATAGTCCTCACATTTTAAGCCCAAAAACAAAAAAAAGTTAAATAACTAAAAAAAAGTGCAAAATAGCCAACTAACAAAAATAACTATAAATCTTCCAATTTCTCTTTTAATATTTCCATCTTACCATTCCCCTACTAAAATACTTTAACAAAAAAATAACATAATAAAATAAATATTCCTACCCAACAAAAATACAAAAAAACTTCTAATTATCATAAACTTACACATACTAATGCTTCTAGCTTACGTCATAAATATCCCCACTTAACAATAAAAAAAATAAAAAAATTGTTAAACAATGTCCTACTTATAAGCCCATAAATGCCCCCACTTTCTCTCCAAAAACTAATCCCCATAAAAAACATCCTAATAAAATTTGACAAATAAATGTCACACATGTGCCTTCTTTTAGCCACCTTCAAGATGTACATATAACAAAACAAACAATAATAAAAAAAAAATAATCACATTAAACTTAATGTTACAAAAACAAAAAAAATAAATAAAAATAAGTCTACTAAAAACAAACTGTCTAAAACATTGCTTACCTTAAATTTTCTTAATAAACAACAAATTTCAAATGTCACAACAACAAAAAAACATTAAAAAATTAAAAAAAAATAAAAATAAAAATAAAAAATATAAACAACCAATATATTAAAAAAATAAAAAAACCAATAAAAAAAATAAATAAACTTTTAAAACCAAAGTTTTGCTCTTATCATTACAAAAACAAAAAAACAATAAATCCCCTCCAAAAAAATCAAATTTAAATTAAAAATGCTGCCAAAACTTAAACTATAAACATAATAGTTTTACAATAAATTAATTATAAATAAAATATTAAGTCAAAATAAAATACCACATCATAATTACTCTTATTAAACATACATAACCAACTCACCTCTTCTAAAACTGTTAATTTAAAACAATAAGTCTTACCCAATTTATCTTAATCAAGCTCACCATTTTCCCAAACCTATAACTTATAACTACCCTTAAAGCCAAAAAAAAAAAACTTACAAAATATTTAACTTTACCTTTTATAAACTGCCCTACTTCTTTAAATATAGTTCTATATGCATACAACCTAAAAATCACAGTCAAATTTATGTTCTCATTTTCCCTTCTTTACCATATAAATCAAAAAATATAATAAATTTTACATGTCCCTCTCACAACAAACTACTTAATAACAAATAACATAAGCTTACAAAAGTTGTGTTATTTCATAATTCCTATAAAATTATAAAAAATCAAGCCCTTATAAAAATACCAAAACCTATTAAAAACACAACCATATTTTAGTTCATTAATAATTCAATCATAATCACTAATAACAATAATCCTTATTTCTAAAATTTTAATAATACAACATTTACTAACAGCTCAATAAATTAATAAAATAAAAATACATCCCACAACCATAAAACACTAAACTTAATAACATTCAATGTTATTTATAAAAATTATTTTTAAAAACTGTTCCAAACTTTAAAAAAAAAAAAAAACAAAACTAATATTACTAGTTTAAAAAAAAAAGTTAACTCAATTCCTTACAATATATATACAAAATCCTCTCAAAACCTAAACCATCAATTATCTCAATATTCAAAATGTTTACTTCTGTCCCAACTCCGCCCAGGGGCATTCATACTACAATCAGCCCTTACACTACTATTGTGCCTATTAAAAATATAAAACATTAGCTACTAAATAATCACCCCCAATTACTAACAAGTTCTTCATAATACAATTCACTCCTGCTAAATGCGTTCAACCCCCTAACCCATCATAAAGTCTTCCTACAAACTTCAAAAAACAAAATAAAAAAACCTCTATACAAACCTCACTCTTTCCATTCAAAACCCTACAAATCCTTCCTAAATCATAAATTAAACCTAAAAAATCAAGCCATATATATCCAGCTCTAACCCTAACACACTCCTGCTTATAAAAAATAAAATTAACAAAAATAAATCATAGTCCAATAGGCCCTAATAAAATTCTGTCCCCTCCTTTGCTCAATTCTCCTGCCATTCCTCATCAGTCTACAACTACAACAATAGTGCCTGCTACGCTCAATTTTACCGCTTCTACCCCAAACCCAACCATCAATAATCCACTTTAACAAATACTTAATACTACCTTTCTTAATCTAAATGCTTCCCACCCCAACCTCACTCACAATTGCTAGTTATATCTTTCTGTTACACCCCCTATTATAATGCTATAGCCCTTAATGCCACCTTTAACACTTCCTCTAATAACAATCCCCCACAATGTCAATAAAACACAAACAAAACTGGCGGCCATAGCCTTACTATCCAATCCGTCCTACACACCAAACAGTGTGTCAACAATGCCTTCAATAACATGTCCACCACCTTAACTAAGTCTTGCCTACTTTTATCCCCTCCGTCTCAACATAAATTTTACATTCCCCCTAAAAAAACAAAATAGCTATACTCCTCATCAAGGCTTACCCCCTGTGTAACCACAACAACCTTTAATAACTCCAAAAAGGTGTGTGTCTTAATTATTATCCTCCCCCATATCCTTTACCATCATAAAAAAAAACCTCTATCGACATTAAAACAATCAGCCTTCTGTTACCATAACTAAACAAACAAACAAAAATTATTACTACTATTATCATTGCTTCTCTTTTAAATATTGCCAAACTGGCCACTAAAACCACATCTGCCATCCTCCAACATCAAGGTCTCTCTCACCTAAAAGCCACAATAAACAAAAACTTAGTCCACATTAAAACCTCCATCACCCATCTTAAAAAATCCCTTACGTCCCTATCAAAAGTTGTTCTCCAAAATAAAAAAAAGCTTAAACCTACTTTTCCTTAAACAAAAAAAACTTAGTGCCACACTAAACAAAAAGTGTTGTTTCTATACTAACCACTCAAAAATAATTAAAAATTCCATAACTAAACTTAAAAAAATAATAACAACTCACAAACACAAACAAAAAAACCAAAAAAACCCTTCTTAAAAATTCAACAAAATCCTCCCTTATTTCCTCCCTATACTTAGTCCCATAATAACCCTACTTCTTATACTATCTATTAAACCTTAAACTATAAAAAAATTAATACAACTAGTTAAAAATCAAATTAATTCTTCCCTAAATAAACCAATTCAAATACATTACCACCAACTTCACCTCACTAATCAAAGCCTAACACCAAACATACTAAAAAATGTCTGCCCTCTATAAATAACAACATCCTCCAACCCTTCTGGCCTATAAACAACTAAATACAAAACAAAACACTACAAAAAACAATTAAAAATAAATACAACCTAACTGTTCTCTAAAAAACACGCCTCATTAACACAAAAGCTCATTCTAACTAAACAAAATGCTCAATAAAACATTAAACTGGCTAGCCAATAACAAACAACTAAACTAACCCATCAATCAACCTAAAACAAAAACATAGCCTTCTGCTACCATATTTCCCAATAACAAATAAAACTAATCAAATACATCCCCAACCTAAAACAAACACAAACCCTCCCTCACAAATAACACATTTACATATACAAAATCCCTCCTACAATAAAACCTCTACTTCCCTCAACTAACTATACAATAAATAAAGCTCTAATAAAACAAAAAAAAGAGATGTTGGAGGCAGCCAGAAAGAGGTGAAGCTAAAATGGCCGACCGACAACAAAGAACAAGCCTGATCCTATATTTAACCTTCTTTGAGGAAGTAGCTCACCCTGCTCCCATGCACGTGAAACCTTCCCACCTTCCACAGATAGCAAACCCTCCCTAGCAACCAACTGTGCCCAATACCAGCCTGCCATATATGCCTTACACGTACTTCCGCTTTTTTCATGCCCTACCCCCTACACCACCCCTCACCCTACTTATAAAAGGCTGTGCACTTCCTCAATAAATTAGACCTGTGTACTTACCTCATCTCCGCGGTGGTTCTTTCCACCGTGCACCCTCCACGCCTGCGAGCCCCTGTAGGAGCCTAGGCCTCTCATACCCCGACCAGACAGGACGCTCCCAACCACAGGCATGGATCATACACCAAGATAGACCCACATGCTAAGCCACAGAACAACTCTCAATGAATTCAGAAAGATTGAGATTATACAAATTAATTTCTCTGACCACAATGGAATGGAATTGGAAATCAATAAGGACCAGAGAAACAGAATAGGCTCAAAGATATTGAAGTTAAACAAGATAATGTTAGACAAACAGTGGGTCAAGGAGGACATCTCAAAAGAAATCAGTAACTACCTTGAAACTAATGAAAATGACAACCCAACATATCAAAACCTATGGGATGCAGCCAAAGTTTTCCTGAAAGGGAAGTTCATAGTCATAAATACATATATTAAAAAAGAAGGAAGAGCTAATATTGAAGACCTAACTCAACATCTGAAGGAACTGGTAAAACAACAACAAACTAAACCTAAAGGAATTTGAAAGAAGGAAATAACAAATATTATAGCAGAATTAAATGAAATAGAGAATAAGAAAGCACTAGAAAAAAATAAAGAAAACCAAAAGCTGGTTCTTCGAGATCGAAAAAATTGACAAACCCTTAGCCAGACTAACAAAGAAAAATAGAGAACACATGCAAATACATAAAATAAGGAATGAGCAAGGGGATGTCACTACTGACCCCACAGAAATTAAGATTATCATAAAAGGACACTTTGAAAAATTATATGCCAACAAGAATGATAATTTAGAGGAAATGGACAAGTTTCTAGGAACTCACAAACATTGATGAAAGAAGAAATTGATGAATTCAACAGTCCAATTATAAGTAAAGAGATAGACTCAGTCATCAAAAACCTCCAAACTAAGAAGAGCCCAGGACCAGATGTCTTCACAGATGAATGCTACCAAATATTCTGGAAAGAGCTAACATCAATTCTGCTTAAGCTCTTCCAAAAAATAGAAGTAGAAGGAATATTGCAAAACTCATTCTATGATACCAAAATTACTCTACTACCAAAACCAAACAAAGATACCACAAGAAAGGAAAATTACAGACCAATCTCTCTAATGAACCTAGATGCTAAAATCCTCAACAAAATACTTGTTAATGGCATTCACCAACATATCAAAACGATTATACAACATGACAAAGTGTGTTTCATCCCAGGTATGCAATGAGGGCTCAGTATAAGAAAATCAATCAATGTAATACACCACATAAAAAGATTGAAAGAATAAAACCACATGATCATCTTTATAGATGTAGAAAAAACATTTGACAAAATACAGCCCTCTTTCCTGATAAAAACACTGCAAAAGATAGGAATAGAAGGAAACTTCCTGAATATGATAAAGGGTATATATGAAAAACCCAATACTAACATCATCTTCAATGGTGAAATCCTAAAAGCCTTTCCTCTGAGATCGGGGAAAAGACAAGGATGCCCACTATCACCACTCCTATTTAACATTGTCTTAGAAGAAATTGTTCGAGCACAGAAGCAAGAAAAATATTTAAAAGGCATCCAATGGAAAAGAAGTAAAAATTTCATTATTTGCAGACAAATTGATCCTATATGTAGAAAGCCTTGAGAAATCTACAACAAAGTTTCTAGAACTTATAAAGGAGTTCACTAATGTCACAGTCGATAAGATCAATGCTCAAAAATCAGTAGCACAGACCACTCAGAACTGAGTGGGAGAGAGTGTGGTCTACAGTGTGAACTGTGGTCTATGGTTGGTGGCAAGGCTCCAGGATGTGTAAGTTCATTGAGGGTGGTGGGCCACCCTTTGGGAGATGTTTGTGTGGGATGTGGTGGGAGGTGTGGGAGGTGGGCAACATGGGAATCCCAGTGGGTTCCGTGTAATATTTTGGGTAATCTAAGCACCTCTTAAAATATATGTATATATATATATATAAATAACATTTTTGTAAGCAAATACACATATATGCATATATATTTATATATCATTTTGCAAATGTTTGTATGTATTGTGAGAATTTTGATTTTTACCCATAATAAAAAAAAATCAATCAAAAGACTCATTAGGAAAAGTATAGTTAAAACTGGCACCTAAAGAGAACAAAAGATCTCATATATGGCAATGAAAACCAAATCCCTATTGTTAAAAGGCCAAGGGCTCTGACATACGTGATAGTTACTAGTAAATTAAATTGTTTTGGAACACTAAAAAAAAAAAAATCAGTAGCATTTCTGTACACAAATAGCGAGCAATCTTAGGAGGAAATCAAGAAAAAAATACCATTCACAATAGTAACTAAAAGAATCAAATATCTAGGAATAAATTTGACTAAAGATATAAAGGACTTATATACAGAAAACTACACAACATTGTTAAAGGAAAACAAAGAAGACTTAAATAAATGGAAAAATATTCCCGATTCATGGATAGGAAGACTAAACATCATCAAGATATCTATCCTACCCAAACTAATCTATACATTTAATGCAATCCCAATAAAAATCAACACAGTATTGTTTAAGGAACTGGAAAATCTAATTACAAAATATATTTGGAAAGGTAAGAGGCCCCAAATTGCCAAAGACATATTATTGAAAAGAGAAAAATGAAGTTGGAGGTAGCACATTACCTGACCTTAAAACATACTACAAAGCTACATTGCTCAAAACTGCATGGTACCGGCACAAGGATAGACATACTGACCAATGGAACTGAATTGTGAGTTCTTCTGATAAGGATCCTTGCATATACAGTCATCTGATATTTGACAAGGCCAACAAGCCCACTCAGTTGGGAGAGAATAGCCTCTTTAACAAGTGGTGCTTGGAGAACTGGATATCCATATCCAAAAAAATGAGAGAGGAATACCATCTCACATCTTATACAAAAATCAACAAAAGATGGATCAAAGATCTAAATATAAGAGCCAAGACCATAAAGACCTTGTAAGATAATGTAGGGAAGCATCTAAAGGACCTTGTAATGGGAAATGGTTTCATGAACTTCACACCCAATACATGAGCAGCAAGAGAAAAAATAGATTAATGGGATCTCCTCAAAATTAAAAACTTCTGCACCTCAAAGGACGTTATTAAGAAAATAAAAAGGCAGCTTACCCAATGGGAGAAAATATTTGCAACCATATATCTGATAAGAGCCTAATATCCTGCATATATAAAGAAATCCTTGGGAAGCGGCTGTGGCTCAATCAGTGGGGCTCCCGTTTACCATATGGGATGCCCCGGGGTTCGGATCCGGGGCCTCCTGGTGAAGGCAGGCCCGCCCGCACGGCGTGGTTGGCTGGCCCAGCGAGCACAAGCAGCAGGGGGGGATAAATGAATAAATAAATTAAAAAAAAATAAAGAAATCCTACACCTCGAAAATATAAAGACAAACAAACCATTTTAAAAATGGGCAAGTTACCTGAAAAAACACTTCTCCAGGGAAGAAATACAAATGGCTAAAAAGCACATGAAAAAATGCTCGACATCTCTAGCTATTAGAGAAATGCAAATCAAAACTACAATGAATTACCATCTTACAACCATCAGAATGGCAGCTATTAAAAAACAGCAGACTATAAGTGTTGGAGAGGATGTGGAGGAATAGGAACCCTCAACCACTGCTGGTGAGATTGTGGAATGGTCCATCCACTGTGGAGAAAAGTTTGGCAGTTCCTCAGATCTAACAATAGATTTTCCATATGATCCAGAGATACCACTTTTGGGTATATACCCAGAAGAACTGAACGCAAAGACATGAACAGATATATGCACACCAATGTTCATAGCGGCATTGTTCACAATTGCTAAAAGTTGGAATCAGCCCGGGTGCCCATCAACAGATGAATGGATAAACAAAATGTGGTACAGACATACAATGGAATATAACTCAGCTGTAAGAAGGAATGAAGTGCTAACACATGGAATAACATGGATGAATCTTGAAGAATTTATGTTGAGTGAAGCTACCCAGGCATTGAATGATGAATAGTATATGACCTCACTGATTTGAATTGAGTAAAGTGAGCAGTCTTTGAGAACCATTGTCTGAAAGATAGGTTAACAATGGAGAGAAAGAGATGAGTAGGTTGTGAGCCATCACCCATATGGACATAATCTATGGTAAAATGGCAGAGCATAGTTGCATATTGAAGGATAGGACAGGTGGGAAATGATATTACTGGATTTGGTGGAGCAGAGTTGGCAGGTGGGTAGATTAGGAAGTGCAAGTTAGAATACCCAGGATACTGGGGGGAGAGATGGGAGGGGGACTAGGTGAATGTGGGATTTGTGGGTATGATGTTGAAAGTGCAGAAGTGGAAATGCTTTTATGATAATATGACAAAGTAGTGTCACTGGTTTAGGGTGTAGGTTGGGGGGGCATTCAGGATGGTGTGCATCTGGAGTAGGCTTCTTAGGAGTATGTGAGTGTTCATCCTGTCATAATGTGTTGTGTCAGGGAGTGGAGACCCACATGGTGGGTGGGAAGGAGATGGACTCCTATCTTTGGGAGGACTGATTCACCCAGAACAGACAGGTGGGCACCTCTTAGGAGCAGGGGTGGATCCTAATAGGGGAGGATAATCAGCATGTCAAGACCTCTTGTTGCTTGTAAGTATGAATCTTGTCATCCAATGAGTCAAGACAGGGGAGTGTCATGTGCCCCTGGGGGATGGGGTGGAAGGAACAGAAAAGATCAAACAGGGGGTATTTAGGCATCATGGGAAATGTTTTTCATCACCTTACAGTAATGGACACAGGACATGGTAAATATCATCAAAAATTATTAAACTGTACCATCTAAATTATAAACTATACTGTAAACCATTGACAATGTTTAGTAGCTATATTTCACTATCTATATAACAGTTATAACAATGCTACCATTCACACACATGCAAAAAAAGTTTTAATATAGGTTGAAGAAAGGGGAAGGAGGTTGGGTATATGAGAGTCGAGTCTCTAGTATTCTGTTTGTAACTTTGTTGTGACCTAAAACTTCTTTGAAAATTAAATGAAAACTTGGGATACACTGGGGAGTGAGAGGGGGAAGGTGCCATGGTACAGGCTGGACACCCGATAATGCAGTGTTAAAAGGAAAAAATAATAATTTTTTAAAATTTTAAATTTTCTTTTCTTTTTTAATAAAGAGTGCAATGGTAGTGTCTGGCAAAAGAGGTTGTCCACTGATGGGTTCTTGTTATTGATGAGTAACCTTATTAGTCTTTGCTCTTGTAATTGAAACTTAGCCTACTATTATGGGGTACCTAAGGGTTGACACGTGAGAGCCTCCTTGTTGCTCAAATGTGGCCTCTCTCTAAGCCAAACTCAGAATATGAATGCATTACCTTCCCCCAGCGTGGGACATGACTCCCAGGGATGAGCCTCCCTGGCAATGAGGGATTACTACCAAGTGCCAACTGGCAACAAAACTGGTAAAAGACCTTGAATACCACGTGCAATACAAATGGAAAAAGACCTTGAATAAAAGTCTGGATAAGATAAAGACAAATGAGTTCATGTGGCTAAGAGACTTCAAAGAGAGTTGGGAGGTCATCCCAGAGGTAGCACTTACACACACCTCAGCAGGATCTCATAGGACACCAAAGTATATATCACCCCACACAGAGGGGCTCCTGAGGGCTCTGGAGACACCCAGGTCCTATATAAGGGAGGAGAGCTCCAGAGATTCATGCCTTTTCAGTGGGCTATACTTTGTAATCTGTGCTCCTGAGAGTGACAGTGGTGGATTCAAATAAGTCCTCCCTGTACATGGCCCATCAGTCCCTTTTATTCAAACCTATATGTTATGGTAGTTTGTAAGTGTACTTCCAGAGACTGGAGGCTCTGGCCTGCCCATGTGCTCACTGTGCCTGCAATCTCAGTGGAGTTGCAACTCCTACTCCACAACTCAATGAACTCACCCAAGTCACTTGGTGAGGAGATGATGATGGACAACAGCCATCCCAGGGAATGGAGAGAGCATGCAGCTGCAGGGAGGATAATCCCATCCATTGTATCCATGGGATATAAGCCCTCTCTCAATTGGAGGTGGAGTGGACATCACTAACCCAAATTCCTCAGGATTGGGGGAAGAGTTATGGACTAGTGTGGACTTACTAGTATTCTGTTGTAGACATACTGTAATTCAAGCAATGGAAGAAATTACAACAGTGAGGTGGAGCCAGTGGCCACTGGATGCTTTTGGAGCAGGGAAGGGAAAAGCAGTTGTAATACAGGGGCTTTTTCATAACTTGGGAATTATCCTGAGTGACATTACAACAACAGATATAGGCCATTTTACATCAGCATATAACATGCAGAACTGTGTGGGAGAGAGTGCTGTCTACAATGTGAACTATGGTTCATGCTTAGTAGCAAAGCACCAGGATGTGTATATCCATTGCAGGTGATGTGCCACACTAATGAATGATGTTTATGTGGGATGTTATGGGAGTTGTGGGAGGTGGGGAACATGAAAATTCCTGTAATTTTTGTGTAACATTTATGTAATCTAAGCATATTTTAATATATATATATAAATGAAAGAAATATAAGAATTCTGTAAAGAGTAAAAAGTTCAGACTGAAGGAAAAAAATCTATTATAGTCATGTTTGTATCTTTTTATGGTATTTGGACAGCCATGTACATATTGGTGTTCAAAAATGTTAATTTAGTTGAAAATTTTATTTCTAAAACTCTTTTCCAAAATTTCATATGTTTATATATATAATATGGCATAGTAATTTACATACTTATTCCCTCTCAAATGATTTATTTTCTGAATAGTTAAGATTGCCAAAAAAAAAAAAAAATCTATGTTATCTGAGCCGATGCTTTCCCAAGACTTGCTTTTGCACATGCACATACCGCATGCAGCATGTACAGCATACATTGCACATATGGTGTCATTGTTGTTTCCACAGCTGATGGATGAATGGTATAAACTGCTTCCAACCACATCAGAAGACATAAGATATCACTTATTTTTTTACATTAGCAGGGGCAATTGCCTTCTGATAACCTGCATACACAGAATGCTGCTTTAGTGTTTTTCTACTGGTTGGTGTTTGTGTGAAAATTTATTAGGTTTTATGCCTCTCTCCTTAGGTCCTATTCTATCCTGCCTCAAGTATATATATTATGACTTAAATAACTGAAGTCACCTGGTTAGAAAGTATATCAAAAACTAATGTCCTATAAAGAGAATGAGCAGTCATTCTTGGGATTGACTGAAGGCAGCTCATTTAATGAGATCTATGTGTGTATGTATATGCACATTTATTTATGAATTATTCTTTTCTTCTCTATTTCACAGTGATTTGTTTCCTACAAATTTCATTTTACAATATAATAATTTATGTAATAAAATGTTATCATGGACAACCCATGAAATTTGAAACTGCATTATTGTAGGGATATATTGTAGCTCCTGTCTACCTACTCACTCCTTATTTAGGATATATAAGGTTTTTCCTTCCAGTCACAGTATCTGATTAATATCAGTTTACCTGAAAATTGTTCATCATCTCTGAGACTTATTAAACTGATAATGTTTATTCATTCCTTTTTCTAACAAAGATTTTCATTCATTCATTCTAAATACATGCTCAATTTTTAATAATTATGTGGAACAATAAGGATTTCACACTTTATTTATATTTACTGATACGAATGTGTATGTGTAATTTTTATTTCTCAATTGTGCTGAATATGCACTCTTCAATAGAAAATTATCAATAGAAAGTTAAGGTAGCTTACAAACTTATTTGTATAATATTAAAAATCATTTAATTGTACTTTTAAAATTATATTTCCTGCTGTTGTGTCTGTAGGAGTAAAAACATACCACATATAAGTTGTCATCATAAGAAGCAGCAATATATTTCATTTGTACAAAATTATGCTTAAATGTCTTCTTACTGTCCTGTTAATATTTGGCTCAGATATACTTCTCATTCATTCTTCTGGCTTCTCTCTCTCTGCACCTCTCCTATAGCCTCTCAGTAATACTACCTTTCCAGAAAGAAGCATTCATTTCTTTTCCTCTTCTTCATACTTTCTCTTGTGACACTCCCAATGCTCTTGCTCTCTCCCAAACCACATGATCAACTCCAAGCGTCTGAAATTTCCTAGATATTTTTCCCTTTGAATATGCTCATAAAAATCACTCAATTTAAAACATGTTTGGTATATCAGACATCAAAGTAATGATAGTTTCTTTCAGTCTGTTAAGTCTTGGAAGCCATTGCACTGTTTCTGTTTACCATTTGTATTGTGTTTATATTCTACTTAGCTAACTTTAAGTATCAACATAGCAAAATATTATTTTAAACTAATTTTATGTCAAGAATTATTTCAGGAATTATTGAAAAATAAAATTAAATCATTGAAAATAAAATCAATGGATAGAATTGGACCTTTTAAAACATGGAAATTTAAATTCAATCTTAAAGATTAGAGGTCCATTCAAAAATAAAGTCAAGAAATTAGTGGATAATTGAGAAAGTAATGTAGAAAACATTCAGATATTTTCATAGGCTATTTTGGGGTTGTTAGAGCAAGAGTTCAGCTAACATAAAATTTACTAAAGACAACCAATAAGAAAGGTGGAACAAGAAAGTGTTAAAAACAAACCTTGAGCAAAATTTGGTTAGATATCAGAGATTTTTATTGAATCAGTTCATAAATTGGGAGGATTCCAATCACCACAAGGTAGAGAGGAATTACACTGAACAAAGAGAGCAATGGTATTTCATAGACAGAAAGAGGGAGGAAATTTTCATTGGTTAATGCAATCTATATTTCCTAATATGGTTACTCCAAACAGTTGCTTAGCAATGAGTAAGTTACCTGGCATAAGAATAGGGAGTTGAAAATAGCTGATTGGGTGATTTAAAATCTGTTTTCTGGGTGAGCCAGCCATATACAGGGTGTATTAGTCAGCCAAAGAGATGCTGATGCAAAGTACCAGAAATCTGCTGGCATTTATAATGGGTTTTCATTTTACAGATACAAGGTAAAAAGCATAAGTTACTTCCCTTACCACAATCTGTTGCCACATGTATGAGCAAGATTGCTGCCAGTCTCTGTGAGGGTTCAGCCTTCTTTTTCCTCCTAAATATGTCTCTCTCAAGGGCTTATTTCTTTCCAGGTTTAGCTGCTCTGGTCTCTCCACAAGGTCAGCTGTACACTATCAGGCTCTCTTTCTTCCTGAGGCCTCAGTCTTATCTATGGAGTTATTTCCATATATTCTTCTCCTGTGTGATTACTTCCTGTGGCTCCAGCATCAAAACTCCAATTATCTCCTCTGCCATGTCATGTCATGTCTTTGTGAAAATGACATGTCTTTGTGAAAATGACACCCACCACAGGGGTAGAAACCAACGTCCTACTGATGTGGCTGAATCAAAGCCCTAATTTTAATTTAATCAAGTAAAAGTGAAACCTCTAACTTAATATAATCGAATACTCCCAGAGGAACAGACCAGTTTGCAAACACAATCCATTATCGAGTTTTGGAATTCATAAAGAATACCAAACTGCTACAAAGAGAAAAGGAACTTCAATTTTGGTGTAGCTGGCATCACATTAGCATAGATGTGTCAATGTTGGGCCTAATAAATTTTATTTACTGAAAGAAAAATATATTTCCAAAAAGAACATGAAATATTGGTATAATGAAATTTCATATATTAGAGAAAATTTTAATTTTTTATTTATTAAGCAGAATAAGTTCATCTAAAAAAGACAAGATTATCAGTTTGAGTCAAAATACAAAATACAATATATTTCTAAATCAATCTTTACTAAAATAAAGTGATGTATAGCATTAAAATAAAAGATACAAAATAGCTAATATCATGAATGTTGTTCATACAATTTCACTTGCCTGAAACTCACTTCCTCCAAGTATTTTCATGATTCCCTACTTCACCTCTTTCAGGTTGCTCACATATCACATACTCCCTGAAGAATTTTCTGAAATTCTTTTTTAAGAGAAGAAGTCTAATTGACTTCAAACACCCACTCCATTTAGTTTTTTTTTCCCATAAAAGATATCACATAAATGTTTTTGGTTATTACTTACCCCCCGCTAAAAAAAAGAGCAATAGACTGTTCTTATTGTTAGAGAGACCTCTTTGCTTTCCTTAAACTGCATGGCCCACCCCCATGCACAGGACCTTTCCACTGGTGCTCTCCCTGTATATAATACATTCCTCCCATGTACCTATTTGATTAATTCTTCCCTCTTGAAGTCTTTTATGAAATGTCAATTTTTAATTGTCCTAAACACACTATTTCTAGTTGCTTCCTCATGCCCTTGCTCTTGACTCTTTCACTCCATATTCTGTCTTACATTCAATTTTTATATTGTATTTTTTCCATTCCAACATTGCATATCACTTTCTTCTCTATATATCTCAGTAGCTCTCAGCTAGAATAAAATCTCCAAAAAGACAAAGACTTTATGTTATTTTGCTATACTGTGTAGGCATAGTCTAGTACATTGTAGACATTCAATAAATTATTTACTTAATAAATGACTAAAATGAAGTGGCATGATGAACATATCTAGTGTCTAATTCATCCAGCAGTTTAACCACTTCTCCAAATATATAAACTTTGAATAATTATTTGATAATTTCATAATTGATACCAAAATTTGAAAATTTCTTTCCCACCATCTATTATTCACTTATAAAAACTGGTTACAAGGAATCCATAAATTTTCATAATTTTTCAAAGTTTAACTTAAAAGAGCCAGATTATCTTAGAAAAATGCAATACATTTGAAAAATCAATATTTAAAATATAAAAATTAAAGATATTTCTATTCAAATAGAAAAGCACATAAAACCAAAAATCCAATTTTAAGTTATTCTAGGTCAAATCATAAATAAAATATTTAACTCTAGAGTAATTTATATACTAGATGGCAATATGAATAATGCAGATCATTGTATATAAGATAAAGTGGTACTCGGGTGAATAATGTAAATATTTAACTCATATTTTTAAACAGGTAAAATTTAAAAATATATAATTGGTTATCTCTAGGTGCTAGAGAAAAACCAATGAATTCAAACTTAAAAAGTAGGATAAAGAAAATGGTGAAAATGAAATAAAAATGAATTCAAAGGAAAAAAGAGAAACAACATTTATCAAAAAGGAAGAAAGATTAAGATCCAATTTTCACTAAACAAAATAAAAATCAAGATTAATTCATAAAAGGAAAGAAGAAAGAAAACAATCATAAGGAAAATATAATGAAATATCTTGTCATTCAAATCAGAACATATTTAAAATCATTGGTCAGATTTTTGGCTTCTGCCATGAAGGTGTAAGTGGTTCAAGAATTCCCCTGCCATTATACTTGCCTCCAAACCTGAACAAAACGCAGATGAATATTATTTTCAAGCATTAGAAAACAGGTATAACAGGTCTGTTAATGATGAGAAAATGGAAATATATGAGAATAGAATCATCATTACTCTGCCTTTCTGTTCTCCTTGCTGATCAATACAGTACAGAGTACCAGCAGAGTTTAAATATCTTGAAGATCTGAAGAAGCTGGAACATAAAATATAGGGTACAAAAACAGGTGCCTCAAATATTGATACTGGGTTACCTTCTAGGTCCTTGGTTGAAGGCTGAGCTGTATATGTGCAGATAAAAATCACACTTACCCAAGGCTGAAATAGGGAATTACAAACAGAAAAAAAAAATAGATTCAACAGAACCAAAATTTGGGTTTTCGAAAAGATCAATAAAATTGACATGCTTTTAGTTAGACAAAAGAGATAGAAAGGAAGTAAATATGTAAAATCAGAAGTTGAAAGAGGGGGCAATACAATCAATGCCACAGAAATAAGCAGGAGTATAAGAGCATTCTATAAACAACTGTATGCCAACAAATTATATAACCTAGATGAAATGGACAAATTCCTAGACAGCACAAACTAGCTACACTAACTACAAATACACCTTGACCCCATAATATAATAAACAAAACATGATTCTTGTTGTAAATGCATAGTTTTCAATCCACAAGACAAGATAAAGCAACTATGAACTAAAGTGACTAGTGCATTAAGAGACATAAACAGTAATCTAAAATGCATCCTACATTACATAACTAGCAAAATAAACAAAGAATTATTTTACACAGTATATTAAAATATAAGTGATTGGATAGTTGATGGTTTCTTGCCCTCTCTTGATAAAGTTTCATCAACATTTGTTTGGACCCTATTTCCATTATCTTACTTTGACCTCGACTGTCTTCTTCTATAGGAAATTGAAAATATTGACTTGATTTAGAGCACTCTTATTTACCACTACAAATATTAATTTTACATTTTCTATATACTTTGTTGTTTTACATTACATTAAGAGTGGGGGTTCCAATTATTATTCAGAACTCTACTTAAGTCAGGTATTGATGGATACTTCCTATCACCTAGAAAAGAAGCAAAAAATAAGGTGTTTAGTACCAGGTATTTCATAGTATATTTTGACTTCATTACATTCTGTTACATAAATATTTTGGAAATTATCTTAAATTCCCACTTATTTATAGAACAGGAAATGCAGATATAGGTACAGTAGGGTCAGGTTTCATTTATATATTTTTTTGAGGTACCGAGATACAGAGATTGAACCTGGGATCTCTGTATGTGGGAAGCTGGCGCTCAACCAGTGAGCCACAACTGCTTCCCATAGTTGTTTTTGTTTGTTTGTTTTACTTGCTTTTTGTTTTTTTCAGGAGGCATGGGGCACTGTACCCAGGAGCGCTCATGTGGGATGGGGACGCTCAACCTCTTGAGCCACATCCCCTCCCCATTTACTTTTTATACATAAAAAGCATAAAGCTCAAGAGCGTTAAAATTTTTGAACTCAGAATACTAACGTATTAAATATTTAGAGGAATTAGTACACAGACATGCACACATGCACACACTTAGGACCCAAATAGAGAAATAAAACATTGATTGACAACAGAGAGGCATCAGAATTTTTTTTCAATTCTCTAGACTCTCCTGATTCATTATTTATTCAAAATAGTTTTGAGTGCTTATACGTTTGGGTGTAACACAATAAATAAAAATGACATGAATTAGAAGAATCACCATCAAGAGAAGCAAGTAAAGAAAAGAGATAAAGTATGGTTTCATGTTGGTGGATGTCTGACATGTTTCAGAGGGACTTCATGATAAAGGTACACTCAAGGCAAAATCTGAAAAAGTGATGCAATATGACATTAAGAATTCTTGTCATGTTTTTTCTTTTTTCTATTTTTTTTATTTTTTAAAAGACACTTATATTACATTAATGTTACACAAAAAATATAGGGATTCCCATATGCCCCACTTCCCACATCTCCCACATAAACAACATCCTACATTAGTGTGGCACATTCATTGCAATTGATAAATGCATCCTGGGGCATTGCCACTGAGCACGAATCATAGTTCAAATTGTAGTCTACACTCTATCCCACACAGTTCCGCATGTTATAGGATGATATAAGATGGCTTATATCTGTCATTGCAATGTCATTCAGTATGATCCCAACTCCTGAAAAAGTCTTCTGTATTACAACTGTTTTATTTGAGATCCATGTGTAATGTTGAAGAAATCAGTAGTTTTTTCCCTCCCTATATTATCTTTTCAGGAATTAGTTTCTCCAATTCAGTGGCTTGTTTGTTCATTCCCTCAGAAGAGTCGTTTTCACAGAACAGATTTTAATATGTTGAAGTACAATATATCAAGTTTCCTCCCATAGCTCGTGTATTTGTGTCTTATCAAAAAATGGGGCTAAACCATTGTCACACAGATATTCGATGTTTACCTTAGAATTTTTATAGTATTAGGCTTTGCATTAATATCTAAGGTCTATTTTAAAAATTAATATTTCTTTTTTTGGCAAGACTAGTCAATATTTTCAGCACCATTTTTTTTAATACTATATGTCCACAATAGATATTCCTTGATATCTTTGTGAAAAAATCAATTGAGCATATATGTGTAAATCTATTTCAAAACAGTCTAATTGGTTACACTGATCTTTTCATCATTACCATATTCTGTTGGTTATTTAGCTTGACGAAAAATCTAAAAATCAGATTATAAGAGTCATCCAACTTTATTCTTCTTTTCCAAATTTGTGTTGACTACTTTAGTTTTTTGGTTTTTATCTAAAGTGTAAAATTATTTTCTCAATTTCTGGAAAAAAATAAATTTTAATTGGTGCTTCCCTGAAACTATAGATCAATTTTGGATTGCATTTATTTAATAGAATGCTCCCAATTGGGCTACCTGGCACATGATATTTCTTTATTCCTTTTTTCATTTTAATTTCGATTCCATGGCCAATATTCCATATATGAGTTAGAATGTAAGAGTTTGGGATCCAATATCCATGTATTAATGAAAAAATTTATGAGTCCCTTATTAATATGGCAAAGTACTAGTTTGAACTCTAATATTCTAATGTTTTACCACAAAGCATATTACAGTTATCAGTCGACTTCCCAACTCTTCTGTTAATACTTTTTATCCATATGTTTACAATACTCATACCTTACCTATTCTTTGAAATTTTCAATAAGCTTAAACTTTCTCGTACTACTTAAAAGTGTAGCACTTGACAATTTTAAAAAGAGCCAGTCATATTTTTTAAAGAACTATGAATTCTGTCGTAGGATATACTTTTATATTATTTAATTGCAAGCATGTTGAAGAGAATTTTGAGGAAATTAAACAGGTTTTATTTCTAGGAAGAAGAAACTGGACTTCAGGGTTTTAAATTATTAACTTAATGGCACATAGCTAATAAGTATCAGAGTAAGTCTATGTACTTATGATTAGATTTCTTGTCCTATCCTATGCCATATGATTTTCAATGGGAGTTCTTTTCCTACCAGAGGCAAAAGTGCATTCAATGTAATAATTTTTATCATGTAGCTCATTGTTCCAGAAACATTCACTTGATTACAACTGAAAAAAATATAGTAGTTGATCTTCTGTACCAAAAGAGAAGGTGTTTCCTCCTTGGGGCATCACCTGTGGACCTCAAGAATATCTTGATAAACTGGTATAAAAATCTAAAAATCCTGGAATACCTTAATTAAATAACAATTTAGTTCCACTGTAAAAAGAATGTGTTTTATCATGATTAAAACAATATTTTAGAAAATATAATCCTGAATCTCAAACTATAGCATATACTTTAATGTTTAAATTAGAGATTATTTATTCTATTAGAGTTGTATTAAAAATTGAATTGCATGTCTTCCAGAGAACATAGCAGAGAAATAGAAATGGCTTTCAATATATTTAGTTCAATTGTTGTAAATTTGAATTATGCTTTAATATTCTTGATGAAAGATAATAAGCATAAATAGGGACATCATTGTGTATATGTCAACTTGAAATTTTTTTTTCTGTCAGAGAAATATAAACAAATTTAGAGTCTACTTTTACAAGTTAGCTAATTGAATTACAGACCATGTTGTTTGTTAATTTCATTGCCTAATTTAACTTTATGGCTTTAAAAAGAATTCCAATAGGTGAGGATATTATTTTGTGGAGTTTCCTGGGGATTAAATTCCAAAATATTGACATGTCACAATAGAATTGCAATATGGTAAAGTGAAAATAGCTTAGATTGTGAAGTCAGAGAGATCTTTGCTTGAATAGTGGTTCTGCTAGTAATGAATTGTTTGGCTTCGGTCAAGTTATATGTCCAACTGGGTATCAGTTTTCTCATCCATAAAATTAGGCTGAATTATTTAATTTGCATATTGCTATATAGATTATGTAAGGTGATGTACAAAAAAAATCTCCTTTTTCCTATTTGCCACTTAATAATATGTTGTTGCTGCCATTGGAGTTTTCCTTCTTTATAAGCTCAATATTTAATAGTTGCTGCTATTTTTCCCTGAAAATATGATTTTTTTTGTCGTATTCATTTATTATGTTTTTTATTTTTAATTTCAGGATCTTTTATACTTTCATTTTTCTAGCCTGTATCTCTTCTTAAATCAAGATCAGATGCACATTATCACAAACATTTTAATATGACTGAAATATTATTTAACAGAACTACCTCTTTGAGGAGCATATTGGATAAAATGGCTAAACTCCAAAATTATTTTTTAATCAATTCAGATACTTATAGCAATGGAAATAATTGCTCTAGTATACCTGATTATTATAAAATTTACTTTTGTTTGTAAAAACCACATCCATATCTCCAGACAACATCAGAGATACCAAGAGAAGCCAGTTTATTTTATTGTCAAGAATATCAGGTTAATTTTTAAATCAAAATAGAGTATTATTTTGCTGAGATAGCCAAAAGCAGAATGTGAAGACAAAGATGAATTTTTCTGGTCCCTAATAGCATAGAATATTGGAATTCATTGTGCATAATCACAATAGAATGATACTTTAGCATATATTTAGTGACAAACAATAAGTAAATAAACTTGAAGAAGAAGTATTTAGCTTCTGGTTTGACCCATTCATAGTTTAATGCTTTCATGAAAAAACTAATTTTATAATTTCATTAATTTTTTTTATTTAAATAAAATTGGAAGTTATATTTCAACTGTATGCATCCTATATATATGCACCCTATATATATGTATAGTATATAATAAAAAATTAATGTAATATTTAATGCATCTCATAAAATATGCACTCCTCAGTAACAGTGTTCATGAATTATGGATATGATATGCCCCCAAATTTTTATCTATCTTAGTTATTTATTGGTTTAGAAAGATGAAGCTACTTTCCCAGGTCAATTGTTATTTGGATATAAACTGAGATTTAATACTTGGTTTAGAGGCTGTTAATCTTTCACAATCATTGCAGATATGGTTGTGAAGGATAGAATTGTAATGTTGATGAAATTTTTGTGGTGTGCATTAGTCAAGATGAATTATGTAGTGGGTTCCTTTAGTAGTCTACATTTTGATAATTAAAAAAATTTTGATTACATATTTTTATTTACTTTGAATCTGCTTCTTCCTGTCTTCCTAATTCCTGTTTTTTTTTTCCCTGACCCTCTCCAGCAAATATTTTTAAATGTATTCCATGGATTCATTCTTGCAAAAGAGACAATGGTGAGGGGGTGAAATAGAATAGAGAGAGGATGGCAAAGAAAAGGTGTAGGTAGAGAGAAAGACAATGAGAAATTTTTCCTAACAAATGTATTTATTGTAATGTCCAACAATATATTAATACATATTTACATTATTATTCGTAAAATTTATAGCAAGTCAAACTAAATTAGAAATCATTTTAAAATTTGTTCACATGTATTTTCAAAAGATGTGTAAATAGTCTGAATTTACTCAAGAATTGAGATTAAGCTTAAGTGTCTATTTTTATTCTAGAATTTTCTTAGGTTTAAGTAAGCATTTTTTGTAACCCCATATTAATGAAACAATGTATTTTATGTATTAAAAAATCTTTCCCCTAGAACTGGGAAAATAATGACTTTTTCCTTACTTCTCAATGCAGTAATTTTAAGCTGATTTGCTCCTTCTCTTCTTGACATATGAACATCTCAACTTGACAAAACTTCAGTGTATTTCATGTCACAGAGATAAATCATTGTAAGTCACTGAATACAATACAGACTAATTCATGGCAAATGTTCACTCCTTTAAAGTCAGGAAAATACAATTGACGATGATTAGGAATAGGTTAAACACTTTGGTCTTTGACATGCTAAAAAAAAAAAAAAGTTTGGAGTCTAATAACAGGAACCAAACTCTCTTTGTGGCATATATTGTGATTTAATTCTTTCAGCAATTTTAATCATGACCAATATGTGATATTGAATTCCTAATTATTTTAGAGTTTACATAAGCAAATATAATATATTAATGAAATGGCAATGATGTCTTCTTGAGAGAAATATGTCTCAAAAATCCAGCAACGGACCTTGCAGAGATAGTGAGATATGAACAGAGAAAAAACATCTATTATCATTAAGTTAGCATTTCAAAAAAAATAATAGTGGTATAAGATGTTGCAAAGGCTAAAAACTGGTAATTTAAACATATGTATGTAAAGAAACTGAAAAAATGATACTGCATTCTTTATGATGTCATACAAATTATATCTACCTTCAGAATACCCTCTTCTTTTAGGTTCATTACTGTGCCTGAGGGAGAACTGGAATGGAATACTTGCCAGGAGAAAATGTTTTGTGTGAAAAGAAAGCCCTATAAGAGAAGTTGAAATATTAACTTATTCCATATTTGTCATGAGGAAGTATTTTAAAATTAAACAATTTTCAGCTTGTTTCTCATTTATATTTAGTATGATTTTGTGATGTGAATGTGGTTCCTCCTATTTTCTAATTATGACTTAAAAAAGATATCTCATGCACATTATAGCAAATTTAAGGTTAGTAAACAAGTGTGTACTTTCTGGATATAAAAATCACAATATTCATTCATCTTTTTGAATTTCAATAAGATGTAATATGAAAACAAGTGATGGAAATTTTAACATAAAATTAATTGGAAAATGTATCACATAAATTGGCAGGGTTTTTAATTGTCTGTTTTTTATACATGACTCAAGTGGCCAAAATTGAGAAAACATTTTTCATTTATTTTAAACAGAAAAGTGCATCTATTTGGGCCCATGTTCACTATCATTCCCTATCTCATCACTCCCTAGGATACCATTATGCCATTGCAAGAGAAAAAATGATTATAAAATTGGGCAGACTCTATTTTTGTGCAATATTGCCTGGAGCACCTATCACTTTGATGACTTGCCAGTGCGACCTGTTTTGTAATTTAAACTTCCTCTTGTAACAGAGTTGGACTCAGTTGTGGTTTCCCTAAACATGGCTCTTCTGACCCTTCTATCTGAGCCTATAATTAGTAATAAGGTTGATAGATGTACGTCCAAAAGACTAAAACATTTGGCGTTTCCATGTGCCAGCTGAGCCTTCATTCTCAATGGGGTTGCCATGCCTACTCTCCCATTCATTGGACTCACCCAAGACAACTAACAAGGAGATGATGATGGACAAAGACCATCCCAAGGAATCAACACAGTTTACAACTGTAAGCAAGAAAACACCATCCATCTTCCCCATTTGATCAAAGCCCCCTCTCAATTAGAGGTAGAGTGGGCATCACCATCCCAGAATCCTCAGGATTGGAGAATGAGCTATGGACTAAACTAGATTTCCTGGTAGTCTACTATAGACATATTGTGATTCTAGCAATGGAAGAAATTATATAGTTGATGTGGAAGCAGCGGCCACTGGAGGTTATGTGAGTAGGGAGAGGGATGGGGACATTTTCAGGACTTGAGAATTGTCTTGAATGACACTACAATGACAGATACCCATTACGTATCTCTCCATAACCTACAAAATTGTGTGTGAGAGAGTGTAAACTACAATGTAAACTATAATCTTTTCTTAGTGGCAATGCTCCAAAATGTTTTCATCAATTGTAAAGAATGCACAACACTAATGAAGAATATTGTTAATGTGGGAAAATGTGGGAGGTGTAGGCAGCAAGGCATATGGGAATCCCCTATATTTTCATGTAACATTTATGTAATATAAACATCTTTTTTAAAAAAATAAAAAATATAATAAAAAATGTATATTGGAATGTCAGTTCTGTCATCAGATTTGGAGCCATATAGTATTCTATTGAAGAACGTTCTTGAAGTCACCATGTTTATATTAAAGGGCTTCACAGAAAACATTAAGCTGAAAGTTTCTCTCTTTCTATAATTTCAAGCAATCTATATCTTTACTTTGTAGGAAGTTTGGGACAGGTTTTATTTGTCCTTGGAGATTCCCAGCTCACAAATGCATGTACTATTTTCTGAGTGTGTTGTCACTCTTGGATGCCTCCTATTCTTCAGTTGTCACCCCTAAAATGTTGGTCAACTTCCTGGCAGTGAATAAAGCCATTTCATTTCCTGGGTGTCCAATGCAGATGTCTCTTTTTGTTACTTTAGGGGCTCTTGAGTGTTTTCTGCTAGCTGCAATGGCTTATGATAACTATGTTGCAATGTACAACCAACTGCTCTATTCAGCTAATATGTCACCCTGAGTCTATGTGCCACCCTCATTGCTTCCTATCTTGGTGGTATTTGGCATGGTATTATACACACTGTTATCCCTTTTAGCCTATCATTCGGTCCATCCACTGAAATTAAGCACGTGTTTTGTGACATCCCTCCACTTCTTGCTATTTCTTGTTCTAGTATATCAACCAGCATCTTCTCTTCTACATTGTGGGTTCTGTTTAGATAATTACAATTTGATAGTACTGAACTCCAGGTTTTCATTCTGATGGCCATCCTGAGGATGTGTTCTGCTGACAGGAGGCAAAAAGCCTTTTTCACCTGTGGCTCTCACCTAAATGTAGCATCAGTTTACCATGGGGCAATCCTCTTTATGTATGTGAGGCCAAATTCCAACTACACTTTGGACCATGATATGATAATGTCTATATTTTACACTTCTGTAATTCCTATGCTGAATCTTGTCATCTGCAGTTTGAGGAACATAGATGTTAAAGAGGCAATATAAAAAATTTTTTGAGAGAAATTGGTTTATAAGTAAAGTACAATTTTAGCATTGAGTAAAACTTTTTGAAAAGAATATACAGGGTCAGTCCATATCTCTCTGATGAGAAACAAGGGAAGAAAATGTCTTCTTTTTAGTTCATGCTGTTTACATATCCCAGAATATTTCCAAGGAAATCATTAATCAGCCCTCCAATGCAACATTTTACAAATTTTACAAATATAGATAAATTGTGTCAGCTGTTTGCCTATGGTTATGTTCAAACTGATCCATATTAAATATTCATTGATAAAATCATGTTAATATTGTTAGACTTTGTGTAATTTGATTTTAATTAACTATAATTAAAGGCCATGTACTCAGGATTGGATGGTGTGATATAATCTCACCTTGTTTGTAACAAATCCTCAGCTTTTATCATGAAATGAATTTTTCCCCCTCAGCCCATATAAATGACCTCCCAAATAGTTTTTCCTTATGCCATATACCCATTCTCTCTAAACTATCCTCTGGAATGCCTTTTGAAATGTTTGAATCAACAACATAGATTTTAATTCCATTATTTCATTCCCACCGTCCAGTTACGGAAATTATTAGATTCATTCTGAATTTTCCAAAAATATATGATGATGTGATATTATTTATTGAGTATATAATTAATGCTCTGAAAAAACAAATACAAGTAAATTTTGAGCCTTATTTAGTCGGGTTTGTTAATTTTTTTCATTGACCTGAAGACATATTAATTGTAGAAATTTACTTGTCTTTCAGTGAAATTCCCTGTTTCTCAGCATGGATACTTAGACTAAATCTCCACCAGATCAATCCCCTCAGAACAAACCAATCAAAGAATTTATTCTGAAGTATGAAGTTGAGATATACTACAATAATTTTCAAGACCTCAAACTCTATTCAATTTTGCAAACAGATTTCATATAGTTCTATTGAAACAACCACGTTTGATAATGTGCTTTCAATATATTTTCAAAATTCCTCTAAAAACAACCACAAGTAAACAAATTTTCAGAGACAGAACCTTGACTATAATGTGGAAAACATGTAGTCCTTTGAAGAAATTAAACTATTATTAGCAGCATCATATTAAAGTTAACTTTCTTGATAATAATCATTTGAGATTATTTTTCTAGTGTAAAGAACAAAACTACTTCAAATGTACTTCTACATATCCAAATCTTACAATAATTAAAATATTTGCATAATTCTGGGATCATGTTTAAGACTTCTAATGTTCAAAATAATTGTTTCAAATTGTTTAGATAAATTTACAAATAAATAGATCCCCAAGTTTATCAGCTTCTTTCTAATTAACAATAATAATATTTCTGTAGGAAAGGAAATGATGAATACTAGGAGTAAGGATGTACTAACTTATGCTTAAAAATATCTGGCTAATAATTCATTCAACAAATAATGCAAAAATAGACAGCAGGTTAACATGCTTGAAATTCCCCATTTTTATCCTAAAAGTAGAATCCAAGTGTTGAGAAATAGCATTGTCTCATACTTTTCTCTCAAAATTCAACATGTATTACTTATTTATTTCATTTTCAAGTTAATAAATTTCACTGTTAATATCTCACCTAATTTTCTTTCTCTCTATTTTGAGTACATTGATTTCACAGCACCCATAGAACCTCTCTTTCATATCATTTAGCACAGTAATTATTTCATATTTATTGTTGTGAATATTTCATTTCTATTTAGCCCTACCACTTCACTGACACTGTAAATTATGTAAATACAAGAATTTAGTCTGATTGTCCACACAATTGTATACCTAGGACATAACATAATACTTGGAATATGTAATTTGCTCAGAAAAGGTTTTTGATTCAATGTTGAGTCAAGTAATAAATAATAGTGAATAACAATTGTAAGCAGTAATATGCACCTTGGTATTTCCTGTACATTATATAGGTACATTATAAATAGTCATTTATTCTCACAACAACTGTAAGAGGTATTTCTATTATAACATATAATCAGAGTTGAACAAACAGTGGCATATAAACTCTAAGGTTTTTGCTCAAGTCCACATAGCTCTAAGAATGACACAAGGATGCAAACCTGAACTTCCTGGCTACAGAATCACTGATTTAAGCACATTAGTACACAAAATGAAAGAATGGGCTGATTTTTTGACATTGCTAACTGCATTTTCAGGAATCCAGAAAATGTCACATGAAGTAGCACAGTCTCCATTTTGTCAAGCAAGAAGCAAGAGAGAAAAGGAAATTATGTAAGAAATATGGGAAAAAGAATTTTCACTGTATTTGAGAAATAATTGAAATGGATGATACATAAAGAATTTGCATTTTTGAGCCTAGGTGATCAATATATTGAAGACAATAAAGGATGAAGAAGAAGTAGAATTAGTAGTGTAGAATAAGAAGAAGGGGAAGGAGGAAGAGGAGAAGGAATAATAATAAGAAGAAGAAGAAGAAAAAGAAGAAGAGGGAGAAGAAGAGGAGAAGGAGGAAGAGGAAGAAGAAGAAACAACAGCAGCAGAAGCAATATAAGAAACAAAATTTCATCAACAAGATCATCAGTAGAGTCAATATAGCTGATGAAGAAAGAATTAGTGAACTTGAAGAAAATCCAATAAGAATTAACAAAAAAGAAAATTCTTTACTAAAGAAATAGTGAATAATATCCAATTGCTGTGAGACATATCAAATATTTAATATATATATGTATGTATAAAAAATATACATATGTTAAAATAAGAATAGAGAGGGAGTGCACTGGGCAAAATATTAAAAGAAATAATGGCAAAAATATTTCTAAAAATAAGAAAAGACATAAAACCATCAGTCCAGAAATGGTAGAAAACTCCAGGAATGGTAACTACAAATAGCAATCAACCAACAAAAAATACATAGTGTCATTGGTCTCACTGCTGAAAAACCAATATAGGTAGAAAATTATGAAAGCAGAGGAAAATACACATCATGTACTGAAGAAAAAACATGAGAATTATACCAGACTTGTCATCAAAAATATTACAGCAAGAACATAATGGAGGGACATGTTGAAGTACTGAAATATATTAACTGTCATGATTCCCCATTGAAATATATTTCAAATACAAAAACAAAATACAGACATTTTCAGGAAAATTCACACATATACAGAAATAAATAATTAATAGCTAGTAGTCTTGTACTCCAAAATTTTCCAGGAAATAGGATTAAGAAAACAGAAGGTCACATGCATCTACTGAAATAATTAATAACGCTAAAAATGTAAAATTCAAAGGAAATATATCAAACATTGGATATTTAAATATTTAATTGATTTTAAAATAATTAACTAATAGAATTTAGATTGGTTCATTTTGGGGCTTGAGCCATAAATATAAAGTTTATGACAAAATTATCACAAAGAAGGAATAGTTAATAAAAATAACAGGCCATAAAGATAGAAAGAGTCTTTTTATGTAAGAAAAGACAAATGTACTTTCAAGATGAGAAATAACTCAAAAAGGCATACAATTTAAAAAAATGCTCATGAAAGATGTACAACTAAATGCAAATAAAAATAAAGAGAAATAGCAATAAATAGATGCAATAAACATATTTTTTTTTGTTTTGTTTTTTGTTTTTTTTTACCGGGAGGTCCCGGGGATTGAACCTGGGTCCCTCCATATGGGAGACAGACGCCCAACCAGTTGAGCCACATCCGACCCCTACATATTTTTAATATTTCAGAGCAAAAGAAGATATATTAAAATAATTTTATTTGTTATTGATATATGATAAAGCACACTTTTAAAAATAAATTGAGAAAGTATAAATATAATTAAGGCTTTTTATATGGCATAAATATAATGAAGATTTGATTAAATAGTTTTTAATTACCAGAATGTTTTATTCTTAAAATAGTTTGAAATTTATTTTAAAAATTCAAAAACATTAAGGAAAATAACCAGATAGAATCTTACAGAGGAAATCTTAATAAAAATTTCAAAAGTAAACAAATTTTATATTTCTATTGCTTGAAAGCAAACAATACATCTAATTACAATTATGAAAGTTTAAATAACCAAAAATAAAGTTCTTGGAAAATCATAAAGTACTTTTAAAAGTATAACTTGAATAGCAGTGTTTAATTTCCTAGACTCCTTATAGAACATATTAGGAAATGGGTTTGCTTAAAAAAAATGGAAATTATTAACTTTCAGTTTGAGGCCATGAGAATGTCCAAATCAATGCATTGGGAAGCTATTGCTCACCCTGAATACTGGGGTAAACCTTCCACCCTCATCAAGCACTTGGATGATGGCCAGGCTCTAGTCTCTCATCTCATCAACATTGAGGTAGCACCCAGAGTCTCCTCAATCCCAGGCATCTGAGAAAACTTGGGTGGTGACACTTTTCCTGAACAACTGGTTAGAAGGTCTGCCCTGTCCACATGCTAGATCATACTAACCCTTTCCAGAAACCAGTGGTATTGTTCATTTAACTCGAGAAGATGTCTTTGATCCAGCAATCAGCTTGCAAGGTTTTGCCTTTGAAATGAGTTTTCCTTTAATCTGTTCCTCTTCTGTCCCTTATACTCCAGGCTGCCAGTGGTTCTGTTCATATAGATCTTGACAAAAGCTTGTCATTATTGCCTATACTGCATAAAGGTCCAGACCATCAGACAAAATAACATCTCACAAATCATTTAGGGATAAAAGCATTTCCAATTCTGACTTTCACTGGAATGGCTGACTGGATCCATGTTCAGTTAAATCTTTATATGGAGCACTATTCCTTGAGAACTCGCTTTCTGGAAGCTAAGAATTTTACAAACCATCAATTTCTAGTGTCTTTGTGCCCAGTAGTTCAGTTCTTAGCTTATCCTTTTCCTCTTGCATTTTACTATATGCTTCAATGTGTAATGAAGCCATACTTTCTACCTTTAGCTTGGAAAGCCACTCGGCTAAATATCCAAGCTGGTCAATTTAAAATTCTGCCTTCCATCTCACATCAGAACTAAAATTTGCCAAGTTCTTTTCCACTTGAAAACAAGGGTCACCTTTCTTCCAGTTTGCAATGACACAGTCATTTTTGTCTAAGATCTCTTCTGAAGTACCATTAGCATCCATATTTCTACAACTAGTCTCTTCAAAGCAATCTAGGCCTTTTCTATCAGGCACATCACAATTCTTCCAGCCTTTAACCATTAACAAATTCTAAAACCATTTCCACATTTTTGGTATTTGCAATAGCAGAACCCCATTATCCTGGTACCAACATCTGTTTTAATTTCCTTGGATGCTTACATCAGACACGATGAAATGGGTTGGCTTTAAACAATGGGAAATTTTTAGCTTACGGTTTGAGGCCATGGAGAATATGCAAATAAAAGCATAGTAAAGGTCATGCTTTCTTCTCAAAATCCATTTCCCTGTGATCCTTGGTTCTTCTGTCACATGCCAAGGCATATGGCAGCTGTTTCTGGTCTTTCCCTTCTCTTACACATTCCATTTACTTTAGGCACTTGCTTCTGTGGCTTTCTATGTCTGTGTATTCATCCTGTGTTAAAGGACTCCAATAAGATGAGTAATTCCCACCTTGTGCCATGCCTTAACTGAGGAAATCTCATCTAAAAGTCTTACTTACAATAGGTTTACACCAACAGGAATGGATTAGATTTAAGAGCATGCTTTTGTAGGAAACATACAGCTTAGAAGCACCACAAGATGAGACAAATAAAATTGCATTTTCAGATAATGTAGAGGATATTTTCTTTAGAAATGATACTTTAGCACTTTGTCTTATTAAAATTTAAGAGATGCAAGAAAATATCAATTCCTTGAAAATTCTTAGCTTTACAACATTTTTGTAAATTTTATTGAAGATTTCAAAATAAATGGGGCAAGCATTAACACAAGAATTGATTTATTTTCAAGGAACTTGAAAAAAACTGAACTCAGGATAAAGGGAAAGATTTTACAAAATACATAGAATGCTGACCAAGTGCTTTATGTACCTTATTGACAAATCACATAAATGTAGGTTTTCAACTATTTAGCAGTTAGACACCAAACAAATATTACTGCATTCAGATTTTTAATCTGGCAAGTTTACAATGTTTCAGGATGTAAAGTTTTGCTGGATTGTCTTTATTTTGCTTACTTACCAAGAACACAGCCAACTGACAGGTTTAAAGGAAAAAGGAATTACCAAAGAGTGTACTGATAAATGGAAAGAGGCAACTACAAAAGAATATTAGAAATAACCAAAATTTGTTTATATATGCAATATATGCATACGCACTCATAATGGAAAATCTAAGAAAGCACGCACAACACTGCCATTGATCATTAGGGCATTTCTATTTATATAATACTTTTCACTACTTCTAAATTTTTTTCATGGTAATATATACCATGTTCTTTATAACTTAATGATCTCACAATATTTTACTTAGACTTAGGCCCAAATGCTTGAAATAGTGAGGTTTTCACTTTTAAAAATTTCTGTGTTTATTAAAGCTTTTAATAAAAAGTGACTTTTAAACACCAGTGAATACTAATCAATAAAAAACATTGTATATTTAAAATATTGTAAAAATGTAATTTTCTTATGATAATGGCCAACATTTATTTTACTGCATCAAGTGCTTTATAGTACACATCTGATAACTTTACAATAACTATATGGATCTAGAATTATAATTTATCTCATATTTGAGAAAATTAAGACTTAAAATAATAGTGATTTATTTATTAGGAGTCATATAGCAAAAAATATAGGAGATCTAGAATCTAAACCTGACAATGCCTAATTTTAAAATGAGAATGCTTTAAGACTACTCTATTTCTTCTCTCTATAATAAATGGATAAGGTTTGGTAACTAACATTTTACTAAAATATAGCAATTCTCAATAATAAAATTCTCTGAAATTGGAACTTGTATGGGGATTTATGTAATATAATATAAAGATGACAGTACATTTAATTATCCACACATTACTTGCTCTTAAAAAACACATAGATGGTGATGACAGGTTTAACACATATGATTTCCAATTTCAAAATGTATTTCTAAAACATTCCTGGATATATTCAAGATCATTTTTAGCAAAGTAAAGAATGGCTCAACAGAAATACAAACTAAAGGATTCATGTATATTAGAGAGAATCCGAGTAAATATCCAATATGATAAAGAAAAGATGTGCATGACTGTTCACTGTCATTTCAAGTGCCTGGAGCCCTCTGACTTCTGCATGAATCTAATGACAGCATTTTTCACTTCTTTGTTCCTAAGACTATATATGAGGGGATTCAGCACAGGAATCACCATGGTATAAAACACAAAAGCCACTTCATCCTTTCCTAAGGAGTAGGACTTCTTTGGTTTTAAATAAGTAAAAATCATAGTGCCACAAAAGATGGTGACTCCCAGGAGGTGGGAAACATAAGTAGAGAAGGCTTTGTGCTTTCCTGAGGTAGAATTAATTTTCAGGATTGTAGAGAGAATATATATGTAGGACACAGAGACTGTGATAAGAGATACCATATGGGTAGGGCCAGCAACAATGAATATCATGATTTCAGTGCCGTGTTAGTGCAGGACAGGGCTAAAATTGGGGTTAAGTCACAGAAGAAGTGATGGATCACATTGGATTGTCAGAAATGCAAATTGTTCATGCAAAGAACATTGATCAAGGAGTCAGTAAAGCCAATCATATAGGCTCCAGTGATAAGGGCACAGCATAGTCTTGTGGACATAACAACCTGCTAGTGAAGGGGATTGCAGATAGCTACATAGCGGTCATAGGCTATTGAAGAGAGAGGGAAGCATTCAGTGGCACCCAAGAAAACAAAAATGTACATCTGGATTAAGCAGCATATGAATGAAATATATTTGGTAGAAGTCAGTAAGTTCTCTAAGGTTTTAGGTGTGAAGACTGTTGAGTAACTAAAGTCGAGGAATGAGAGATGACTGAGGAAAAATTACATGGGAGTGTGGAGCTGGAGAACCAGGCGAATAATCAGATCCATCCCTGCATTCCCCAGCATAGTAATCTGGTATATTAGGAGAAACAGCATAGAGAGGACATGCCGGATCTCCTCAGAGTGTGTCAAGCCCATAAGGATGAAGTCAGACACATTTGTTTTATTCCTAATTCCCATAGCATTCAACTGTTGAGAAATCAAAAATAGTAGTTAGAATGAGTTAGTTCAAAAATGTTTTTGTATATATGAACAATCTGGTATTTTTAAACATTTGTTTGCTACTCCTAGAAATTTGATATAGAGTAGTTTGCAAAATATGACTGAAAAAATGCTTACTCTACAAAATATTAATTAGTTATATTATCTCTTTTTGGTATATAATAGAAGCTTCTATATATTGCATAATTATAATGAACCTGGACTTATATAAATACTTTCCTTTACTAATTTTGTAGATAAAATGATATTGTACACGTGTTTTAGAGGAGAAAAAGGCTCAGAAATTAAGGAGCTTTATCTGGAATTATAATCATTAAGTGTTTGTTCTATGATTCTTCAAGGATTGGTTGACTCCAGACAGCAGTCTCATAAAACATAGTCTTATTTGCAATTAATTTCAGTAAAACAGAAATGTCCCTCATGTAATAAACTCTGAAAATTTTAATACATCATTTACTGTTATTTTGTATCCAATATTTATAATACCAATGATAGCTAAGAAATTAAAACTTTAGGTTACTTTCTTGGAGTATACTAATATTATAAACCACATATTAGCATTAGGTTTTCAGAAGAATCATTGTTTTTTTACTTGATCATTTAAAATCAAATTTCTTCCATATAATAGTAATTTCTAATATATTTATATTCTTTCTATACTCCACATATTTCCACAAATCCTGGCATACTTAGGTAATACACAAATATATTTGGTTATGAATATTTTTCTAATAATATCTCCATTCATTTGGTGTAAACTAAACCCTTATAAATTTGAGAAAAATAGCATGAGCAAAAGGTGAATATTGTTTTGAGCACTATCTGTCTAGAAATTTGTCAACCTCATTTTTAACTCACAAATATTTAAAACATTTAAGGAACTGAAAATTTCTACTACATACTATTTTTATTTTCCTGAGAAAGAAGTTATTTTAAATTCTTGTATGGGTAATTTTGTTTTATTCTGAGATAAATTAAATCAATTTTGTTCAGGCCTAGTCAAATGAAAAGTTTACCTTTAAATTTTATCTCACAAGTACAGCAGGGAACTTCTGTGACCACAAGCAGAGCAGAGTATCCCTTCCCTTCAATCCTCATAATGCCATGGCATCTCTTATATTGAGGGTTGTTGATAAGGCAACATTTGGTCATCCTTGGGACCAATTTCCAAGGATGTCTGCTTGGCATGCTTCCAAGGACTAATATATCCATGCTAACTTTTTATCAGAGAGTTAATTCTCTCTTAGAAGCCACATAATTTTGACCATTTCTTGGTATTCTTATGTTATGCTCTAATATTTTAACTTGGTAACAGAGAAGATATATTTTAGAGAAATATTTAATAACTCTGTTGCTGAAAAGCAAGATTATTATCCATTAGGGATTTAATAGCACATTTTTCACCATGAATTGTATTTATGTTAATGATATTCTTGATAAGTGGGTTAAAGTCTGAAGGAGAGCACTATACAAAATAGAGACAATTTTTGAAGATAATGACAGGTGTTTTTGAAGTTATTTGTATGCTACTGTTAGCTCCTGTCACTCAAGCGGATACCTGTCATACCATGAGCTGGATATAAATGTATGCTAGAGACAGCTCAAGGACTAAATAACAGAGTTAAAACATTAAAATATTTAAAGGTGCAGTGTGCAAGAGAAATTTATAAGAACAAAGCCTAAAGGACCTGTCAGATAATTTCAAGCTTACTAATAAATGCATAATGGGAGTCTCAGAAAAAGAAAGAGAGAATGGCAGAAAAGTTCCCAAATGTAATGAACACATGAACGAACACATTCAAGAAACCTAACAAACTCCAAACAGGATAATCTTGAAAACAATCTGCCAGATACATTGTAGCCAAATTGTCCAATAATAAGAGCAAAGAGAAAATTCTAAAATCTGCAAGAAAACAGAACATGTTGTGTAAAACTAGGTGCCGATTTCTCACCAGAAACCACTGAATGGAGAAATAAGTGGGGCACAATATTTTATGTGCTGAGAGAAAACAATTGCCTACCAAGAATTTTAAATCCATCAATACTGTGTTAAAATTAGGGGAGAAATTAAAACAAGCTCAGTGCAAACCAAAGCTAAGGGAATTTGTCACTACTACACATGCCCTATAAGCAATGTTACTGGGAATTGTTCAGCTTGAAAGAAAAGGACACTAGACAATGAATCAAAGAGACATAAATAAATAAAGTTTTCTTTTGAGGTCACCATATGGGTACACATCTCGGTATTTTTGTATTGTATTTTCTGTATATAACTTCACTTTTTATTTATTACAGGATGTTAAATACCAGTTCATAAAATAAAGATATATATATGTTTATGACATGCAATTTATATAGATACAATTTGTAAAATATATGACAAAAAGTGGGGGAAAAGAAGGATGCAGGAAGAGTGTTTGTGTATGTTATTGAAGTTAAATTGCTATCAAATCATAAATGATTGTATATTGACTTAGAATATAGTTAAGCCTCATGGTAACCACACACTAAAAAATAATCTGAAAAATATACAGAAAGAAATGATTAGGTATTCAAAATCAAAGAAAGTTAAAAGCAGGCATTAATGGAAGAACTGAGAAGCAAAAGAGGTATAATTCTTCAAGTACCAAATAGCAAAGTAGCAGAAGATACTGCATTATCAGTAGCTACTTTAAATGTAAATGGACTAAATTATCCAGTCCAAAGGCAGATATTAGCAGAATCTTTAAAGGAATGTTACCCAACAAAGTACTGTTTACAAGAGACTTATTTTAATTCAATGATACAGTAGGTTGAAAGTGAAAAGATGGGAAAAATATTCCATGCAAATAGTAAACAAAAGAGAGCAGTGGTAGCTCTATGAATATTACATGAAATTGTCTTCAAGCTAAATCTGTAACAAGGGATAAAGAAGAACACTATATACCAATAAAGAGGTCAATTTAGTAAGAAGACATAACTACTTTAAATATATATGCATGTAAAGTGCAGACTCAAAATATATGAAGTTAATATTGACAGATATGAAGGGAGGCATAAATGGTTCTACCGTAATAGTGGGAGATATCAAAACACTGTATACATAATGAATAAGACATCAAGACTGAAGATTGATAATAATGCAGAAGACCTGAATGACACTATAAACCAGGTAGAGTTAACAGACTTTTCACCCAACACCACCAAATACACAATGATCTATTCCAGAATACACCATTTGGTAAGTAAAAAAACTGAAACAAAACAAAACAAATAAATAAAGAACAACAAATAAACAAGTAAGTCCTAATAAATTTAACAATTTTGAAATTGTACACTGTATCTTCTTTGTCTAGACTTGAATGAAGGTGGAAATCAATAACATGGGAATAACTGAATAATTCAAAAATATGTAGAAATCAAGCAATGCACTCTCAAATATCTCATGGGTCAAATAATATTATACAAAGAAAATTAAGGAATATCATGTAGTTAATGAACAAAATAAAATATAACAACTTATAAGATACAGCAAAGTCAGTGGTGAAAGTGAAATTCATAGGATTAAATGTTTACGACAAAAAAAAGAAAGATCCCATAAGATGATGATCTAGAAATACAAGAGCAAACTAACCCCAAAATAAAATTGAGTATCAAAAAATAAATACAGAAGATCAGAAAAATGAAAAGAATCAATAAAATCAACAAAATATTAACTAGATTTACATAGTAAAAAAGAGGGAGAATGCAAATAATTAAATCAGAAAGGAAAGGAAAAACTTTACTATTGATGCACAGAAATAAAAAGATTATAAATGGATAATATGAACAACTCTACCCAATAAATTAGATAGCGTAGTTGATATTGAAAATACTGCTTAGAAACACACAAACTATCTACACTGATTCAAGAAGAAAGCAATCTCAACAGATCAATAAAAATGACAGAATTAAAATCAGTAATTAAAAACACCTCCCCCCAATATATACATATATATTTATAAGAATAAAAATAAAAATAAAAAACACCCCAACAAAGAAAAGTCCAGGACCAGATTGCGTCACTGGTGAATTTTACCAAACATTCCAAAACACCAATCCTGCTCAAATTACTCCAAAAAATTGAAGCAAAATAACAGTTCCTAACTCATAATATGACATCAGTATCACCCAATAACCAAAGCTAGATAAGATATCACAGGAAAATTATGGTACAATATTACTTAGGAATATAAACACAAAAACCTCAATAAAATATTAGCAAAATGAATCCAACAGAATTTTAAATAATTATATGCCATGATCACATGAGATTTATCCTGGTATGCAAGGATAATTCAGCATAAGAAAAAATTATTATTGTATAGCACATTAAAAGAATGAAGAAAAATGTCACATGATTATCTCAATAGATTTGGAAAATTCAGCTGACCAAAAAAGCACCCATTCTTGATTTTTTTAAAAAATCAGAAAATGAGTAGGAGTAGTAGAAAATTAACCCAAAAAATGATAAATTTCATATAAAAATCCCACATTTACTATCACAGTCAATGGTGAAAGACAAAGTTTTTCCCCTGAGTACAGAGACAATAAAAGAATACCCAATGTTACCAATGTTATTCAGAATTGTAGTGGAAGTTCTAGCTGGAATAATTATGCAAGGAAATGAGATAAAAACATACAAATTGGGAAGTAAATCAGGAAGGAAATCTCTCTCTCTTTGTAGATGGCATGATACCATGTATATGTATATATATATATATATATATATATATATATGAAAAATCCACAACGAAGCTTCTACAAAGAATAAACTAATTCAGCAAACTGGCTGGGAAAAAACAGCACCCCAAAATCAGTGATATTTCAACACAACTGTAATGAACAATTTGAAGAGAAAATTAAGTTAAAAAATTCATTTACAGTAACAACTAAAAAATCAAATATCTAGGATCAAATTTAATCATGGGTATATAAAACTTGCACATAGAAAAGTACAAAACAATGCTGAAAGGAATCAAAGAAATCCAAAATAATGAAAGGACATTCCATGTTCGAGGATTGGAATACTAAATACTGTTAAGATGTCAAATCTACCCAATGTGAGTTTTAGTTACCACAAAATCCCAATCAAAATTCCCAAAGTTTCCTTTGCAGAAATGCAAAATCCAATCATCAAATTTACATGGAAGGGTGAGGTTCACAAATAGACAAAATGATCTTAAAGTAGAAGATGGATGTTTTAAGAATAATACTTCCCAATTTTGCAACTTATTAAAAAGCTACAGTTTTCAAAGTCATGATACTCGCACAAGTGCAGAAATATAGGTCAATGGATTTGAATTGAAAGTTCAGAAATAAACTCTCATGACAATGACAAGTTAATTTTTGAAAAAGTTGTTAAGTCCACTCAATAATAAAGAATAGCCTCTGCAAGGATGGTGTTGGGAAAACTGGATAGCAACATGCAAAATGAGGACCACTACCTCTCACCATATACAAAAATTAACTAAAAATTAATCAAATACTTAAATATATGAAGCAAAATTATAAAACTTTGTAAAGGGTTGCATTTTATACCCCCAAATATGTTCTTAATCTAAATACATTCATGTGGTTATGGATCCATTGTAAATAGGACATTTGTAAAATGTTATTTTTAGGTCAGTTGTGGCCAACCGAATCAGTTTGGGATTTAATCTGATTACTTGAGTCTTCTATAAAAAGATTGAAACTCAAGCATAGAGAGAAAGCATTAGATGAGCTGAAAGTAAATAGAACACAGATGAAAAAGGAGAAGACATAGCCATGTGGGTTGTCATGTGATAGAAAAGCCAAGGATTGTAATATACATGAAAGATATATAAAATTGTGCAAATGTCAAGGAGTGGGGCATAGTCACAGTGAGTGGACAATCACTCAATAAATGAGGGAATACTGAATTCCCAGCCTGGAGAGCTCTGCCACATTCTCCAAGGGAGCAGCAACAGTCCCCTGAGTGCAGGGGCAGTGTCTGGCATAGGAGGATTATCCACTAGTGGGTTCTTGTTATTGATGACTGGCCTTATGAGTCTTTGCTCTTGTAATTGAAACTTAGCCTACTGTTATGGGGTGCCTAAAGGTTGCCACCTGATAGCCTCTTTGTTTCTCAAATGTGGCCTCTCTCTAAGCCAAACTCAGCATATGAATACATTACCTTCCCCCCAGCATGGGACATGATTCCCAAGGATGAGCTTCCCTGGCAACAAGGGATTAACACCAAGTGCCAACTGGCAATATGACAGGGAAAAAGACCTTAAATAAATGTGGGAAAAGGTAAAGACAAATGAGTTCATAAGGCTAAGAGACTTCAAAGAAAGTCGGGAGGTCATCCAGGAGGTAACGCTTATACACACCTCAAAAGGAACTCATAGAACACCAAAGTGAATATCACCCCACACAGAGGGGCTCCTGAGGGCTCTGGAGACACCCAAGTCCTATATAAGGGGGGATAGCTCCAGAGATTCATGCCTTATCAGTGGGCTATACTTTGGAATCTGTGCTCCTGAGAGTGATAGAGTTGGATTCAAATAAGTCCTCCCTGCACATGATCCATCAGTCCCTTCTATTCAAACCTATATCTGTTGCTAGAGTTTCTTGGTGTACTTGCAGAGACTGGAGCCTTTGACCTGCCCATGTGCCAGATGTGCCTGGAATCTTAGTAGAGCTGCATCTCCTACTCTACAGCTCAATGGACTCACCCAAGTCACCTGGTGAGGAGATGATGATGGACAACGGCCATCCCAGTGAATGGAGAGAGTCTGCAGCTGCAAGCAGGATAATCACATCCATCGTACCCATGGGATATAAACCCCTTCTCACTTGGAAGTGGAGTGGACATCAGCATCCCAAACTCCTCAGGATTAGGGGAAGAGATATGGACTAGAGTGGACTCACTGGTATTCTGTTGTACACATATTGTGATTCAAGTAATGGAAGACATTACAACAGTGAGGTGGAGCCAGTGGCCACTGGACACACTTGGGGCAGGGAAGGGAAAAGCACTTGTAATACAGGGACTTTTTTAGGACTTGGGAATCATCCTGAGTGACATTACAATGACAGGTATAGGCCATTTTACATTAGCATATAACATGCAGAACTGTGTGGGAAGAGTGTGGTCTACAATGTGAACTATGGTCCATGCTTAGTGGAAAAGCCCCAGGATGTGTATATCCATTGCAGGTGATGTGCCACACTAAAGAAAGATGTTTTTGGGGGATGTTATGGGAGGTGGGGGAGGTGGGGAACATGGGAAACCTTATAATTTTTGTGTTACATTTATGTAATATAAGCATATTTTAAAATATATATTAAAAATAAATAAATAAATAAATTCCCCAAAAGAAAAAAAAAAAACTTTAAAAACCTGTAAATTGCTTTAATTCTTTGTTCAGTCCATAGTTTGATGTCTAATTTACACATGAACATTTTTTAAATTTAGTGGTAAAGCAGAGAAAGAATACAGTTTTTTTTCCTGCTAGCTAAATACTACATTATTTTACTATACAGCTCTTTCCATAGCCAAAACATCTATTCCATGAAGCCTGTAATTTGCTCAAAGATGTGAAAGAAATGTCTTCAAAATGCTGACTATAATCCTCTTGAAATCCTTCCTAATAAATATTCTGATTTTGAAAACAAAAGAAGAAAACCCAAGGTTTAAGGATCACTGGTAGCCAACCTTAGGGAAAAATTAATCACCTTGCTGATGACTGAGTTTCAGGTTCTCCCAGACTCAAACTGTGAGCCCATCATTTAAGCCAACCCACATTATCATATTAATTTTAGCAGCCAGGAAAGTTAGGCAAACTACAAGGAAGCATAAAGAAACTTTTCAAGAACTTGTGTTAGGCAATGGTTTCTAAGCCTTTACACCAAACACAAGCAGTAAAAGAAAAAAAAAAGAAAAAAAAATTGGATTTCATCAAAATTACAAACTTCTATGCATCAAAAGATTTTATTAAGAAAGTTAAAAAAACTGCAGATTGGGATAAAATATTGGGAAATCATATGTCAGACAAGTGCTTATTATCCAGAATATTATAAGAATTCTCAGCCCAAAGAGACAAAACTCTGGTTAAAAAATAGGCAATAATTACTTTATTAAAAGCCACACTTTATGAGGTGGCAGGGCTCTTCTCTCCATATGGGATGGAGGGTCCCCTGATCCCCCCCCCAAAAAAAAATAGGCAATAGACTTGAATAGATATTTACCCAAAGAAGATATACAGATGTCCAGAATGATATGAAAAGATTGGCAAAATCTTAAACTGTTATAGAATTGCAAATCAAAACTACCATGGGATAACATTGCGTATCCATAGAATTCCTATTAATTAAGCAGAAAATATCAAGTTTTGGAGAGGATGTGGAGTATGGGAACACTTGTTCATTGTTGGAGGGTATGTAAAATGATGCTGGTACAGCTGCTGTGGAAAACACATTGGAGATTCCTCAAAAAATTATGTACAGAATTAACATATGACCCAGCAATCCAAGGATTTGAACACATATTTGCACACCAACATTTACTGTGGCATTTTCCACTATTGTCAAATGATGGAAGCAAACCAAGTGTTCATTAACTGATGAATGGATAATCTAGTGTGGCATATAAATACAGTGGACTAATACAGGCATAAAAATGAATGAATTTCTGAAACATGCAATTTCATGGATGAACCTTGAACACCTCCCATTGAGTGAAATAAGAAGAACCAAGGGACAAGTAACATTTGATCTCACTCATATGAAATAATTAGAATATGCGAAGACAGAGTTAGAAAATAGATGAGAGGTTATCAAGGCCATGTTAGGGTTGAATAACCATGTGCACTTCCCTGTGATAGAGAAACCAAGGGTTAAGAATCACTGGCAGCCAGCCTTAGGGAAGAATGTTTAATTGATACAGATTTTATGATTGCAGTGATGGAAAAGTTTGGTGAAGGATGGTGTTTATGGTAGTACATCACAATATAATTAGCACCACTGAATTGGATATTTGCAAATGCTGGAAAAGGAAAATTCAATGTTGTATAGATTTTGCCAGAATAAATATTTTTAAAACAGGACTGTGAAATGCAGATAAGTGAAACCAATGTAAACTTTTGGACAACAGTTAATAGTATAATTAGAACAATATATTTCATCAATTGTAACAAAAATACCATACTGATATAAAATTATTAATAGTGGGGAAAACTGCATTTATGAGGAGGGTATATGGGATCTCTGTACTTTCTGCATGGTTTTTCTGTAAACTTAAAACTTTTCTAAGGAAATAAGAAAAATATATATATATACATCCACATAAAATATAAGTACTGAAAAGTTGTCTAATTCCATTTGGTCCTTGTCATTTCAGTTTTTGTTTTCCTATATATTTTTTACATATATATACAATGTTATTTTTTGTTGCACACAGTAGTCTTTCACAGAAATTACATTTATTTCCCATGCCCTGCACCCTTCATTTTTTTATGTGTGTAGCTTCAATATTTCCTCTGGCATAATTTTCTTCAGGCTGAAGAACTTCTGTTAACTTTCCTTGTACTGCAGGACTCTGGCAACAAATTTCCAAGCTTTGATTTCTTTTCAAAATGTCTCTATTATCACCCTTGTTTTTCACAAATATTTTCACAAAATGTAGAATTACTTACCATTTCGCCCTTTCACATTTTATAGATTCTTTTTTCCTTCTGGTTGTACTGTTTCTCAAGAGAAGCCAACCATAATTGATATGTTCCCACTCTTCACCTACCAAAATGTCCCTCATCCCTTCTGATACCTGCATGTCATGTGTTCTCCTTGCCCCACCTTGGCTGCTTTGAAGTGTTTCTTTGTAGCTTGATTATGATATGCTTCTCTCTCTGTGTTGTGTATGCCTGTATATGTGTGTTTGAGTTAACATACTGGATTTATCCTGTTTTTGAATGTTCAGAATTTCTCATAATTTAAACTTATTTTTCCCCAAATTTTATATAAAATTCCAGCCACTTTTTATCCATTTTTTATGACCCACTTGGGCTCTGTTCTTGTTTAAACAGTTTTGTTGTTGTTGTTTTTCTCTTAGTTCCTCATTTTGAAAAACATTTATTGATCATATTTCAAGTTTACTGATAGTCTCTCTTCAATAGACTTCAACTGCACTTACGTCCTTCTGGCAAATCATCCATTATCATATATTTAACTTTTCTTTTCTAAATGTGTATTTAGTTCATTTTATTATACATTTTTTGCTGTGATTTCTCATCTATTTCCACATTAAGATAATCTTTTCCTTAAGTCATTAAAACATACTGTCTCCAACTGCAAGCAAGATAGTCCCATCCATCTGCCCCATGGGATCTAAGCCTCCTCTCACTTAGAGGCAGAGTGGGCATCACTATCCCAGGATCCTCAGGATAGGGGAATGAACAATGGACTAGAGTAAACTTTCTGTTATTCTACTATAGAGTTCATTGTGATTCTAGCAATGGAAGCACTTTTATCAATGGCAGTGACCACTGGAGGTACTGAGGGGAGGGAGAGGGAAAAATAGGTGTAATATGGGGGGATTTTCAGGACTTGGGAATTGTCTTGAATGACATTGCAATGACAGATACAGGCTGTTATATATCTTGTCATAACTTGTAAAAATGTGCAGGAGAGAGTGTAAACTACAATGTAAATGATAATCATGCTTAGTGGTAATGCTCCAAAATGTGTTCATCAAAAGCAGCAAATGTACCACACTAATGAAAGATGTTGTTAAAGTGGGAAAATTTGGGAGGGCTAGGGAGCAGGGGGTATAGGATTCCCCTATATTTTTAATGTAATATTTATGTAATCTAAGTATTTTCTTAAAAAATAAAAAAGTATAACAACAACAACAAAAACACACGCAAAAAAGACAACAACAAAAAAATCATGTTTGAATCTGGTTTAAAATCCTTGGCTGCTAATTATAACTATGGAAGCATCCTGAAATTTGTTTTTATCAATTTCTTTTTTTAATTAATATGATTCACAACTTTGTTGCTTTGTCTTATGTTTAGTAATTTTTTTTTTAATTTTATGCTGTACTTTGTGAATGATACATTTTAGGGAGTCTGGATTATGTTGGCCTTCTATAAGTGGTTTCGTTCTGGCTGGAAATAAATTACTGGCAATGCCATTTGAATCTCTCAGGCTTCATTTTGTTCTTTCTTGAGGCTGATCTATTTTGTTTTGTCCTCAGTCTTAGGGCATAACTTCTACACTAGGGCAAGGTCCTTACTTCTGTAAGGCGAGTAAGTTTTGTCTTAACTTATTGCCTATGTTAATAATGACCAAAGCTGTTCTGCTTGGGCTGTAAATCCACTTTCTTCAAGCTAGTCATGACCACTGGTATTTATGCTCTGCTTTCATCATGGTAGCAATGCTTCCACCTGGTGACTTTTATCTGCACATATACAGCTCAACTTTCAAATAAGAACCTAGAAGGAATCCCAGGACCGATATTTGAGGCACCTCCTTTTGATACCTACTTTTAATGTGCCATCTCCTTCCACTGGTGGTGGTGGAATCTCTGCCTCTTTAGATCTTTTTAGACAGCTATGCTATGCTTTTTCTCTGCATCTCACCAGTTGGCAAGCAATACAGAGAGGCAAAGTAAATGTGAGTTCCTTCTCATATGTTTCCATTAACTTATTAATAACTGACCTGTTATGCCTGTTTTTTTATTTTTGTTTTTTTTTTTTTTTAATACCAGAAAACAGTTTCCACCTGCATTTTCCTCAGGTTCAGAGATGTTTATGATTGCAAGGGAATTCTTGTACCACTTAAACTATCACTGCAGAAACCATAATATGACCAATGATTATAAATATATTCTGATTTGAATGAAAATATAGCTCATTATATTTTGACTTATGTTTCTTTTCTCTCTTATTTCCTTTCATGAATTATCCTTGCTTTTTATTTGGTTTCATGAAAAATGGCTCATATTTCCTTTCTTTTTGATTATAACTTTTTTATCCTTTGAATACTTTGACTTCACTACTTGTTATTTCAGCTTCACCATTTTCTTTATCCTACTATTTTAGGTTGAATTCATTGTTTTCTCTCTAGAACCTAGATATAACCAATTATATATTTTAAATTTTTACCTTTTTAATAATATAGGAGTTAAAGATTTACATTATTCACCTGAGTACCAATTTATATACAACGATATGTATTACTCATATTGCAATCTACTCTAGACTTAAATATTTTATTTTCTATTTGACCTAGAATAAATTAAATTGGATTTTTTTTCAAATTAAAAGTCTTTCATTTGATATTTTAAATATTTTTTTTTGTTTTTTTTTTTTTTTTTGTATTGTTTTACTTTTTTATTAAGGAAGTTGTGGGTTTACAAAATAAACATAAATAAAAACATGTAACCTACAGGATTCCAATAAACCACCCCACCACCAACACCTTTCACTTTTATGGAACATTTGTTATATTTCATAAAAGAACATCCAAATATTAATATGAACTATATTCTATAGATTACAGTAGGTGTATTTTCCCCACAAGCCAACCAATTATTAATATGATGTATTAGCTTGTACATTTTTAATAATTCATGTAATAATATTATCATATCTGTACTGTTAACCACAATCCAACATCCACCACAGGATTCACAATGTTATACACTCCCATGCCTTCTACAATCCATCCAAAGTGTATATTCAGTGGCTTTCAGTTTCATCACAGAGTTGTTTGTCAACTCAGTCAATTTTAAATCATTTTCATTACTCCAGAAAGTAAAATCCTTATGCCTTTATAAACCCCTATTGTTGACCCTTAACCTTGATATATATAGTACCATAATTGCCATTGATGAAAAATATTACAATATTACTGTTGGCAACTATTAGTTTTATTTTCCCATGTAACACCACATTCTTAACACCTTGTGATAGTGATGTGCATTTGTTCTAGTTCATAGATGAACATTCTTATATTTGTACTATTTTCCACAAACCTTATCCTCTACCAAGTTCACTAAGTTATACAAACCCAAGATTATCCTCTAGCCTCCATTCTAATGACATTTATATCCCTAGACTACTCCTTTCTACCACATTCACATTTGTAAGTCAGTGGTGTTAGTTATAATCACTATAATGTCTTAAAATCAGCTCTATTCATTTCCCACCATTTACAATTAATCTTATTTAAAATGCTACATACACTAAGCATCAGAATCCCCTTCTCTAATGCTCAGTCATTGCCGTAGTGGCCTATAGCTTAGATTTTAACTCAAAGAATTTATTCTTTGTATTTAGTTCACATGAGTGAAACCAATAATAACTGTCCTTTTGTGTCTGGTTTATTTCCGTCAACATAATGTCATCAATGTTCATCTATGTGGTCACATGAGTCTGATATTATTTTATTATTAAAGAAGTTTTAGACTACATAAATGTTAAATAGAAAATATAGGGGATTCTCATAAATCCTATACCCTTCCCCTCCCAATTTTTCCCCATTAATATCTTTTATTAGTGTGGTATATTGGATACAATTGATGAACACATATTAAAGTATTTCTACTAACCATGGTCTATACTTTATATTATGATTTACACATTGTACTGTACCATTTTATAGGTTATGAAAAATGTCAAAAGGTCTGTATCCATCATTGCAATGTTATGCAGAACAATTACAATACCCCAATACTAAGCAATGTTACTATTTTCCCTCTCCCTCTTCTTAGAACATCTGGTGACCACTGTCTTTATGTCATATTACAAGCTTTTCAATTAGTAAAATAATAATAAGACTACTATAGTTCATAGTTGCAATCCTCCTAGATATTTTAAATATTTTTAAATGTATTGCATTTTTGTCAGACAATATGTCTCCTTTAAGTTAAACTTCGAAAAATTATTAAAATTTATGAAATAATTGTAATCAGTTTGTATAAGTGACTCATAGATGCAGGGGAAGAAATTTTCAAATTTTGTTATGCAAATATGCAATTATAAAATATTTGTTCACAGTTTGTAAATTTGTTGTGTTAGTTTACCTCCTGGATAATTAAATACTAGATATGCTCAACCTGCCACGTCATTTTATTCTTTTATTCAGTAAATAATTTATTGACTATCTACAATGCAACAAGCTATGTCTACACAGTATAGCAAAACATATGAAGTATTTAATTCTTGGAGCTTTCATTCTAGCTGGGAGCTACAGAGAAACATACATAAAATAAACAGAAGTAAGAGATATGCCATGTTGGAATGGGAAAAGTACTATATAAAAATTCAAATGTAAGATGGAATAGGGAGTAAGAAATTCAAGAGCAAGGGCATGAGTAAAGCAGCCAGAAATAATATGTTCAGGGCTGTAAAAAGTTGGCATTTGATAAAAGACTTGAAGGAGGGAAGTGTTAATCAAACAGGTACATGAGAGGAAAGTCTATAAAGTGAGAACACCAGCGCAAAGCCTCTGTATATGAGGATGGCACATGCAGTTTAAGAAAGAGCAAAGAGATCTAACAAGAGTGCAATTATTTTGCTTTGTCTGTGTGTATGTGGGAAGTAATAAACAACCAAGAACATATATATGATATATTCTATGGAGAATAACTAAATGGAGGGGATGTATGGAGTCAATTGAGCTTCTTCTTATAAAAAATTTTTTTTTCAGGGAATTCTTCAGGGAGAATATTGCATGTGAGCAACCTGATAAAGGTGAAGTAGGGAGTCATACAAATACTTGGAGGAAGTGGGGTTCTGACAAATGGAATTGTATAAACAACTTCTGGATTTTAGTTATTTTATGTCCTATTCTTGCAATGTTATGCATTACTTTATTTTAGTAAAGATATTTACAAATATATTGTATTTTGTATTTTGATCCAAACTGATAATTTTCGTCTTTTTCAGAAGAGTTTTTCTGCATAATAAATATAAAATTAAAATTTTCTTTAATAGATGAAATTTCATTATACTAATATTTCAAGTTTCATATTTCATATATCAAGATTTCAAAGATTTCATATTTCAAAATCTAAGTTAGTTGATATTCCTTGTAAATGGCTAATTCACCCAGAAAAAAGATTTTAAATCAGCCAATCAGCTGTTGTCAACTCCCTATTCTCATTCCAGCTAACTTACTCCTTGCTAAGCACCTGTCATCAGTAACCATATTAAGAGATGTAGGCTGCATTAACCAATGAAAATTTCCTCCCAATGAACTCCATTTTTCTACTTATAAAAGCCCATTGCTCTTTTTACTTCAGTGCAATTCCTCTCTACCTTGTGTTGATTGGAGTCTCCCCAATTCATTAATTTATTCAATAAAACTCTGAGATCTAACCAAAAATTTTACTCAAGTTTTTTAAACATTTTTTGTGCCATCTTTCTTTTTGGTTGTCTTTAGTTAATTGTAGATAGCTGCTCTATTGTCCTTCCACCCTCAAATATCATATGAACAATCTGAACATTTTCTACACTACTTTCTCAATTATCCACTAAATTCTTGACCTCATTTTTGAATGGATCATTAATCTTTTAGAATGTGTTTAAATATCCACATATTAAAGATTCTGATTCAATCTACTCATTTTATTTTCATTGAAATATTTATTTTTCAATAATCCCTGAAATACTTCTTGACATGAAATTACTTACAACTAATGTTTTTTCATGTTGATATAAAGGTATCTTTTTTTTTAATAATAATATTTTTTTATTTTTTAAAAGATACTTAGATTACATAAATGTTGCACAAAAATTACAGAGATTTCCTTATGCCTCGCCTCCCACACCTCCCACAACCTCCCATATAAATATCCTTCATTAGTGTGGCACATCACCTGCAATGGGATATACATTTGGGGCTTTGCCAATAAGAATGGACCATAAATCACATTGTAGACCACACTCTCTCCCACAGAGTTCTGAATGTTATATGATGATATAAAATGGTATATATCTGTCATTGCAATGTCACTCAGGATCATTCCCATGTCCTGAAAAAGCCCTTGTATTACAACTGCTTTTAGCTAAGTAGAATTTAAACTCAATACAAATGGTTAACAGGATCATTGCAAGGGCACCCAAGACTTAGAAGACTGTAGAAAGCTATCATTAATTTGAAGTCTGATATATCAAACATTTTAAATTGAGTGTTTTTACCAGCATATTCAAAGAGAAAAATATACAGGAAATTTCTGACACCAGGATTTGATCATGTGGTGTGGAAGAGAGAAAGAGGGTTGGAGAGTCAAAAAAGAATGAAGAAGAGGAAAAGAAATGCATGATTCATTCTGGAAAGATCAGAATTATTGGGGGACTATAGGGAAAGTACACAGAGAGAAGCTAGAAAAGAGATGGGAGATATTCCAAAACCAAATATTAAGAGTCTACTAAAAAACATTTAAGAATAATTTTGTACAAATAAAATATATTACTGCTTCTTATGATCACAAGTAATGTGTGGTATATTTTTACTCCTACATACACAAGAGCAGGAAAATATTAATAATTCTAAAAGAACAAATAAGTGTGAAAGCTGCTTTAACTCTTTATGGGCAATTTTCTATAGAAGAATACATATTCAATGCAAGAGAGAAATAAAAATAACATACAAATTAGAATCAGGAAATATAAACAATGTGTGAAAGCCTTTTATTTTCACCTAATTATTAAAGTTGAGCATTGTGCTTAGAATGAATGAATGGAAATCTTTGGTAGAAGAAGAAATGAATAAAATATAATCAGTTTAATAAATCTCAGAGATGATGAAAAATTTTCAGGGAAATGAATCTTAATCAGATACTGCTAATGGAAGGAAAATCCTTATATTGTTGCGACAGACACAATGAAAACCCAAGCAGCATTTGGTGGGGGCTGATGAACAAAGTTTATTATGCTCAGGCCCAGAGGAGAGTCAAGACTCCAAAAATATCTCAGCCCCATGGTCTTGATTTTCTTAAGTTTATATAGGAACTCTAAGCAGAATTCTAAGCAGGCAAATTCCTAAGCAAGTGGGCAGGCAGGGTTACAAAAGCAAAAGGACTTTAGCTTATCTTTCTAAAGCTAAGGGCTATTAGGGAGGAAAAGAGACATAATCTGTTTACAGTTGCAAATTCCAGTTTAAAGGGACAGGCTTCCAGTGCTTATCTTCCTAATGATGGAGAAAAGAGAGGAGGGGAGAAAGGGAATGAGAGTAGTTTATTTTCCTAAAGCTGTGGGTTTCTGCTGAGGGGGGTTAGGGTCCCAGCACTTCCCCTATCAATTTAACTTAAATAAAGAGTGAGAGATTAGGTAGACAGGAGCTTTTATATATCACTATATTAATGAAGTTTCGAATTTATTAGGTTATCTATTATACATATTTTATAATATAAATTATTATATTGTAAAATGAAGTTTGTAGGAGTCAGATCACTCTAAAATAGAGAAGAATAGAACAAATAAAAAATAAATGTGGACAAACAGCGATGGTGGCAGAGTAAAGAGCTCCAAGAATCAGATCCTGCTATAGGGCAGTTAATAATCACCTAGAGCTATCCAGAGCACTTGTTTAGGGGACTCCAGGAGACAGAAGTGCATCCAGCAACATCCTTGAAAGAATGGAAGGAGGAGACTGCCCATCTTCAGAGAATATTCTTAAGTAGAACACTCCACACCAGAGAGGCCAGTGCCCATCCTCCACTGGAGGCAAAAGCCACCTCAGGAGCTGTTCTGCAGCTGGAATTGAAAGCTCCACTTTCCAAAACGGGGCATGAAGAGATAGTTGGGCACCAATTTTAGCTACTGATTAGTAAACTCAGTGGGCTAAAGTATAATCCTAAGAACAGCTAACGTTTGAAATTTTCCAAGCCAGAAAGAAGCCGGTGGCCTCCATTTTAACTCCACGCTTGCCATGAGGGGAATTGGGACTGACTGAAGATCACAGTGCTAGTAGAGACTGTTTTTTTTTTTTCCATCTAGATCCGATCACCTCTCTAGCTTAAGCCCCAGGCCCACCTCAGGCAGGGAGGAAGCTGGGGAAACTGTACCAACCTCTCTGGGAAACTACAGGCCATGCTGCAGAGGCCAGTGATCATCGTACTTTGGCAGCACATGCCATCCCAGGAGCTATTCTGTGGCAGGAATTTGAACCTTCATTTCCCAAAAAGAGGGGAGGAAGAGATGGTTGGCCACTGATTTCAGCTACTGATTAGTAAATTCAGCTGGCTAAAGTATAACCCTAAGGGAAGCGGCTGTGGCTCAATCAGTGGGGCTCCCGTTTGCCATATGGGAGGCCCCGGGTTCGGTTCCCGGGGCCTCCTGGTGGGGGCGCGCCCGCCCGCACGGCGTGGTTGGCGGACCCGGCGGGCGCGAGCGGCAAGGGGGGGATAAATGAATAAATAAATAAAATCTTTAAAAAAAAAAAATAAATAAATAAATAAATAAAGTATAACCCTAAGAACAGCTAAAGTTTGAGCCTGTCCAAGTCAGGAGGAGGCCAGTAGCCTCCATTTGGACTCCACCCCCAGCATGAGGGGAAGCTGGGTTGACTGAAAATCACAGTGAATGTACAGAACAGTTTCTTTCACCCAGATTGGCATCCAGCCCTAGCCTAGTCTTCAGCCCCACCTCTAGCAGGGAGGAAGCTGATGGACCCTGCAGCAGCCTATCCAGGTAACTACAGGTACATTTAGGTGGCACAGACTGAATAACTGAAAGTCTACCTGGGCAACTGTGGTCATCTTAGGCTGCACTGCATAGATTGTTGCTCACAGCTGCAGCTCCATCCCTGCCCCAGGCAAGGAAGAAAGGGACATGAAGCTTCATCAGTCTTTCTGGGAAACTACAGTCTAGGCCTGCATGACTTGGATTATTCCACAGAGCTGTGGCTCTCTCCCTAACCCTGGCAAAGGAGAGAGTGGGGAGAAGCTTCATTGGTCCTTGGGGCAATGATTGTAGCTTGAGCCTCCACAACTTATAGCACCAACTACAATCTTGGCTTTACTACACAACCAGCAAGGGAGAAGGGCAGGAAGCTCTAAACTAAAGAGAAAAAATGCACACAGAATAAATAATAAGCCAGATGCCAAGACACCAACAAAAAATTACAATCCACACCAATAAACAGGTAGATATGGGCCAGTTAAAGGACCAAGATAAGCCTCCAGATGACATAAAGGCTTTGAGACAACTAATCATGGATGCTCAAATAAATTTTTTATTAATAAATTCAATGAGACAGCTAAAGAAATTAAGAATATTAAGTTGACATTGGATGAGCATAAAGAAGAATTTGAAAGTATACACAGAAAAATAGCAGATCTTATGGGAATGAAAGGCACAATAAATGAAATTAAAAATGCACTGGAATCATATAATAACAGATTTGAGAAGGCAGAAGAAAAGATTGCTGAGCTTGAAGAAATGGCCTCTGAAAGAGAACATACAATAGAGCAGATGAAGAAAAAAAAACTTGAACAAGGTCTCAGGGAACTAAAGGACAGCAAGAGACATGCAAACATATATGTCATGGGTGTTCTAGAAGGAGAAGAGAAGGGAAAAGGATCAGAAGGAATATTTGAAGTAATAATGGTAGAAAATTTCCCAACCCTATTGAAGGACATAGATATCCATGTCCAAGAAGCACAATGTACTCCCATCCTAATACCTAATATACCAACTCAAAGATGCATACTAATCAGAATGTCAAATGCCAAAAACAACGAGAGAATTCTGAGAGCAGCATGAGAAAAGCAATGCAAAATGTATAAGAGATACCCAAAAAGATTAGTGCTGATTTCTCAGCAGAAACCATGGAGGCAGGAAGACAGTGGTATGATATATTTAAGATACTGCAAGAGAAAAACTTCCAGCCAATAATTTTATATTTGGCAAGACTGTCTTTCAAAAATGAGGGTGAATTTATAATTTTCAGAGATAAACAGAAATGGAGAGTTTGTAACCAAGATACCCACTTTGCAGGAAATACTAAAGTGTTGCTACAGCCTGAAAAGTAAAGACAGGAGAGAGAGGCCTGGAAGAGAATCTGGAAATGAAGATTATATCAATAAAAGAAACTAAAAGTGGCAAGAGTGGTGAAAATGAAATATGGCAATAAAACACAAATATTCAGGGAAGCGGCTGTGGCTCAATCAGTAGGGCTCCCGTTTACCATATGGGAGGCCCCGGATTCGGTTCCTGGGGCCTCCTGGTCAAGGCAAGCCCGCCCACACGGCGTGGTTAGCTGACCCAGCGAGCACAAGCAGCAAGGGGGGGATAAATGAATAAATAAATAAAATCTTTAAAAAAAAAACAAACACAAATATTCAGGCATAAACTTAACCAATGATTTAATGTACTTGTATTCAGAAAACTACAACTCATTTTTAAAAGAAATTAAAAAAAAAAGACCTAAATAATTGGAAGAATATTCCATGCTTATGGATTGAAAGACTAAATATCATTAAGATGTCAATTCTACTCAAATTGATATACAGATTCAATACAATCTTGATAAAAATTCCACCAGCATTTTTTGAATAAATGGTAAACATGATTATCAAATTTATTTGAATGGGTAAGGAGTCCTGAATAGCCAGAAATACCTTTAAAAGGAAAAGCAAAGTTGGAAGACTCTCATTTCCAGACTTTAAGTGATATTAGGTAGCCACAGTGATAAAAAGAGCATGGTACTGGCATAAAGACAGACACATAGAGCAATGGAACCGAATTGATGGTTTAAAAATAGACTCTTACATCTAAGCTGAAGTGGTTTTTGACTAACCTGTGAAACCCACCCAGCTGGGGCAGAAGATTGCATTCAACAAATGGTGCTGAGAAAATCGGATACCCATAGCAAAAGAAGGAAAGAGAACACCTATCTCATACCCTATTAAAAAAATTAACTCAAAATGAATCAAATACCTAAATATAAAAGCAAGAACCATAAAACTTTGAGAAAAAAATATAGGAAGATATCTTCAAGACCTGGTGGTATGTGGTGGATTTGTAAAGGAGATAGGAGGAAGAATGTGATGGACTACTGATATTTAATGTATGTAGAAGTTTTAATTAGCTTTACTGTAAAGGTGTGGTGGTATACAGAGTTGATGATAGCACAATATAGTGAATAACAGCTGGTTTATAAATGGGGCTGTGGCTGAAAATGATAATCTATGGATGTAAATGCCAATTGACAGAAAGCTAGAGAATAATCTAGGGACTGAATCACCAGTAAACCCAGAGGTGGATGAGAATAGTGGTTGATGGCACAGATGCAAGAGTGTTCTTTGTAAGCTAGAGCAGATATACATCAGTATTTCAGGGTGGTGGTAAAGTGGAGAAGCATAGGAAAAATACAAACGGAGTGACCTATGGAGTGTGGTTAACAGTAATAATGTAATATTCTTACATCTATGCCAAAGATGTACTGTGTTGATAATGGGGGAGTATGGAACAAGTGGGCTAAATGTATGCTCTGGATCTGATCATAATCAGATGATATTATTTCATAATCTGTAACAAATATTTCACCAGGATGTGGTGTGTTGATACAGGGGTGTTATTTGGGAATTCTTCACATGTGCATGATTGTTTTGTATGTTTACAAGTTCTGTCCTAAGAATATATTTAAAAAATAATAATAGGGCAGGACAGGGGAAAAATACACCAAATGTAAGATAAGGACTATAATTATAAGTAAGATTTTTGACAATGTTCTTTCATAATTTGTAACAAATGTCTCACAACAATGCAAGATGTTGGTGGAGGGTTAGGGTTGGTTTATGGGACCCCTGTATGATGTTATGAATGTTTGCTTTGTAAGTTCAAAACTTTTACTATACACTTACTGTTTATGTATGTTCATGTATAAATGATATTTAATAATAATAATAATGGAGTGGGTTGGGGGAAAATACTTTGATAATAGTAATATTTGAGGATGTTCTTTAATCTTTAGGTTAAAAATGTTTCACAATGCAAGGTATGTGTCATACGCTGAGGTATGAAAGCCCTGTATGATGTTATGTATGTTTGTTTTGTAAGTTCACAGCTATTACTATACACTTATTGTTTATGTATTTTAATGTATGAGTGATATTTCAATAAATAAATAAATAATTGTATATACATACACACACAGTTCTCATAACATGAGCTACCTTCAGTCAATCCCAAGATAAAGTTTTCATTCTCTTTATAGGAGGGTTCTTTTTGTATATGAGATATGAGAACTTCCTAACCACACATAATTCAAAATATTTCAGTCATACCATATGTACTAGGCAGCAAAGGGGTGCTGATGCAAAATACCAGAAATAGGTTGGTCTTTATAAAGGGTATTTAATTGGGGTAGAAGTCCACAGTTACCAGGCCATAAAGCATAAATTTCTTCCCTCACAAAAGTCCTTTGCCATGTGTTGGAGCAAGACAGCTGCCGACGTTTGCCAGGGTTCCGGCTACTTGTGTCCCTCTCTTCCCTGGGCTGCATTTCTCTCTGGGCTGAGCTTCTCGGGTTCCTCCACAAGGTCAGCTGTAAACTATGAAGCTCTTGAGGCTTTGCTGCTCTCCACAAGACCAGCTGTGAGCTCTCAGGCAAATGGCTCATCTCTATCCTGGGGCCTTCTCTCCTTCCTCACCAGAACTCCAACATCAAAACTGCTTCAGCTCTGTTATTTCTCATGCCTTTTATATTTTATTCCCACCCCACCAAGGGTTGGGGCTCAATGCCTTACTGACGTGGCCCAGTTAATGCCCTAATCATAACTTAATCATGCCCAGATTAGCAGGCCAGTTTACAAGCATGATCCAAAATTTATTTTTGGAATTCATAATTACATCAAACTGCCAAACTGCTACACCATATATTGTAATTCATGCATATTTATTTTGATATCCTAATCACTCAGAAAATATCTAATTTGAGAAAGAATATGTCTTTAAATTCCAATGCCATATTTATTGTATATGAGATAGTAAATAAATCTAAGAAAAGTATTTTCAACTAAATTAACATTTATTGAACACCAGTATGTACATGGTTGTCCAAAAAAAAACCATAAAAAAGACATAAACATGAATATGATAAAATTTTTTACCTTGATGAACTCTCACTGTTTAACAAGTAAAGAAAAAAAAAGAGAAAACATTATTATAGAGTATATAAATACACATTATAGAGTATTTGTGTATATATTAATGCATCTATAAATACATCCTTTCATAAGCCAAAATGTGGTTAATATTTACTTCCATGTTTTATATGTGCTACTTTTTTTAAATGCGGTGAAGAACACTAACATGTATAAGCAAATTCTGTTCTCAAGGAGATTTCAATATTTTTGTAGAGAAAAATACATTAAACAGACACATACATATACATACATTATATTTTCAAAGTGATTCATCAAATTTATCTTCAATTCCTTTCCATATATATTTTAAATGTGAAAATTATAATTTTAATTATATTAAATAATATAATTAATGGCCCAAGTCATTCCTTTGATTACTATTCAATTATTCATGCAGCTGAAACAGTACTCAAGGATACACCCTTCCTTATCATCCTTTGGTAATTATTCAGCTGCTAGTATTTCACTTATTTACAAACACACACACACACATTAGTTTATTAAATCTTTGAATTTAGAGAGTCAAACTATAATTATGTGGGTATTAAGTTCTACAATTTTTAATGGAAAACATGCTCTATTTATTAAACAGATCACTTTTCTATGCGATCAAAACTCAAAATCAGAGGAAAATGGCATCAGATTAGGGAGATAATTCTCAGATATCTCACAAAAACAATGGAAAAAGAACTCAAAGCTGTCTCAGGGACCTGCTTTGGGGGTCAGCAGACCAGAAAAGGGCTTCCCAACTCCCAGGATAGTACGGACAGAGAAATGAAGAAACTGAAACAAGAAACTGTGAGTTACTAAATCTTCCAGCTAGAGGGAAGGGCTCCCCTTCCCCATCCCTGAAATATTCAGCAGGGGTAAGACCCCTGGCTCATTTCAGCTGACTGAAAAGGATACAGATATCTTTCTCCCTGTTAGCTGTTACAAGGGGAAAAGGAGAGGGTGTCAGGGTACTATATTCAGTGAATTTGGCCAGTGGATCCCACTTTGAATCTGGGTTCTGGCCAGATGAAAACAAAGGAAAATCAAGATATACCTCTGTGAGAAGGTGAGCCAATGAGTGCCATCTGCTGGCTGGTCTGGAAATTACATGGACGAAAATGGCCATCCCAGGGAATGGAGAGGGCCTGTATCTGCAGGCAGGATCATCCCACCCACCATATCCATGGGATATAAGCCCTCTCTCACTTGGAGGTGGAGTGAACATCACCATCCCAGTCCCCTCAGGATTGGGGGAAGAACTTTGGACTAGAATAGACTTGATGGTATTCTGTTGTTCACATATGGTGATTCTAGCAATGGAAGAAATTATAACAATGAGGTGGAGCCAGTGGCCACTCTAGTGGCTTTTGGGGTAGGGAGAGGATGAGCAGTTGAAATACAGGGGCTTCTTTGGGTTTTGGAGGTTGTCCTGAGTACCTTTGTGGCAACAGATGTAGGCATTTTAAAACAGCACATACCACTAAGAACTGTGTGGGAGAGAGTGTTGTCTACGGTGTGAACTGTGGTCTATGGTTGGTGGCAAGACCCCAGGATGTGTAAGTCCATTGAGGGTGGTGGGCCACACTTGTGGGAGATGTTTGTGTGGGATGTGGTGGGAGGTGTGGGAGGTCGGCAACACGGGAATCCCAGTGGGCTCCATGTAATATTTTGGGTATCTAAGCACCTTTTAAAATATATTTATACATATACATAAATAACATTTTTGTAAGCAAATGCACATATATGCATATACATTTATATATCATTTTGCAAATGTTGGTATGTATTGTGAAAATTTTGATTTTTACCCACAATAATAAAATAAAATAAAATAAAATAAATTTAAAAAAAAGTAATTTTAGAGCTCTTTTTACCCCAAACCTGGGAGAAAATTTGCACCCCATTAGTGAGTCCCTGGCATGAATTTGATAACTTAACATGAGCAGTTTTAAAGATTTTGGATAAGTTGAGCCAAATATCACAGAAGAGCTGTGAAAAAATAACAATAGGCAAGAGAGAGAAATTGGCCTTCAGAGTAAATTCACCAACATAACAGATGCCTGTACATCAGCGAAAAATTACAAGACATGCTAGAAAAAAAGGAAGAGATGGCCCAGGTAAAGGAACAAATGAAAGATCTTGGAGAGATTCAGGATTTAAGACAATTAAACAATGATAATCACACAAGTGTCCTAAATCATTTCAGAGAATTTAAAGGAAATATGAGTAAAGAAATATGACTAAAGAAATAAAGCATATTAAGAAGACACTGGGTGGCCACTAAGAACAATTTGAAAATCTACAAAGAAATGTAACAGACCTTATGGGAATAAAAGACATGATGGATGAGATTAAAAATACATTAGGCACATAAGAGTAGATTTAAATTGCTTGAAGACAGAATTAGTGATTTTGAAGACAGAACATCTGAACTGGAAAAGACAGGAGAACAGAAAGAGAAGAGAATGGAAAAAATGGAACAGGGCCTCAGGAAATTGAATGACAATGCAAAACACAAAATCATATACATTATCAGTGTTCCAGAAGGAGAAGAAAAAGGAAAAGGGACATGTATTAGGCAGTCAAAGAGGTGTTGATGCAAAACACCAGAAATCTGTTGGCCTATATTGATGATGATTCAATTAAAGGCCATGGCAACTGACAAGAAAAAAGGCCACCTTGGAATGTAATAAACAAGTTCTGGAGTCTCATGCTAACAGGAGCTGGGTGGGGAAACATCCTGAGCTTGCCTGTGAATTACAGAAATGTAAAAGAGCTGAGTCATTGACTTTAAGACTTGTTAATTTCAGTAAAATGTAACTGTCAAGTATCTATTGCCCTTGCACATGCTCACACGTATTTTCTTTGTTCTAAAGCCAAATAAAAGCCACACTTTATGAGGTGGCTGGGCTCTCCTCTCCATATCAGATGGAGGGTCCCCTAATCCCAGTTTTTCTACTCTTTGTCTTATTCTTTCTTTCTCATCTGCAGCACCATTTTCACGGACCCAGTTCCTGGCCGGCAACATATGGCGCCCAACGTGGGGCTCTGAAAATGAAACATTTCTTTCAGTCAGTGCACGGACCAAGGAGCTCCTGAGAGCAGTTTTAAAAGAAAAAAGAAACAGAAAAGATAAGCTTCATCCTTGGAATCATCAGGGTAATGGGTAATCAGCAGTCGAACTTTGAAGAGTACTCTAGAGTGTTAAAAACTTTATTAAAAAAGACCGGTGTAACTATTAAATCCTCGGCTTTTGAGGAACTTTTTTCTCTTGTACAGAAATATTGTTATTGGTTTCAGCCAAGGGCGGGATATTTTAAACCTAAAACATTGGGAGTTAGTGAAGAAAGCTTTAAAAAGGGTTTATCAAAAGGGAAAAATAATTCCCCTTCATGTATGGTCTTTGTGTAGTCTTATTTCTGTTGCTCTTGAACCTTTACAATCAGATGAAAATGAGGTTAAAGAGGATACTGCTATTGCTGGACCGATAGCAGAACAAGCTAATGGTGATTTTAATGAAAATATATATGAAAAAATTAATGAACAGGCAAAAACAGATAAACTCGGGTCTAATAAAAAGAAGGAAAGGAAAAAGGAAGTTTATGAAGCTTTTCCAGCAGTCGCTATGCCATCTTCTCCAAATTATGATTTATTGTCTTTTGAACCGGCATCTGCACCTCCCAAGGTATCTACTACATCATTTGATGACCCGCCTAAAGTTTCTGTTTTTGTGCCAGCACCATCCTCCTCAATTATGAAAAGTATAGCACAGGGAAGTAGAGAGGGCGATTCAGAGGCTATGCAACTCCTTTCTACTTTTCCAGTAACAGTAACTCAAATTCCAGTAGATGCTGACAATCCCCAAGGGGGTGTACAGTATGAGCATGCTCCTATTCCTTTTAAAACTATCAAAGAATTAAGACAAGCATGCACTCAGTATGGTGTAAATTCTCCTTATACTCAAGGATTGGTGCAAGGAATGGCACAAGCAGACAGATTAATATCTTGGGACTGGGATTTGTTAGCTCGAGCTGTTCTTAATTCAGCAGAATTTTTACAGTTTAAAACTTGGTGGGCTGATGAAGCTAATATTGTAGCATGACGAAATCAACAGCAAAACTAATATTACTATTTTAAAAAAGAAAATCAATTCAATTTCTTACAGTATGAGTATGAGATCCTACAGTTTTATCATTGGAAAAGCAACTTTTGGTGAAAGAACATTAATTGATCTTTATTTACATGTCTTAAGAATTCATATTTGCAGGAAAATCATACTCTTTTTATAGCAAGAAGAAGAAAAGGACTGTGATTACCAGTTCAGATGACCAGACATTGGCAGCAGTCTCCAGAATCCCAGTTTCTGTGGCATTTCTTCGACCATTATTTAAAAAGAAATAAAAGACTGATTGGACTTGTAATAGCAGGAATTTTGGGACTGATTGGCATCAGAACTGCTGAAGCTGTCAATGGCACAGTTCTACATCAAGGAGTACAGACTCAATAAATATGTTAAGGACTGGCATAAAAATGCAAGTGAGATGTGGCATAGTCAGTCTCACATTGATATGGAACTGAATAACCATATTAATGATCTTGAAACAACTATTATACATTTGGGTAATCAAATTTATAATTTAAACTTGTTAAGAGTTCTTAAATGTGATTGGAATGAAAGTTCAATTTGTATTACTCTTTTGGCTCATAATAATAGTGAACATGATTGGGAGGAAGTGAAAAATCGATTGGATACAAGCATAATGTTTCTATAGAAATTTTAGAATTGCAAAAGAAGGCATTGAGCATGTATCAAACGAATTGAAAGAAACCACTGGTGAAGCCGTTTCATTGGTGGAAACAAAAAACAGTTCAAATATCATATTGGATTAGATTAGGAATTATTGTTATATGCGTTTTAATTGTTTGTATTGTCAAGGCTAGAGTAATTAGACCTGATAAATGCATTTATGTTAAGAAACTTGACCATGAAAAACTAATTTTGCATTATTTAGTAGAAAGATTCTACTAATAACCCCTTGATCTTAATACTAAATATCTGCACAAAAAATGTTCATTTAAGGATCCTGAAGAAGCATAAATATTAACGAAATTGCCTTCCATGTAAGAGCTCAAAAGCTTGACTGGTAGTAAATGACGGGTAAGATTCTCAAAGGAGGACAACCTAAGACAGGCACAGTCACAAGAGCCTATGGAAGAAGACAAGTGTGACAGGAGGTCACCTTGTATCAGCTTATATAATGGTTCCTATGAGCTTTAATTAATAAAAAATAGAAGTGATGGAGTTTCAATTAAAGGCCATGGCAACTGACAAGAAAAAAGGTCACCTTGGAATGTAATAAACAAGTTCTGGAGTCTCATGCTAACAGGAGCTGGGTGGGGAAACATCCTGAGCTTGCCTGTGAATTACAGAAATGTAAAAGAGCTGAGTCATTGATCTTTAAGACTTGTTAATTTCAGTAAAATGTAACTGTCAAGTATCTATTACCCTTGCACATGCTCACACATATTTTCTTTGTTCTAAAGCCAAATAAAAGCCACACTTTATGAGGTGGCTGGGATCTTCTCTCCATATCAGACGGAGGATCCCCTAATCCCAGTTTTTCTACTCTTTGTCTTATTCTTTTTTCTCATCCGCGGCACCATTTTCATGGACCCAGTTCCTGGCCGGCAACACTATATAAAGGGTATTTATGAGGTAGAAGCTTATAGTCACAAGACCACAAAAAGTAATTTACTTCTCTCACCAAAATCTGTTGCCAATGTTGGAGCAAGATGGCTGCCAGTTTTTGCGAGGGTTCAGGCTTTCTATTCCTCCTAAGGCTCCCCAGTTCCAGCTTCTTCCAATATCAGCTGTAGGCTGGCATAAGGCTCATCAATACACCCAGGGTCATTTCTTTCCAGGCTCAGCTACTCTGCTCTCTACAGAAGGTCAGATACAGAATATCAGGCTCATTTCTCTACCAGGCAGTGACTATGGACCACTCTCTCTTCCTGCATATCTGCTTCTATGTTCTCCTTTTCCATGTATTTTCTTTCCTGTCTATGATTGAGCACCCATTTATATAGCACACAAAGGGGTCTCGGACACTCAGACCAAGTCACCGTAATGACATGATCAAATAAAAGACCTAATCTTGATTTAATAAAGTAAAAGTGAAATCTCTGAATCTAATAAAATCTAATATGCCCAGATGAACAGACAAGTTTATGAACACAATCCAATATCTATTTTTGGAATTCATAAAAATACCAAACTGCCACAGGGCAGAAAGATAATTGGAGGAAATAATGACTGAAAACTTACCAATCCTTATGAAAGACATAAATATCAATATCCAAGAAGGACTGCACAACCAAACAGAATAAATATGAATAGAACTACCTCAAGTCACCTACTATTCCAAATGACAATTATTCGAGGTAAAGAGAAGATTTTGACAACAGCAAGAAAAAAAGCAAAGCATCATATACAAGGGAAACTCAATAAGATTAAGTATTGACCTCTCTTCAGAAACCATGAGGAAGAGTAGAAAGTGGTATGATGTATTTAAGGTATTGAAAAAGAAAAACTGCCATGCAAAAATTCTGTATCTGGCAAAGCTATCCTTTAAAAATGAAAGGGAGAGAGAGGGGCCAAGATGGCATTAGTGTAGGAGGGCACACACTGCAAGCTCCCAGAGCAAGGCTGATTGTGGACGGGGTCCTGCCTGGTGGTCTGTGCTATGCACGTGTGGAATGAGAAGCTGGGACATTTATCTGCGTGGATCAACGGTGTGGATGGAACAGTAGAGATTCGTGAGTTTTAAGCCTGCCGGTGGTGGCTGGCATGGATGACTGAGCCCCGCGGTTAGGGAGAAAAAAATAAATAAAACGGCTAGTTGGAGCTGCAAATGGGGTGAGAAAGTTTTATTTTCTGGGGATTTGGCTGCCTGGAGCCCCTTGGATGTTGGGTGAACAGAACAGCCGTAGCGAATTGGCACCTGGTGGAGGGGAGGGGTGATTCTGTTCTGGGGAGGGAGTCGATTTGCCTAGCTGCCCAGGGATAAGCCCTGGGCCACTGTGGAACCAGGAAGAGAGGACACTCTCCAAAAGAGGGAGGGTCCTGTTGGAGGACAGGGAAGGGGATTTTTTTTTTTTTTGCCATCGATCTGGCTACCTTCACCACCCCATAGCTCTGGGGAGCAGATAAGCCGACCTGAAGCAGCATCAGGCTGAAAGAAGACTCGAATCTGCAGTCAAACTGATTTACATAGCAACCTGGTGTCACTGGTGCTTGGCTCCAGAAGGGGTGGAGTCGGCCATATTTAGCACTCTGCACTGACTAACATCAGAGCTACAGCTACCATGGGGAGTCCAGGAAGTGGGACATGCTTGATTAATTTCCACGAGCCCAGCTAGGGTCCCTTCCATAAGAGGGTTGGTATATAGGAGGAATTATTTTGGGTCCTGTATTTCACCAAAAAAAAAAAAAGTGAGAAGGTCACTTCAATAAATGAAAAATAAATTCTTTTTAATTTAGTTTAGTAGCTAAAAGCTTTTGCAGGATCTGCATATAGAACCCTGTGGGGAAATTGATTGATAAACACATGCAGGCAGAGAGGATCCACGTGGACCCTGGGGGAATCATTGACACTCCTTAGCTCTGTTTGACTGCTTGCCTGTGTGGATCTTTGGTTTATCTCTGTTTATTTCTGGTCTCTTGCTTTTCTTTCCTCTTTCCTCCCCTCTTTCTTTTCTCTTTCATTTTTTTAAAATTAGGTGTTGCTAGCTTGTTGCTTCGTTGCTGTGCTTCTTCTTCAGTAATTTCCCACTTGCTCTCTATATTGATTTTGGATTCTAAACAACTGCTTATCCTTCCTTCATCTTTCTGCCTTCTGCTTTCTGTTGTGACTCGTAGATACAACATTTTTCATAGGCCCACAACTTAAGGGTGTTGACTTCTATTCCATCAATTTTGTTTTCTTCTTTTTTTTATTAGTATTAAATTTTTCCTTTCAGACCATTCTTTACTATTTCTCTCCCTCCTCATAATTCTAGCCTTCTAAATCACTATATATATATTCCTTCATTTGTTTTCCCAGTCCATTGTAGGAACTCAACTTTTTTCCTATTACTCTACACTGACTACACAAGTTAAATATTCATCTCAATAAGTCTCATTTGGCCCCTCTTATAACTTTTATCAATATTATTATTATCCTTCTGACTTCCTTACATCTTTTGATTCCTCTGGACCTAATTTTTGCATTCAAGGGAAAATAAAAAGAAGCAAGGAAATAAAATAAGGAGAAAAAGTGCAAAAGAGAAAACTTAACTCACATGCAGAACCACCAGCTAAATAAAACTCTAGAGCATAGAGAAAAGCTAATCAACTGAAAAAACCATCAAGATAATATAATGACCAGAGGGCAACAACAACAACAACAAAAATACAAAAGACCCTGAGAAACAGGAAAACATGGACCGGTACAATGAACAAAATAAAAACTAGGAAGTGATGCGGAACATTGAAAAACTAATCAAAGTTATCCAAACAAATATCATGGACCAACTTAAAGAAGTGAAGGAAGAGATTAAGGATATAAAGAAGACACTGGGAGAACATACTGAAGAAATTGCAAACATGCCTAAAAAGGTAATGGATATGATGGTGAACAATGGCACAATCCAAAAAATCAAAAAGACGTTAGTTTCACATAAGTGCAGATTTGAACAGGCAGAGGAAAGTAGTGATATGGAAGACAATACAGCTGAAATCAAAAAAGATAGTAGAACAGATAGACAAAAGGATAGAAAAAACCCTGCATAGACTCAGGGAATTAACCAATAACACAAAACACACAAACATATGCATTAAGGGCATCCCAGAAGAAGAAAAGGGAAAGGGAACAGAAGGAGTGTTGAAGGAAATAATGGCTGATAACTTCCCAACCATATTGAGAGAGATGGATGTTCAGATCCCGGAAGCACAGTGCAACCAAAATAGTATAAATTCAAACAGGCCAACTCCAAGACATATACATGTCAAAATGTCCAATGCTCAAGACAAAGAGAAAATACTCAAGGCAGCAAGAGAAAAAAGAACCATCACATACAAGGGAAACACAATAAGATTAAGTGCTGATTTCTCAGCTGAAACCACGGAGGCAAGAAGACTGTGGTATGACATAGTCAAAATACTAAAATAAAAAAAAAAACTTCCAGCCACGAATCCTCTATCCAGCAAAACTGGCATTCAAAAATGATGGAGAGTTCAAAATATTCACAGATTAACAGAAATTAACAGAGTATGTCAAGAAGAAACCAGCACTTCAAGAAATACTAAAGGAATCTCTACAAGTTTAAAGGAAATAACAGGGGAGAGAGAGTTGGAGGAGAGTTTAAAAAAAACTGAAAAGACAAAAAGAGGAACAAAACAACATATGACATACATTAAACCAAAGAAAAAATGGCTGAAGTAAGAAATTCATTAAAAGTAATAACACTGAATGTTAATGGTTTAAATTTACCAATCAAGAGACACAGGTTGGCAGAATGGATAAGAAAACATGATCCATCTATATGCTGTCTACAAGAAGCCCACCTTCCACCCAGGGATTCCAGGAGGCTGAAAGTGAATGGCTGAAAACTATTTTACAAGCTAACAACAGCCAAAAAAGGACAGGAGTAGCTATTCTAATATCAGACAAAATAGACTTTAAATGCAAAACTATTATAAGAGACAAAGATGGACACTACATATTAGTAAAAGGGGTAATCTCTCAAGAAGAGAGAACAAGCATCAACATTTACGCACCTAATTGGGGTGCCTCAAAATATGTGAGGCAAACTTTGGAAAAACTAAGAGGAGAAATAAATGCCTCTACAATTATAGCAGGGGACTTCAACAAACCACTATCATCATTACACAGAACATCTAGACAGAGAATCAATAAAATAACAAAGGCACTCAACAATACATTAGAAGACCTGGACTTAATAGACATATACAGAACACTACACCCAAATACAGAAGGATTTACATTCTTCTCGAGTGCACATGGAACATACCCCAAAATAGACCACATGCTAGGCCACAGAACAACTCTCAATGAATTCAGAAAGATTGAAATTATACAAAGTAATTTCTCTGACCACAACGGAATGAAATTGGAAATCACTAAGGGCAGAGAAATGGGTTAGGCACAAGGATATGGAAGCTAAACAACACACTCTTAGACAAACAGGGGCTCAAAGAAAAATCTCAAAAGAAATCAGTAACTACTTTGAAACTAATGAAAACGACAACACAACATAGCAAAACCTATGGGATGCAGTGAAAGCAGTCCTGAGAGGGAAGTTCATAACCATAAATTCATATATTAAAAAAGAATAAAGAGCTAAAATTGAAGAGCTAACTGCACACTTGGAGGAATTGGAAAAACAACAACAAACTAAACCTAAAGGAAGTAGAAAGAAGGAAATAACAAAGATTAGAGCAGAACTAAATGAAATAGAGAATAAGAAAGCACTGGAAACAATAAACAAAACCAAAACCTGGTTCTTCGAGAATATCAATAAAATCGACAAACCCTTAACCAGACTAAAAAAGAAAAAGAGAGAACAGATGCAAATACATAAAATAAGGAATGAGCAAGGGGATATCACTACTGACCCCAAAGAAATAAAGAGTATCATAGAGGATACTTTGAAAAATTATATGCCAACAAGAATGATAATTTAGAGGAAATGGACAAGTTTTTCGAAACCCACAAACAGCCTACATTGATGAAAGAAGAAATAGATGAACTCAACAGTCCAATTACAAGTAAAGAGATAGACTCAGTCATCAAAAACCTCCCAACTAAGAAGAGCCCAGGATCAGATGGCTTCACAGCTGAATTCTACCAAACATTCCAGAAAGAGCTAACACCAATTCTACTTAAGCTCTTCCAAAAACTAGAAGTAGAAGGAATAAAGCCTAACTCATTCTATGATGCCAACATTACCCTAATACCAAAACCAAGTAAAGATACCACAAGAAAGGAAAATTACACACCAATTTCTCTAATGAACCTAAATGCAAAAACCTCAACATAATACTTGCTAATCGTATTCAACAGTATTTCAAAAGGATTATACACCATGACCAAGTGGGTTTCATACAGAGTATGCAAGGATGGTTCAATATAAGTAAATCAATCAATGTAATACACCACATAAACAGATTGAAAGAAAAAAATCACATGATCATCTCTATACATGCAGTAAAAATTATTCGACAAAATACAGCACTCTTTCCTCATAAAAACACTACAAAAGATAGGAATAGATGGAAACATTCTGAATATGATAAAGAGTATATATGAAAAAACCCAAAGCTAACATCATTTTCAATGGTGAAATCCTAAAAGCCTTCCCTCTGAGATCAGGAACTAGACAAGGATGCCCACTACCACCACTCCTATTTAACATTGTCTTAGAAGTATTTGCACGAGCACTAAGACAAGAAAAGGACATAAAAGGCATCCAGTTGGAAAAGAATAAATAAAAATTTCATTATTTGCAGATGCCATGATCCTAAACATAGAAATCCCTGAGAAATCTACAACAAGGCTTCTAGAACTTATAAAGGAGTCCAGTAATGTTGCAGGCTATAAGATCAATGCTCAAAAATCAGTAATATTTCTATACACCAATAACGAGCAAACTGAGGAGGAAATCAAGAAAAAAATACCATTTACAATAGTAACCAAAAGAATCAAATACCTAGGAATAAATTTAACTAAAGATGTAAAGGATTTATATACAGAAAACTACACAACACAGTTAAAGGAAAGCAAAGAAGACTTAAATAAATGGAAAAATATTCCCTGTTCATGGATAGGAAGACTAAACATCATCAATATATCTATCCTACCCAAACTAATCTACAGATTTAATGCAATCCAAATAAAAGTCAACACTTTATTTTTTAAGGAACTGGAAAAACAAACCACAAAATATATTTGGAGAGGTAAGAGGCCCCGAATTGCCAAAAACATATTGAAAAAGAAAAATGAAGTTGGTGGTATCACACTATCTGACTTTAAAACACACTACAAAGCTAAAAAGCTCAAAACTGCGTGGTAATGGCACAAGGATAGACATACTGACCAATGGAACCAAATTGTGAGTTCTGATATAGATCCTCGCATATACAGTTATCTGATATTTGACAAGGCCACGAAGCCCACTCAGTTGGGAGAGAATGGCCTCTTTAACAAGTCATGCTTGGATAACTGGATATCCATATCCAAAAGAATGAGAGTAGAATATCATCTCACACCTTATACAAAAATCAACTCAAGATGGATCAAAGATATAAATATAAGAGCCAAAATCATAAAGAACTTGGAAGGTAATGTAGGGAAACATCTACAGGACCTTGTAATAGGAAATGGTTTCATGAACTTCACAGCCAAAGCACGAGCAGCAAGAGAAAATGTAGATAAATGGGATCTCATCAAAATTAAAAACCTCTGCACCTCAAAAGACATTATTAGGAAAATAAAAAGGCAGCCTACCCAATGGGAGAAAATATTTGGCAACCACATATCTGATAGGAGCCTAATATCCTGTATATATATATATATATATATATAAATCCTACACCTTGAAAATAAAAAGACAAACAACCCATTTAAAAAATGGGCCAATTGTCAAAATGAATGAATTAAGTAAAGAATTCACAAAGGCAGAGCTCACAGGAAAATTTATATCTCATTCTTACATTAAAAAAGAAGAAAGAGCTTAAATTGATTATCTAACTGCAAACCTGTAACATTAGAAAAAGAGCAGCAAACTACACTGAAACAGAGCTAAAAGAAAGAGATGGAAAATTCCAGAAGAGAAATAAATGAAATCAAGAACAGAATAAAACAGTAGTGATAACCAATGAGACCAAAATCTGGTTCTTTGAGATCAACAAAATTGAGAAACCCTTAGGTAGACTGACAAAGAAGAAAGTAGAGAAGGTGCAATTAAATAAAATCAGAAATGAGAGGGGGGACATTACCACTGACACTGTAGAAATAGGAGAGAACATAAGAAGGTACTATGAACAACCCTATGCCAAAAAACTAGAAAATGTAGATGAGATGTACAAATTCCCAGAACTGTCTCAGCTAACCAATCACAAATGAAGAGATTGAAACAGTCATCAAAACTCTCCCCAAGATGAAAAGCCTAGGGCCAGATGGCTTCACAGGTGATTCCTACCAATCATTCTCTTCCAAAAATTGAACAGGAAAGAATGCTACCTAAGTCATTCTATGAAGCCAACATCACCCTAATACCAAAACCAAATAAAGATACTATGAAAAAAGAAATTTACAGACCAATAGCTCTAATGAATATAGATGCAAAAATCCTCAATAAAATACTTGCAAACAGAATCCAAAGGCACATTAAAAGAATTATTTACCATGATCAAGTGTGTTTTATCCCAGGTATGCAAGTGTAAGGGTGGCACAAGACAATACAATCAATTAGGTTAATAAATCACATTGATAAATTGTAGAAGGAAAATGACATGTTCCTCTCTATTGTTGCAGAAAAAGCATTTGGCAAAATACAGTACCCTTTTTTGATAAAAACTTTCCAAAAGATAAGAAAAGAATGAAGCTTTCTCAATATGGTAAAGTGCATATATGAAAACCCTACAGCTAGCATTGTACTCAATAGTGAAAGACTGAGAGCTTTCCTGCTGAGATCAAGAAAAAGGTAAGAATGCCCAACATCATCATTTTATTCAATATTGTCCTAGAATTTGTAGCTAGAGCAATTAGGCTAGACAAAGAAATAAAAGACACCTAAATCAGAAAGGAAGAAGTAAAATTTTCACAATTCATGGATGACATGATCTTATATATAGAAAATTCTGAAAATTCCACAACAAATCTACTAGAATTAATAGATGAGTTCAGCAAAGTGGCAGGATACAAGGTTAATGCACAAAATCAATAGCGTTTCTATACCTACTGATGTGCAATCTGAGGAGGAAATCAGAAAAAATTCCATTTTAATAGTGAATAAAACAACCACGTATTTAGGAACAAACTTAACTAAGGACATACAGGACCTGTATTTATAAAACTTCAAAACATTGTTTAAAAAAACCAAAAGAAGACTTAAATAAATGGAAAGACATTCTGTGATCATGGATTGGAAGACTAAATATCGTTAAGATGTCAATTCTACCCAAACTGATTTACAGATTCAATGTAATCCCAATAAAAATCCCAACAGAATTTTTTGCAGAAATTGAAAAGCCAATAATCAAATTTATTTAGAATGGTAATGGGCTCCAAATAGCCAAAAAGATATTAAGGGGAAGAACAAAGTTTGAGTATTCTCACTTAACTACAGTGGCAAGAAAACAAAACAAAACAATAAAAATTCCATGGTATTGTCATAAGGACAAAGAGAATGACTAGTGGATGCAAATTGAGAACTCAGAAATTGACCCTCACTTCTACAGTCAAGGGATTTTTGACAAGGCTGTTAAGCACACCCAGCTAAGCCAGAACAGTATATTCAACAAATATTGCTGGGATAAAGAAAGAAGACTCCAATCTCACACCTTATACAGCAATTAAATCAAAAGTGATCAAAGACTTAAATATAAAAACCATAACCATAAAAATCCTAGAAGAAAATGTAGGAAATTGTCTTTAATATCTGTGGAATGCAGTAAGTAGTTTCTTAAACCTTATGGCCAAAGCATGAGCAACAAAAGAAAAAACTAGATAAATGGAAGCTCCTCAAAATTCAACACATTTGCACCTCAAAGGACTTTGTCAAAAGGGTGAAAATGCAGTGGACTCATTGGCAGAAAATATTTGGCAATCAAAGATCTGATATGGATTTAATATCTATGATATATAAGGAGATCAAACAACTCAAAAATAAAATACAAAGCATCGATTAAAAAAATGGGCAAAAGACTTGAAAAAACAACTGTCCAAAGAAGAAATACAAATGGTGAAGAAACATATAAAAAAATGTTCAGCATCAGCAGTGATTAGGGAAATGCAAATCAAAACTACAATGAGATATCATTTCACACCTATTAAACAGCTGCTATTAAAAAATGGGAAAACTCTAAATGTTGAAGAGTATGTGGCGACATAGGAACACTTATTCACTTTTGATGGGAATGTAGAATGGTACAGCTACTGTGGAGGATGGTTTGACAGTTCCTAAGGAATTTGAATATAGATTTGCCATGGGACCTGGAAATACCATTGCTAGGTATATACCCAGAAGATATGAGAGCAATGACACAAATAGATATCTGCACACTGATGTTTACGATAGCATTATTCATGATAGCCAAAAGTTGGAAACAGCCTAGGTATCCATCAACTGATTAATGGATAAACAAATTGTGTAGTATACACAAAATGGAATATTATGTGGCAGTAAGAAACAAATTCCTGAGTCATATGACAACCTGGATGAACCTGGACGATATTATGTTGAGTGAAGCAAGCCAGACACAAAAGGATAAATGCTGTATGATTGCCCTATTATGAAAGACTTATATTATGTGAAATATAAATATATGTGAAATATGAATATGGGTAGAATTACATATATGACTTTTTCTGTGAAGCTGAGCAAACATAAGTTAATCCTACAAAATGTTATTATCAGACAAAAAAATACATTATACTAAGTGAAGGAGATCAGACACAGAATACTACATATTATATGATTCCATTTATATGAAATGTAGATGTAAATCAATTATTAGGGTGAATTGACATTAGGGGTTATATAGATCTGAGGAAAGAATACTAAGGAGTGTGGAGTCTTTCTTTTTGAAGTAATGAAATTTTTTCTAAACTTTTTGAGGTGAATGTACATTATGATTATACTAAAGGCCATTGATTATACACTTTGGATTGAATAGCCAGAAATACCAGCTATGTAGTGTGGGGGAAGCATACAGAGATTGAACATTGAGGAATATTCTTGTTTGTTTGTATGTATGTTTTTTGTTTATTATTATTGAAATAATGAAAATACTCTAATAATGATTGAAGTGAAGAACAACTATATAATTATACCAAATACCATCGATTGTACACTTTTTTCTTTGTTTTTAACATATTTTTTTTATTTTTTCTAAAGGATACTTAGATTAAATAAAATGTTACATTAAAAAAATGTAAGTGGTTCTGAAATGCCCCACTCACCACGCCTCCACTTTTCCCCACATAAATAACTTCTTTCAGTAATGTTGTACCTTGATTGCAATTGATGAACACATTTTGGAGCATTGCCACTAAGCATGGATTATAGTTTACACTGTAGGTTATACTCTCTGCCACTCAATTCTGTAGGCTATGGCAGGATACATAATGGCTTGTATCTGTCATTGCAAAGTCATTCAGAACGATTCCAAGTTCCAAAAATGCCCCCATATTATACCTCCTTTTGCTTCTCCCTGCCTTCAGCATCTCCAGTGACCACAGTCTCCACATCAAAGATATAATTTCCTCCATTGTTAGAATCACAAGTCTATAGTGATATACCACTCCAGTCTATATTTTATTCCCCAATCTTGTGGATTATGGGATGGTGATGCCCACTCCACCTCTAATTGAAAGAATGCTTCAATCCCATTTGGTTGATGGATGGGGGGCATTCAGGCCAGGGCACAACTGAGGCAGGCTTCTAGGGAGTGTGTGAGTGAACATTTTGACAGAGTGTGATTGAATTGGACATTTTGGATGAATTGTAGGCTTTATTAATATGTATCAATAAAATTAATTTGTTAAAAAATCAAAATCATTTCTTATCAATCACAGATAAATTGTCAACTTTTTTCCATTGCAACAGAATGAAAGAAATTTCTCTATTATTCGAGGGACCCAATGGTGCTTGCACCTCACTGAGATGGGCCAATCTTTTTAGTGGGGTTGTCATTTTCTTCATTATTTCTATATTCTTTTCTACTTGGCTTTCAGGCTATCAGTTGCCATTTCTTGTATTAGTAAAACTTAGGAGTGTGCATATCTTAATTTCTTATTAATATGCCCTCAGTCAGCCAATAGCTGAGAACACAAAACTCCTAGCCATATTAAACAGCAATTGAAACTTTTTCACCAGTTACAGTGGAAGCAGGTTCATATATCGTTCATATATCGTTGAAAAAGCATACATTTCAGGCACTTTTTCACAGTTACAGTGTGAAGCAGGTTCATATATTGTTCATATATTGTTGAAAAAGCATACATTTCAGGCAATGCTCAAAGGCCTCATTACTTATTTGTGTACCTCCATATTCTGAATAATTGATGTACTTAATTGCAGAAGATTGAGTATAGACTATTTTGATAGATAAAATGTACTGGAGACCCAGCCTTAGGGTGACCCTCACATGTTCATGATTTTATCTGTAGAAGCCACATCAGCTTCTCACTGTAAAGATCACAGAATTGTACTCTTTTTTTTTTTAAAGATTTTTTATTTATTTACTCATTTATTCCCCCCCCCCCGCTGCTTGTGCTCGCTGGGTCAGCTAACCACGCCGTGCGGGCGGGCTTGCCTTCACCAGGAGGCCCTGGGAACCGAACCTGCGGCCTCCCATATGGTAAACGGGAGCCCTACTGATTGAGCCACAGCCGCTTCCCAAGAATTGTACTCTTGTGTCTCCCTGAGTGGGTGGGGAAAAGTAGCAATTTTAAATACTACCAAGGCATTATGTTCTCCTTAAAATATGTCTTCCTTCCATGGAGACTATTTTGCCAGACTGGATTTTACTACAGTTTACTTGACCTTAGGGAAGGGACATGACCAACTCCAGCCTACTCTTGCCTTCCTGTTTCAACTAGTGGGTGAAAAGAAAATGGTGAGAATCACTTGTGAAAGTCACAGCCCAGAGATACAAGCTCACTAAAAGATTCAGACCTTGTCATGGAAATATATAACGTTATCCCACACAGGCATCTAACCAACACATCAATAAGGTTTCTGTATAACAAAAGTGAAGTGTGTTACATCCAAAATAATTGCAATACTCAGACTGAATTTTAGAAGGAATCTCTAAGGAAAAATCACGACAATATGGGAAACACAAATAGGAGACCAGAGGAAATTTTAGCCAATGGAATTTATCTCTACAAGAAACAGAAAACACAGCTTAACTCCTAAACAAATAAATATATCTCCAGCTAATGGTCTATTTACCTCAAATTCTTTTACTTGACACATCATATCTGTTCTTGAACAATAAATCACAAAGCAAGCTAAGGCAAACACAGTGTAAAGATCAGGGTAAGCATCAAAAGTAAACACAGATATGGCAGGGTTGTTGGATTTATCATATGATAATTTGAAGTAACTATGATTAATATGCTAATAACTCTAGTGGAAAAAGTGGACAGCATTAAAAAACGGATGGATAATGTAAGCAGAGAGATGGGGAGAAGCAGGTAGATGGGGCAATTCTAAGAAAGAATCTAAAGAAAATCATAGACAATAAAATATGTTAATAGAAAGACCAGAAGGATAAAGAGAGAAAGGTAAAGAAGGAATACTTGAAATATTAATGCCTGAAAATTTCCCATAATTATTGGCAGATGCCAAACCACTTATCTTAGAAGCTCAGAGAACACTCAGCATGATAAATATTAACCATATGTATACATATATACATATAAAAAACCTCTAGGCATATCATATTCAAACTGAAGAAAATCAAAGACAAAGGGAAAATCTTGAAAGCAGCAAGAGTTATTTTTACTATGACAAGGGTGAATGATATTGTGACTCAAAGGAAAATTGAATTTATGTCTGCATATAATTTTCTTGGTCATGCATAATTTCCCAGCAGTGAATCACAGCACAGTGACAAGATAGTGTGTCAAGTGCTGATGCCATTCTTTGCAAAATGTGAAGGGGGACAGGGGTATTACAACATTGGCTGATCTCATGTAATTTACAATAAAATCAGGTAATTTTTTTAATTTACAAAAGAATTCCATCAGCTCTTTTCATATTAAATCAGAGGAAAAACAAAGGGAACAGGTAAAAGAAATTTTCTTCCCACATTTCAAACACACGAGATAATATGTCAGTGGACAGAGCATTGAAATATAACAGCAGAATTCTAGAACTTTCAGCAATTGTGTAAAATGAGTTGCTATAATCTAGTCACCTATACAATGAATATATCAATGTTTATCTAAGAATATTTTATAAATATTAAAGGACAAAATATGCTAAGATTTTATCATTAAAATAAATTAAATATAGAGTATCTGAAATAGGTGAACCCTACACAGCCATAGCTCATATAACAATTTATGGGCTAATCTGTAAAAATTTCCCAGTTTTCTTAGGTATTGAAGGGACTTACTGAACAGAATCAATCAAGATGATTATTAGAAAGATACACAATGCTTGAATTAAAATTTTATGTGACAGTTTATGTACCATTCAAATTTCCTTACTTAGCATTTTTCAGGACACCTCAACATGCCACATTTAATAAATGAAAGTACATTAGGAAAGATCAATAAAGAATGGGAGTCATGAATGATACTATAAACCTAGACCTAACTGATATATATAGAACTCTTCACCCAGAAGCAGCAGAATGCACATTCTTCTCTAGTGCACTTCTCTAGTGCACTGAGATATTCTACAGGATAGATCATTTATTAGGTCATAAAACAAGTTTTTATAAATTAAAATAAATAATTAAAATAATACCTAGTATTCCACAATGGAATGAAGATAGAACACTACATAGGAAAAACTGAAAAATGTGAAAACACAACAATGCACTCAAACATAATGGGTCAAAGAAGAAAAAACAGGGGAAATTAGGAAATGTCTTAAGGTGAATAAAAAAGAAAACACAGCATAACAAAATTTATGGGATGCAGCAAAGGCAGTGTTGAGAGGGAAATTTATAACTCTGTATGTTTACATTATAAAAGATGAAAGATCTCAAATCTTAACACATCCTAACATCACAATTGGAGGTTTTAGAAAAAGAAGAGCAAACTAAATTCAAAGTGAGCACAAGGAAGGAAGTAACAAAAACTAGAACAGGGATAAATGAAATAAGGAATTCCAGAAAGAGAGGAGAGAGAGGGAGAGGGAGAGAGAGAATATCAACCAAACAAAAATTTGGTTCTTTGAAAAGATCAATAACAGTTGACAAACTTTTAGCTAGGTGAGAGAGAGAGGGAGAGAGAGAGAGAGAGAGAGAGAGAGAGAGAGAGAGAGAGAGAGACAGAGACAGAGACAGAGACAGAGACAGAGACAGAGACAGAGACAGAGACAGAGACAGAGAAAGCAAATAAGTAAAATCAGAATTGAAAGAGGTGAGGGACTTCTCAGGCATTGAAGTAGGTAGGAAGAGCTCAATTATCTCTCACACACACAAAAAGGAAGGGCAAAACGATACCTGATGGAGCTGCTTTAGTGATCTGCAGAAAATAAAAGTGCTGCACATCATCTTGGAGAGAGAGGGACAGAGAGACAAAGAGGTCAAAGGAAAACCATGAGTTACTATCCCCTGTGGCTGGGAATGACACAATCACACCACCCTCAAGACAAATAACCTCAGTAAAATCCCTATTTCACTGGAGCCAACTGAGTGGGAAAGATCATTCCCTAGGGAGATGAAGGGTCTGAAGAAGGGTGGAGAATTGTTTCTTTTCAGTGAATTTGGCCAGCTGAGCTTCCTTTTTATATCAAAAAAGACCCCAGTTAGCACAGAAGTGGCCTCAGGGAGAAAGAAGGGGGTATCTGATCCAGCAGACTGTCACACCCAACTACCCTCGGAGAAAGTGGAAGGAACTAGGTCAGTGAGGGGAGGGACACAGGCACAAACCAACCCGGCTTTGGGCAAACTGTTAGAAGCCCAACTCTCTTGAGGGAAAGGGGTGAGAAGAGCTAGATAAGTATTCAGAAGAATACTTAACTTGTGGAGTGGATGTAGCTCAGTGTAGGAACTCCTGCCTTGTATATACAAGGTCCCTGGTTTTATTTTTGGTTCCAACTAAGAGAAGTGATCCAGAGAGGATTCACCAGGTTATCAGGTACATTATGACAGGGAATATATAGATTAAGATTTATTTAATTAGTTTTTTTTTATCTGTTATTTTTATTTTTTTTCATTCCTTAATTCTTTATTTTGTTCACTAAAGCTGGGCACCTCACTTGTGGAGACAGGCTGCAGGGTGATTGATGGATGAGCCCCAATAACCTGAAAAGATCCCTAAGGGCCTAATAGGGAAGACTGTTTTTCCCGGGTTATTTTGTTTGTTTGTTTGTTTAGATTTCTGTTTGTTGTCTTATCTCTTTGTTTCCTTTTTTTTTCCTTCAACTTATTTTTCTGCTTACTTTTTTCTTTGCTTTCCTTAATTTTTCCATCTTTTATTTTCTGTTGCTTTTCTTTCATTCCACCCCTTCTTCTATAGTCTTCTTTTTTTTTTTTTCTTTTTCTTTTCTTCTCATCTTTCTGGTCTTTTAAATTATTCTATTTATTTCTATTTTTTCACTTTTCATTTTTTCTATTCCACATTTTTAATTTTTATTCCTTTGTATATTTTATGATTTTTCACTCATATAACTTATTTATTTTCCTAGCTCTTCTATGGTTCTGCTGCTATCTTTTAAATTATTATTACTATTATTCTTTTTCTCTTCTATTTATCCTTTTTTGGTCCTAATATTTTCTTCAAGGAAACACAGACAACTACAAGGATATAGTATAAGAGGAACCAAGAGTAAAAATGGAATTGTACCACACCCCCACACACACAATAAAAACCTAGAATAGAAAAATAAGCTGACTGTATAAGCCCACCAATATAAACAGATGCCTAGAAACCAATAAAAGTTACAAGTCCTACTAAGAAACAGGAAGACATTCTGCAGTCTAATGAACAAAGCAAAATACAAGAGGTGATGCAGGAAATGGAACAACTAATGAAGGATGTAAAAACAAATATCACGAATCAACTTAATAAAGTTAAGGAAGAGATAAAGGATATCAATAAGACACTAGTGGAACATATTGAAGAAATTGTAACATACATAAAAAGATATTGGATTTGATGGTGATGAATGGCACAATACAAGAAATAAAAAATGTTCTGGAAGCACATAACAGCAGATTTGAATAGGCAAAGGAAAGAATCAGTGATGTTGAAGACAGTACAACTGAAATCAGATAGATAGTAGAACAGATAGATAAAAAGTTAGAAAAAATCCAGCAAGGACTTGAGGATTTGAATGACAACATGAAACACAAACATATGCATTATAGTAATTGCAGAGGGAGAATAGAAAGGAAAGAGGGCAGAAGGAATGATGGAGGAAATAATGGCCTAAAACTTCCCAACTTTTTTGAGGGACATGTATGTACATGTCCAGGAACCACAGAACACCCCAAAAAGTATAAATCTTAACAGGCCTACCCCAAGAGATACACTTAACAAATCATCCAATGCTCAGTACAGAGAGAAAACTGAAAGCAGCAAGAAAAAAGAGACCTACCACATACAAGGGAAGCTCAATAAGATTAAGCACTGATTTCTCATCTGGAACCATGGATAGAAGAAAGATTTGGTATGACATAGTAAGGTCACCTACCTTATTATATCACACTGTCATGCAAGAATTATGTATCCAGTAAAGAAGACATTTAAAAATGAAGGAGAGTTCAAAATACTCACAGATAAACAGAAAGTAGGAGAGATATTGTTAACAAGAAACCTGCCATTTAGAAATACTAATGGGACTTTTGCAAGTTAAAAAGGGAAAAACCAGGAGAGAGAGGGTTGGAGAAAAGTGTAGGAAAGATTATTGGTAAGAATAACTAAAAATGATAAAAAGAGAAATAAAAATAATATATGACATTTACAAACTTAAATAAAATATGGCTAATGTAAGTAATGCCTTGACAGTAATAACATTGAATGTTAATGAATTAAACTCTCCAATCAAGAGACACAGATTGGTAGACTGGATAAGGAAATATGATGCTTCCATATACTGTCTACAAGAAACTCACCTTATATCCAGGGACACAAGGAGGTTGCAACTGATTGGTTGGAAAACTATCTTCTATGCAAACAATAACCAAAAAACAGTGGGAGTAGCTATACTAATATTGGACAAAATAAACTTTAAATGCAAAACTATTATAAGAGACAAAGAAAAATGCTATATATCAATAAAAGGCATACTCTATCAAGATGAAAGAAAAATCATAAACAATTATGCACAGAACTAGGGCACCACAAAATACATGAGGTAAAAATTGAAATACTAAGTGGAGAAATAGTTGTATCTGCAATTAAAGTGGGGGATTTTAATACACCATTTAATACATAGACAGAACATTTTGTCAGAGGGCCAATAAAGAAACAGAGACCTTTAATAACATATTAGAGGATCTAGACTGAATAGACATATACAGAACATTACACCTAAATACAGCAGGATATACATTCTTCTCGAGTGCACATTGATCATTCTCTAGGAGAGACCACATGCTAGGCCACAGAGCAACTCTCAACAAATTCAGAAAGATTGAATTTATACAACATAATTCCTCTGACCACAATGTATTATGCTGTAAATCAGTAAGCAGCAGAGGACCAGATTAGGCACAAAGATATGGAAGTGAAACAGCACACAGTTGGACAATCAGTGGGTCAAGGAGAAAATGGCAAAATCAAATCACTAACTACCTTGAAACAAATAAAAAGGAGAACACAGTGTATCAAAACCTATGAGATGCAGGAAAAACAGTGTTGAGAGGGAAATTTATAGCCATGAATGCATATATTAAAAAAGAAGAAAGAGTTAAAATCAAAGACCTAACTGCACATCTGAAAGAATTAGAAAAAGAGCAACAAGCTAATCCCAAAGGAAGTAGAAAGGATGAAATAAAAAAGACTAAAGCAGAGCTAAATGAAATTGAAAATAAGCAAATACTGAGTGTAGATATGTGTGAGTCTGAATCTACATAATATTAACCAGTCAATTTCATTCCATTTATTTTATTTTCATTAGATATTTTGCTTGGGGGAATTCTTTAAATATTTTCTGAAATAAAACTAGTTAAGAAAAATAATCTTTGTTTTTATTTTCCATTGATACAAAAATTATCTTAAACTGAAGAACATGATTATCTTCATTTTATAGATTGATATATCAAATATGTTTTAAGTCAGTGCTTTTCTCAGTATGTTAAAAAATAAAATATATCTGTCAAATTTCAGAAACAGTGTTTACTGCTGGGGACAAAGTTTTAAACATTGTGGAGTTGATCATCTCTATGGGAGAGAGGAAGAGACTTAAGATAGTCAGATGAGAGAAAGACAAAGGGTGGCAAAGAAATTCATGACTCATTATGGAAAGTTGGGTTTCCCTGGGGGAAACCTTCCTTTAGAAGGTGCAAAGGAAGCAGCTAGAAAAGAGACTGGAAGATATATAAGAGACAAATATAAGGAGCATATTGAGAAGTGTAGATATGGATATTTTGGCATAATTTGTACAAATAAATTATATTCCCTCATCTTATAAATAAAGTGTGACATGTTTATTCTCCTAGAAACAAAACAGCATGAAAAGATTAATAATTTTAAAAAAACAGTCAAATACATCATTTTATTAATATTAAATATAAAGGTGTTCAAGCTACTCTAAGTTATCAATTGAAGATATAAATAAGAATACATATTCAATGCAATTGCAGAAAAAAACATATACAAATTAGAAACAAGATAAATAGAAATAAGGTGGAAAATCATGATGTTTTACATAATTATTTAAAAATAAACATTATATTTAGAATGAAAAAATAAAAATGCCTGGTAGAAAAAGAAATTCAGAAAATATGATCGGTTTAATAATTCTCAATTATGATGACTAAAAAATCTTCACAGTAACCTATCTTACCCAGACACTATGATTGGAAGGCAAAAACTATATGTGGCCTTAATAAAATGTAGTGAGTAAATAGACAGAAGCCTCTATATAACAATAATACCACAGAATTACATAAGATCTCCAATAAATTAGAACAGTTTTTAATATAAAATATTACATTGTACAATGAAGCTTGCAGGACTCAGGCCACTGACATATAGATAAGAGAAAATGTACAAACATATATAAACACATATCTCATCATATTCGCTACTTTTTTTGTTTGTTTATTTATTTTTTTATATTTTAAAAGATGCTTATATTAAATAAGTGTTACAAAAAAATTACAGGGGTTCCCATGCTCCCCACATCCCACACCTCACATAACCTCCCAGATAAACATTTTCATTAGTGTGGCATATCACCTGCAATGAATATAAACATCCTGGGGCTTTGCCACTAAGCATGGACCATAGTTCACATTGTAGACCAAACTTTCTCCCACACAATTCTGCATATTACATGCTGATGTAAAATGGCCTATATCTGCTGTTGTAATGTTACTCAGGATAATTTCCATGTCCCAAAAAAGCCCCTGTATTACAACTGCTTTTCCCTCTCCCTGCCCCAAAAGCATCCAGTGGCCACCAGCTCCACCTCAATGTTTTAATTTCTTCCATTGCTTGAATCACAATATATCTACAACAGAATACCAGTAAATGCACTCTAGTCCATAGTTCTTCCCCCAGTCCTGAGGAGTCTGGGATGGTGATGTACACTCCACATTCATGTGTGATGGGGCTTAGATCCCTTGGATAAGATGGATGGGATTATCCTGCCTACAGCTGCAGACTCTCTCCATTCCTCAGGATGGCCATTGTCCATCATCATCTCCTCACCATATGACTTGGTGAGTACATTGAGCTGTAGAGTAGGAGTTGCAGGTCCACTGAGATTCCATGCACAGCTGGCACATGGATAACCCAAAGGCTCCAGTCTCTGGAAGTACACCTACAAACTCCAGCACCATAAATAGGTTTGAATAGAAGGGACTGATGGACTATGTGAAGGGAGGACTTATTTGAGTCCAACTCTGTCACTCTCAGGAGCACAGATTCCAAAGTATAGACCACTGAAAAGGCATCAATCTCTGGAGGTATCCCCCTTTATATATGAACTGGGTGTCTCCAGAGACTTTAGGAGCCCCTCATTGTGGGGTGATATCCACTTTGGTGTTCTATGAGATCCTACTGAGTTGTGCATAAGCGTTACTTCTGGGATGACTTCTTGACACTCTTTGAAGTCTCTTAGCCATATGGACCCATTCGTCTTTACCTTTCCCCCCTTTTATTCAAGGTCTTTTTCAAGTCATTTTGCCAGTTGACACTTGTTATTAATCCCTCGTTGCCAGGGAGGCTCATTCCTAGGAGTCATGTTCCATCCTGGAGGGAAGGTAATGCATTCATATGCTGAGTTTGGGTTAGAGAGAGGCCACATTTGAGGAACAAGGAGGCTCTCAAGTGGCAACCCTTAGCACCCCATAACAGTCAGCTAAGTTTCAAGTACAAGAGCAAAGACTCATAAGGGTAGTCATCAATAACAAGGACCCATTATTGCACCATCCTCCTTTGCCAGACACTGCCCCTGCACTCAGGGGACAGTTGCTGCTCCCTTGGAGAATGTGGCAGAGCTCACCAGGCTAGGAATTCAGTATTCTCTCATTTATTGAGTGATTCTTCACACACTGTGACCATACCACACCCCTTGATCCTTTGAAAAATTTTATATATCTTTCATGTATATTCAGGTGAAGTTCTTCCCATGAAACCCCCAATGCAGACAGCCCCCACCAATGATCCTCTCCTGTTCCCACTGCAACCCTTCTGTGACCTAAACCTTCCTTGAAGATGAAGCCCATATATTAGCCAAATACAATTAATAGGAAAATAAAACAATAATGAGAAGTTTAAATGTAAGAGATAAAATACATGGAAAATAAAAAAATAAAAAAAATAAAAAAATAATAAAAAAACAGTAAGAATAAAATAAAATTAAAGGATTGGGGTAGTCAAAAGATGGGAAAATTTTTTAAAATTATTTTTCCTTTTATCTCTGCATTATCAGGTGTCCAGTATGTACCATGGCACCCTCCCCCCAAATCCCGAGTGTCTCCCAAATTTTCATTTAATTTTCAAAGAAGATTTAGGTTGCAGAAAAGTCACACACAGAATACTAGAGAGTCTCATAAACCCAACCTCCTTTCCCATATTAAAACCTTTTTGCATATGGATTGTAGCATTGTTATAACTGTTATATGGATAGTGAAACATAGATACCAAACACTGTCAGTGGTTCACAGTATACTTTACAATTTAGATGGTACAGTTTAATGATTCTTGATGATATTTACCATGTCCTGTGTCTATCACTGCAAGGTAATGAAAAACATTTCCCCTGACCACCAAACACCCCTTGTTTGATCTTTTCTGTTCCTTCCTCCTCATCCCCCTGAGGCACACAACAACCCCCTGTCCTGACACATTGGATAATAAGATCCACAGCCACATGCAACAAGAGGTCTTGACACGTTAATTGTCCCCCACTACTATGATCCAATCCTGCTCCTAAGAGACACCTGCCTGTCCGTTCCCAGGTGAATCACTCCTCCCAAAGAAGGGGGTCCAAGCCCCTCACATGCACCGTGTGGGTCTGCACTCCCCGACACAACACATTATGATAAGATGAACACACACACACTCCCCAGAAGCCTACTCTAAATGTGCCCCTTCCTGAATGCTCCCCCAATCTACACCCCAAACCAGTGACACTACCCTGTCACATTGCCACAAGAGCACTCCCACTCCTTCCCTTTCAACCTCATGCCCACAAACCCTGTTTTTACCTGATCCCTCTCCTATCTCTCACCCCAGTTTCCTGGGAATAGTAACACGCCTTTCCTAATCTACCCACCTGTCAACCCTGCAACAGCAAACCCAGTAATATCACTACCCACCTGTCCTATCCTTCAATATGCAACTATACACTTTCAATTTACCATAGATTACGTCCATATGGGTGATGGTTCACAACCTTCTCTTCCCTTTCTCTCCCTTGTTAACGAATCTTTCAGACAAAGTTTCTCAGAGACTGCTCACTTTCCTCAATTCAAATCAGTGAGGTCATGTACTTTTCATCTTTCAATACTTGGCTTGCTTCACTCAACATAAGGTCTTCAAGATCCATCCATGTTATCCCATGTGTTAGCACTTTATTTCTTCTTACAGCTGTGTAGTATTCCATTGAATGTATGTACCACATATTGTTTATCCATTCATCTGTTGCTGGGCACTGGGGCTGATCCCAAATTTTGGCAACATTGAACAATGCCAGTATGAATATTGGTGTGCATATATCTGTTCGTGGCTTTGCTTTCAGTTCTTCTGGGTATATACCCAGCATTGGAATCACTGGATCATACAGAAGGTCTATAATTAGTTTTCAGAGGAACGACCTAACTGTCCTCCACAGTGGTTGGACCATTCCACAATCCCACCAGCAGTGGATGAGGGATCTTATTCCTTGCACATCCTCTCTAACTCTTATAGTCTGCTGTTTTTTTATTTTTTATTTTTTATATTTTCTTTTTTTTTTTCATTATGGGTAAAAATCAAAATTCTCACAATACATACAAACATTTGCAAAATGATATATAAATATATATGCATATATGTGTATTTGCTTACAAAAATGTTATTTATATATATATATACATATATTTTAAGAGGTGCTTAGATTACCCAAAATATTACACGGAACTCACTGGGATTCCCATGTTGCCCACCTCCCACACCTCCCACCACATCCCACACAAACATCTCCCACAGTGTGGCCCACCACCCTCAATGAACTTACACATCCTGGAGCCTTGCCACCAACCATAGACCACAGTTCACACTGTAGACCACACTCTCTCCCACTCAGTTCTTAGTGGTGTGTGCTGATTTAAAATGGCCTACATCCGTTGCCACAACAATACTCAGGACAACCACCAACTCCCAAAGAAGCCCCTGTATTTCAACTGCTCATCCCCTCCCTACCCAAAAACTGTCAAGCGGCCACTGGCTCCACCTCATTGTTATAATTTCTTGCATTGCTAGAATCACCATACGTGAGCAAGAGAATACCATCAAGTCCACTCTAGTCCATAGTTCTTCCCCCAATCCAGAGGCGACTGGGATGGTGATGTCCACTCCAATTCCAAGTGAGAGAGGGCTTATATCCCATGGATATGGTGGGTGGGATGATCCTGCCTGCAGATGCAGGCCCTCTCCATTCCCTGGGATGGCCATTGCCCATCGTTGTCTCCTCACCAGGTGACTTGGATGAGTCCATTGAGCTGTAGGGTAGGAGTTGCAGCTCCACCTAGATTTCATGCACACCTGGCACATAGGTAGGTGGGAGGCTCCAGTCTCTGGAAGTATACCTAAGAAACTCCAGCATCACATGTAGGTTTGAATAGAAGGGACTGATGAACCATGTGCAGGGAAGACTTATTTGAGTCCAATTCTGTCACTCTCCAGAGCACAGATTCCAAAATAGAGCCCACTGATAAGGCATCAGTCTCTGGGTCTAACCCCACTTATATTGGACCTGGGTGTCTCCAGAGCTCTCAGGAGCCCCTCTATGTGGGGTGATAGGCACTTAGATATTCTATGAGCTCCTACTGAGGTGTGCATAAGAGTTACCTCTGGGATGACCTCCCGACTCTCTTTGAAGTCTCTTAGCCACTTGAACTCATTTGTCTTTTCCTTTTCCCCCTTTAATTCAAGGTCTTTTTCCAGTTGTTTTGCCAGTTGGCACTTAGTATTAATCCCTCATTGCCAGGGAGGCTTATCCGAGGTGGGGATTCTTGATCTAGGTCTTTGAGAATGATAATATTCTAGGGAAAATTATTAAATAAAATGTGGCATTAGGGAAGGTATTTTGATTACAAACTTTCTCCTGAGGTAAAATTGAGGGTACATTGTTAAAGAGTTATTTTGTTCTTATTTTGATTTGCCTCTGTATAATTTTTAACTCCCATTTCATTATCTCTAGCTACTTTTACCTGCAGGGCTAATTTTGGTAGGAGTGTGCTCACAGAGATTACTTCTCCAACTCAGTTTATTTCCCAGTCAAATGAGGACCTGGGACCCACATAGGGGATGCATATCATTTCCAAATCATTTTGTGGAGATCTAAAAGACTGCCAGTCTTCTCTTGAACAGATCTCTGATCTGTGATTTCCTGACATGCCAAGCAGATGGCACTCTTCAGCCAGCTGTTCCCCACATTCCTAATGTGGTACTGTGCCTTTAATTCTTAACTGACTCCACCCCTGCTGGGGGCATGGTTGAGTCACACTCTGCTTTGGCTGCAGTAGGTTGAAATTTTTACACTTGTCCCAGACCCTGTGATCTGAATTCTTTAATCAACTGCCACCATCTGTGCTCTGCTTTGCATCCCTCTTTCTCAGGGAAGAGCCACCCTATAGCAAGGTGTTTCCTGCTGCCCTAGGAAGGTACTGGGTCAGTCCCTCCTCTGCCAGGGGTGAGGTTGAAATAGAGGCCGCTGATTGCTTCCTGTCCTGGACATGTTGTCACTGTTCCCCACAGGCTTGAGAAATTGCAGTGTCTCTGTGCCATGCTTCTTCCCCTGAATGTGTTAGTGTTGGAACAGGGGCTGCAAATTTTTTTCTATGCTGTGCATGTTGCAACTGTCCCATTGCCCTGAGAAACTGATCAAACTCTGCCCCAGTTCCTCCCTTCCCAAAATCAGGATTGAAACAACATCAGCTAGCTGGTTTCAGTCTTGGGAAGGTTGAAACTGTATCTTTACTTAAAGCTGAAATCCATCATTTTGATTTTTCTAATCAATAACCATAGTCGTGCTCAGCCTCATCCCCTACTTTTCTTGGAGAAGAGCTTCCCACCAGCAAAACTTGTCTCCAGAGCCCTAAGGTGTTACTGTGCCTCTAAACCAACTCTGTTTCTTTTCTTGTCCATGCTCAGGTTAAAACATTGTGACTCAAGCAATGGAAGAAATTATAACAGTGAGGTGGAGCCAGTGGCCACTAGATGCTTTCTGGGCAGGGAGGGGAAGGGCAGTTGTAACACAGGGGTGTTTTCAGGACTTGGGGGTTGTCCTGAGTGATGTTGTGGTGACGGATATAGTCCATTTTATATCAGCATATACCATGCAGAACTGTGTGGGAGAGAGTGTGGTCTATGATGTGAACTGTGCTCTATGGTTAGTGGAAAAGCCCCAGGATGTGTATATCCGTTGCAGGTGATGTGCCACACTAATGAAAGATGTTTATGTGAGATGTTATGGGAGGTATGGGAGGTGGAGATCATGAGAATCTCTGTAATTTTTGTGTAACATTTATGTAATCTAAGCATCTTTAAAAATATATATGAAAAAATATTTATGTAAGCAAATGCACATATACACATATATATCTATATATCATTTTACAAATATTGGTTTGTATTGTGAAAATTTTGATTTTCACCCACAATAAAAAACAAAACAAAACAAAACAAAACAAAAAAACACAGAAGCTGCTGTTTAGCTTCTGTCTTGTGCAGATTTAAATTGTAACTGTGCTCTGGACTGGAAAACAACCAACAGAATTTGCTAATAAATAGCCTGCAGTTGGTGCCCAGCATGATCGTTGCCATTTTTTTTGAAAACGGGGGCTTCGTTTTCCAGGCAGGGAGTGCTCCTGAGGCAGACTGCCATGGCGGTGGGGGATGGGTACCTGCCTCTGCAGTGTGAAAGGACCTACTCGCAAATCTTTTGTCAGTCTCTTTTACTCTTCCCTGGGTTGGTGTACACTATTATTCTGGTCTCCAGAGCCTCAAAACAGTTGATTTAGACATTTCCTGGCTAATTTCTAGCGGCCGTGAAGGAGAACATGCAAACTGAATCCTACAGCTACCTTCTCCACCAACTTGAAATCCCGTCCCTCCCATTGCATTTTTAAGGTACAAAACTAGAGTCCCAGAAAAAAATTATGCTGGTAAGTGTGGTGGGATACTAAAAGGAGATAGTTGACGCAAGCACACTGGATAAAATTTAAGAGGGAATATAGAAATTCCACTTCTACTTAGGATGCAAAATTCTGAACAAAATATTATACTAAATCTAACAATTTTTTAAAAGCCAGATAATCTAAAAAGTCATATCTTTTCATGAGACCACCAGGAATCTAAAATTACAAAATCCAAGTAATTTGAATTTCAAAGATGTACCCAACTTTCAAAGAGGAGATGTGACAAACTGTTTCTATTTTGTCAGAGGGTGGAAGAAAGAGTTAGTCGTAGAATAAACAGCTAATAAGAAATCAGTTAAATTATAAAGAATTGTTAAAGCCAAGCTTGGATTAGAGTGTCAGTTGGAAAAAAAAGAAAAACCTAGAATCAAGGTGTTTGCATTCACTCCCAAAGTCTTCTCTGAAGGTCTCTACCAAATAATCACGAGAAAGATTGGGGGATGGCTTGGAGATGTTCAGACAAAGTCACCATGCAACCCTTAAAATGTCAAACATCCTCTTCTCTAGCCAAATTAGGGACTGCTATTACTTTGCCAAGTATATCTTTATCTTACATTAGTCTGCCCTAACATTAGGAAAGATTATTGTCACAATCGTAGAATTTCTCCTGCTTTCTGAAAGTATCCAATGTATGAAAATTTCCTTCCTTATACTTTTCCTCTCAATAACTAACCAGGGCCTAAATCTTATCATATTTTCTTTATAACACCCTCATACTTAAAACCTGTACATTTCTTCATGGTGTATATTCTTCCTCACAGCATTTAGTAATTAAGCCAACTTGTTGAAACGCAGGTATTCCTAATGGTCTTTGACTAAAGAGTATTGACAATTACTAACTTAAAACATCTAATAGAGAGGAAAAACAATGTACACAAACACATGGGAAATTTCATCAGAGACAGGTACTATAAGTTTGAGCCACTCTGTTTGTGAAGCCCTTTCTTATATCTGTATCTGACCAATGCAGGTTCTCTCCCCAGCTGAAACATATCACCTGCTACAACACTCTTTCCTTTAAGAGTTCTTTCTTTCTGTGAATAGGACTATACATGTACATTTGAGAGCATTTAGCATCTATCTCCAAAATTTCACTGTCTTCTATTAACTGCTTTAGTGAAATCTGCCAGTAACAGACCCCTTTCAAAAACCCCTGTATTTGTTAATACTTTTTAATATAATAATGTATTACATTTTTCAACTCTGTTAACAGTAAAAGAATTTTGTAGAAAAAAAATCATATGATAAAATAGTAATTAAGAATGTGAGCTCTAATGTCAGACTGTCTGGGTTCTAATTTGAGCTTATCCTTTAAGCTGTTGTCTGACCATGAACAAACCATGAAAACTTTGTGGGCCCAGTTTCACCACCTGTAAAATTCAGCCATTCAAATATACTCATTAAGACATTCTTATTTGTGCTTGGGATACAGCTGCTTTTCTCTATAATGCGCTCATAGAGAAAAGCAGAAAAGACATAAAAGACATAAGAAAAATACACAGAATGTTAGATGGGGATAACTGCTGTGGAAAACAAAAGCAGCACTGATAAGGGATGGGGCAGGTATGATTTTTAAAAGGGGGCAAAGAATGATCTTAAGAGGGAGAGATTCCCCAGTTATCTGGGGAAAGAGAAGCTCAGGAAGAAATATATATATATATATACACACACACAAATATTCCAGTCTACAGCAGTAATAAACTGAATAAGGAAAGGAGAGGAGGTCAGCATGGACATTCCAAAATGAGCATGAGAGGCACAATGATAATGAATGAGTTCATAGAAATAAGCAGGAGCAAGGTCATGTTGGGCCTGTATGAGCGTGTAAATTTCTGATTTTTGCCCTTAATATCATGGAAAATCTTATAAGTTTTGTGGAGAAAAGTAGCATAAGACAACTTACATTTTAGCAGTATCACTCTGGCCTCAACAGTGAAATAGACTCAAAAGGTAAAATGCAGAAATCAGGGAGACAATCTAGAAGGATGTGGCAATAATTTAAATATTGAGATGATGGGTCTTTTCGCCACAGTGATAGTCAAAGAGATGTTGAGAAATATTCACATTCTAAATACTTTCTTCCAAGAGAATCAAAGATATGCCAAGAGATTTAATGTTATGTGTGTGAAATAGAGAAAATGCCAGGTTATGTCTTAAGTTTTGGCCTGAACAAGAAAGAAGATAGTTTTCCATTACTTGAGATTAAATTTTAGATATTATATGTACCTACCTGAGTGTTATCCTGTAAAGATAAACTGTGATAATTATATACTTAAATACCTTTGAATATTGTCTGGCACTCAGGTGCTCAGGAAATATAATTTACTTTTACTATTATTACATAGCATCCATTAATTTTGAACAAAAACTATTGTTCATATATGTTCTATTCCAGTCTTAATTTTTTTGTCATTTTTCAAGTAGTTCAACCTTTATTATATATAAAATTTTGGCATATCAACATGAGCAAAAGGATTTAAGAATACTTCAGACTACATCTAACATAAAATATAATATGCACTGATACTAATAGGGAATATAGAGGGACAATGCAAATATTTTAGTGTTTTCACATTGCCCAAAGTTTATATTACATTCATTTTATAATGCCATAACTTCTCTTTAGAATATATTATTAAAGGACAGGGTAGTATGAATTTAATTAAAATATAAGCAATTTCTGAAATTATTACAGTCTGAAAAATTAGAGAATCTGTTGAACATCATTGCCAACATAAACCAATGGGATACATTTTCTAAATTAAAAAAAAATGTACATAAAAGAAAGCAAGTCCAGCACAGATTATAATAAAGAACAGAAAATATAAAGGGCTTAAAAATATAAGAAAAGACACAACACATGTTTAAGAGTAATTAAAAAGAAAATTATTAAAAGATGCTTATGAAAGACAACTAATTGCAAAAAAAAAAAACAGAGAAATTTTAATAAATATAGACTCTAGACAACATAGAGTTCAGAGTAAAATTAAATGCTAATATAGTAATTTATATGGATATTATATATATGATAGTTAAAATTTTAGGTAAATTCAGTATGCAGATGTAATAATGCATATTTTAATTATTTGAATAACCTAATTAACAGTGATTAACTGGTGAGAATTTATTAAAATTTGATCCATAACCAGAGTTTGAACTTTATTTTAATATTTCTGAAATCATTTAAGCAAATGAACAAATATTCTACAAAGAATACTTTGATAAAAATTTAAAAGGATAGAAATCACATGAAGGGAAAATATGTCTAATTACTATTGCTTATGCCTAAGTGAAAATAATCAGATACAGGTAAACAAAAAAAAAAACATACTTTCCTAAATATACATTGAACAATCTGCAAGTGCAGATTATGTCGAGGCACTTTTAAAAGGAAATATTAGCAGCTACCTGACTAAAACTTATGGGATGCTACAAAATTTGTATTCATTATCAATTCTTAGCTTTGCAAATTTTCTCTATTAAAGTTCTTAAAACAGATGAAACAAAAATTTAACTGAAAAATATCTCTCTTTTTAAAGGACATATATGTATAAAAACCAAGAAAAAGGAAATGATTATTTTAGTCATACTAAAATTAAACATAACATTAGTAAAACAGAATGATAGGGTTTTCAATTGGTAGGCAGGTAATACAAAAGAAGTATAATTCCATGCAGTTATTTAACCACATGAATTTATAAAACTCCAAGTCTTAAGGCATTGTAAGATGAGATAATTTCTCAGATGAGCCCAGAAAACATTCATCTCACAAGTTTTTATGAAAAAGAAATTACCGAAAGTTTATACTGATGAATGGAAAACAAAAGCTCCAAATTAGAAACAGAAAATGAAGAAATTCATATATATATGCAATATATACATATACATATAAGATTAGTCTAGAAGACCATGAACAAAATACTCAAAAATGCTTAGGATATTTCTATTTTCTTCAAAAATCTAAAATATTTATCAAATTTCCTTCAATGTTCATGTAATTCTTCTATAACTTAATTATATCACAATATTTTACTTTCCCCTAAAATCAAATATTGAAGTTTTCTTTTTCCTATTTAGCTGTATATTTATGAATAAGATTAGGCAAAAATGTTTATAAAATACAAGTGAATATTTTCATAACAAAAGGTATTGTGAATTTAAAATTTTGAAAGAATATAAGCATTCTCATGATCCTGGTCAAAATTTATTAGTACTGAATTAAATTATTTCTATTCATCATCTGATTTAATCTTTAAGGAAACACTATGGATTTAGAATTATTTTCCTTGTACAGTTGAAAATGCTAGAATTAAAGTTTCATTGGCTAGGAATATACAGTGAAAATGTTAGCAGATCTAAATTCTAAACCCTGGATTTTTCAGTCGAAAGCAGCACTCTTTAAGACAGTGCTATATTAGTTCTCTACAGAATAAATAACTTCAGAAAGTGCTTTTCATAATAAAATTCTCTCAACATGGAATTAACATGAGGATTTCTATAAAATTACTCTTTAAAACATACATTTAAACTGCTACTTTAACAAATACTTCATGGAAACCAAATACTAGGTAGATTTCTAAAAACATTTCTTGGAAATGTTCCAGATCATATGTGGTCTAATATAGGATGGCTCAAACTAATTAAAGCATGTTACTGTATTTAGAGAGATGCCAATTAATTCCCAAATAGGAAATAAGGAAGAAATGCTCTTAAAAGTTCAGCATCACAGTCATTTCAATTGACTGGAGCTCTCTCTGGTTTGTATGACTCTAATTGGAGTAATTTTACTTTGTTCCTAAGACTATAAATGAATGGATTCAGCATGGGGATTGCCATAGTATAAAACACAGAGGCCACTTGATCCTTTTCCAAGGAGTAAGACTTCTTGAGTTTTAAATAAGTAAAAATCATAGTTCCATAATAGATGGTGACTCCCAGGAGGTGGGAGGCACAGGTAGAGAAGGCTTTGCGTTTTCCAGAAGTGGAATTAAGTTTTAGGAGAGTAGACAGAATGGATAGGTAAGTTGTAAAGATTATGGTAAAAGATACAATTATATTTAAACTAGCGAGAATGAATATCATGATTTCAGTGTCATGAGTGTTAGTGCATGAAAGGGCTAAAGTTGGTGCTATGTCACATAAAAAATGATAGATTACATTAGAACTGCAAAAATGCAAACTGTTCATGTAAAGAACAATAACTAATGATTCAGTACAGCCAATCATATAAGACCCAGTGATGAGGGCGTGGCATCTGGTAGTGAAGAGGCTTGCAGATAGCTACATAGCAGTCATAGGCCATTGAAAAGAGAAGAAAAAATTCAGTGACACAGAAGGACACAAAGAAATACATCTGGGTGAAGCAGCCTATGAATGAAATATACTTGTTTAAAATCAGTAAGTTCTCTAAGGTTTTAGATGTGCTGATCGTTGAGTAACTAAGGTCAAGGAATGACAGGTGAGTCAGGAAAAAATACATGGGAATGTGAAGCTGGAGATCCAGGCTAATTATCAGTATCATCCCTGCATTTCCCAGCACAGTAACCAAGTATATGAGGAGAAACAGGATAAAGAGGACCTGCCAAAATTCTTCAGAATCTGTCAAACCCATAAGGGTGAAGTCAGGCACATTTGTTTTATTCCTACTTCCCATAGCATTCAACTGTTTTAAACTGTTGAGACATCAAACGTGATATTTAGCATGAATGACTTCCAAACAGTTTTTCCTTTTATGGGAATGATCTGGCCTTTAAAAAACTGTTTTGTGATTCTAGAAATTCATAATGAAGTATAATTTGCAATATATGTTTTTAAAAAAATCTTAGTTTGACTGCCAAATAAAAATTCTATATAAATCAACATTTGTATATTGTATAATGGAAAGTCATATATACATGTTTTGTGTAATTAGAACAAATATGACACTGTGTAAATACTTCTTTTCATTAACACATTCACCCAAATTAAAATATTTCACCATAGGTTTTTCTGCTGTACACAATTCTTTTTCAGGTGAGTAAAAGTCACAGAAAGTTAAGTAACTTATCCAGAGTCACAAACATTAACTATCATTGGCTCTGTGATTCTACAAGTTTGGCTGAGTCCAGAGATCATGATTGTAACATTATATTCCTACTCATATTTAATTTCAGATAAGAAAAAGCTAGCTATGAAATAAATAATAATAGAGAGTTTTATTGTGCCATTTAGTGTTCTTTTGTATTGAAACATATTTAATACAACAACAGATCAGAAATATGAACCTCCAGTGTATTAATATTTTATACCACACATTACTATTAATTTTAAGAAGGTATTTTTTAGACGGATATATAATCAAAATTCTTCCCAAAATTAGATTGTAAGTATATGTTCATTGCTTGATGACTCTGATCCCATCGATTCTATATTTTCATTTCTACAGATCCTGACATTACTTATGTAAGAGCTGCATTATATATATAGATTTTTATGAACTCTTCTAATAATATTCTTCTTTTTTAAGATAAACCCAAACACTCTAACTTTTAGATTAATACTTACCATGAATCCAAGTCAATGAAAGACTTCCTAGAGTATTAGCTGTCTAGAGTTTTGTCAACCTCAAATGTTTCTCACTAATGAAATGTGTATAACACACAGGAACCTGAAAATTCTGTGAAATAATATTTCTTTCTTTTAAGATAACATAGTTTAATTTTCCATGCAGGTATTTTTTTTAGGTAAAATAAATCAACCTAAAACTTTTCTTCAGGACCTAGGCAAATAGAAAGTTCACCTGCATATATGTCTCCCAAGTATACCAGGAGCTACTGTGAACTCAAGCAGAGCAATTTATCCCTTGCTTTTCATCCTGTTATTGCCAGAACATCTTTTATATTGGGGATTGCTGATAATGCAGTATTTGGTCATCTCTGGGACCAACTTCCCAGGAAGACTGCTTGGCATTATGCCAAGTAGAAAGTTTCAGTGTCTGATGCATACATGTTAGGTTAGTAACAGAAAGTTGTCTTCCCTTAGAAGCCACATAACACTGAGCAGCATTTTTTGTTATTCTTTTGTAATGATCTAATTTATGACTGGGTAAATGGCTAAGTATTTCTAGAGAAGTACTTAATCACTTTGTGGCTGAAAGACCAAATCGGTAACCACAATGGTAGAATAGCACATTTTCCCTAATGAAATATTTTTATATTTAAAAGTGTGACACAAAGGAGTAAGCATTGTTCATTATGCAAATGCTATTATACAACAAATTCAAAGAAGTAAATGAAAATCTCTCATGAATGTTATTCTTTAGATATATTTTTCCAAGATTTTCCTTTGTTCATATAAAGGTTATTTATAATTCTACTTAGGTTTTCATATATTTTTTTCACTCTGAATGTTCAGTAATAGCCTGATTTTATTATTGAATTTTCATATATACCTTAAACTTTGTTATAATATATTTTTTGCAAAACCCACAATTTCATATATTTTCCATTGTCTGGTGCAGCATAACGTATTTATAAGAGTGTGCAGCAGATGATGAAGTGACATTTTTGAAGAATCACAAGGAAAATGTGGTGGAGTTTCTCCAGTCAGGTTTGGGAGCATAAGCTAATTCATTGACATAGCAGAGGCAATAGTGTATTTAGCCACAACAATGATTGTGCAATTGGTTTTATTATTTTAGTGTGTTGGCTTTTATTATATTGAAAGAAACATGATAGGAGAATGTAAAAATCAATGTTGAGTAAAGATTTTATAATTATATTAACAGTCAAAAGCTTACATCCTCTATGTACAACCAAGTAAAATACAGTCTTGTGAATTTTTAAATTAATTAATGATAATAAAATCAATTTCATGTAGATTGAGAAGCAATTTATATAAAAGTACCTTCTAAAATGAAGAATTTCAGGAGAGAATTTCATTGTATGGTTCAAGGAATTAAAATTATATATTAAATATTTGATAAAATTTTGAGTTACAATTCTTCATTTCATCAAAAATTCAGTGATTCTGAGGTAACCTTATCTAGAAATTATGAAGTATCACTATTTATTTTCACATAGGATACCTTGCTTTTCAAGATGTTCTATATCAATATCACTTCAGTAAAGTCTGTTTACACCTTGAAAAATCACCATGGGAGAGTTTATCATCCCAGCATTGAAATCAATTTTTTAAAGTCATTAAGTATTCTTTAAAATAATGTAAGTAGTAGTCAAATGAAGATCACTTCACAAGCTGTTTATAATTAAACTTTTTTGCTGGGATTCCAACATAACATCTCTAATAGTAAAGAAAAGGCTGAATATGAGAAATAAAAATCAGAAAGTGACCATGTCTTCTTTGTCCCACATTTCAATGAAATTTGAACTTTATCTCTGACAATTATATTTAATATCATTATTTAAAATAAATCTGAAAATGGGTAAGATGGCGTTAGTGTAGGAGGGCGCACACTGCAAGCTCCCACAGCAAGGCGGATTGGGGACGGGGTCCTGCCCGGGGGTCTGTGCTGTGCACTCATGGATTGAGAGGCTTGGGACATCTATCTGCGCGGATCGGCGGCGTGGACCGAACGGTGGAGGTTCGTGAGTTTTGAGGCTGCCGGTGGAGGTTGGCACAGGCGGCTGAGCCCCGCGGTTATGGAAAAAAATAATAAAACGGCCATTTGGAGCCGCGGGCGGGGCGAAAAAAGTTTTATTTTCTGGGGAGCTGGCTGCCTGGAGCCCCTTGGAACTTGTGTGAACAGAGCAAACGAGCTAGTCAGCACCCGGTGAACCGGAGAGGGGATTTTGGTCGGGGAATGCAGCTGATTTCCCTAGCCACCCAGGGATAAGACCCGGGCCGCTGCGGAGCCAGGAGGAAGGGACACTTCCCAAAAAAGGGAGGGTTCGGTTGGAAGACAGGGAAGGGTATTTTATATTTTTAGACATCGATCTGGCTGCCTGCACTGCCCCATAGCTTTGGGGAGCAGATAAGCCGACCTGAAGTAGCATTAGGCTGAGAGCAGATGCTAATCTGCACTCAAACTGAGCAGCCCGGTGACTCTGGAGCTCGGCGCCAGAAGGGGCGGAATCCGCCGTCTTTAGCACTCCTCACTGACTAACATCAGAGTTTCAGCTAACCTGGGGAGTCCGGAAAGTGGGACGTGCTTGATTAATTTCCACGGGCCCAGCTAGGGT
>JAKSZT010028574.1:463281-481771 GCA_026826555.1 Tolypeutes matacus | reverse complement strand
GGGCATATGGGAATCCCTATATTTTTTGTGTAACATTTATGTAATCTAATTATTTTTAAAAATTTTAAAATATTATTATTAAAAAAAAAAGAATGAAGGAAAACCAAAAATCATAGCTGCATTATTTACAATGGCCAAAAGATGGAAGCAACCCTGGTGTCCATCAACCAATGAATGGACAAACATGTGGCATAGAATTATGATAGAATATTATTCAGCTCTAAAAAGAAAAGAAGTTAAGATACATGAAACAACCTGTATGAACTTTGAAGACATCATATTGTGTGAAATAAGCCAGACACAAAAGGACAAACACTGTATGATCACATTGTTATGAAATAATTGGAATGAGCAAACTTACAGAGTCAGAATCTAGAATATATGTTAACAGGACCAAGACTGGTCCTAGGGAATATGGAATTAAAATGCAAATAGTTCCTACTTGAAATAATGGAAATATTTTGGTAATTGATGGCAGTGATGATAGCACAACATTGTGAATGTAACTAACAACACTGAATGTGGTTAAAATGGGAAATGCTAGATAACATTATGGTAACAGAATAAAATTTCTTTAAAAATCCATGATACTGCATAACTCAGTGAATCCTAAGTCAAAACACAGACTGTAGTTAATAGTACAATTACGGTGCTTTCATCAACTGTAAAAAATGTGCCACACCAATACAAGGTTTTAATAATAAGGGTGTATATTGAAATCCTAAAATTTATTCATGCTTTGTCTGTATACCTCTACGTTCTATAATAAACTAAATAAAAAAAAAATTAGGTTGAAGAAGGACATCTGACAAGGTTTGAGAAAGGGGAAGCAATGTAAGGGATTAGTGGGTCTCAGTGAGATCCATTTCCAGTGAATCATATTATTGAAGTCCCAGAAGAAGAAGAGAAATGAGAAATGAAATGTATTTGAATAATCAATGGCCACCACACACCCAAAATTTGGCTAAAGTTATAAATCCACACATTCAAGAATCCAAGATAGCCTTGAATGAAGTCAATTCATAGAAATTTATGCAAAACTACAACATAATTAAGTTTGTATAAAACTAAACACGAAAAAATCTCAAAGACAGAAAAAAAAATATTACCAATTCAAATGACATTGTATTCTTCTCTGAAAGAATGGATAAAGGAAGGAAGTAATACAAACTTTTTCAAGTACTGAAAGAAAATATCTGTCAACCAAAAATATTGTATCTGGCAAAACTATCCTTCAGAAAAGAAGATAGATTAATTCATTTACAGATGAAGGAAAACTAAGAGAATTTATCTCTAGCAGGTCTATCCTTAAAGAATGACCACAGGAAACGCTCTAATGAGAAATGATACAATAGCAGAATTATGCTGGAGACTTCCCAATAAAAGAATAATGAATTGGATGAATAGAGTAAAAATAGACATAAGTACAATGGACTATCCTTCTCCTGAGTTCTTAAAACATATTTGATGGTTGAATCAAAACTTATAACATCATCAATTGCTATAAGTGTGATGTACTCACAATAATATAACAAGATGAATAAAACAAGATGGAATCCTTAAAAATATTCAAATAACATACAGAATTTTTCTTTAAAAATTAGAAAAAGAAGAAACATGGAAAAATAACAAAAAAAGTTGTTAATGCTAACATACCAATAATTACTTTAAATTATAAGTATTTCAATAATATACACCCATTAAAATACATAAATTGGCAGTGTGGATACAAATGCATGGACAAATTATATACTGTCTATTAGAAACTTACTTCAAACATAACATAGTTACATTGAAATAAAGTTATGTAAAAATATGCACCATGCTAAATTCAATCACTAAAGATTAAGAGTACCTTTGTTAATATCAGATTAAATAGATCTCAGGGGAAAGAAAATACTGTTGGGAAAGATGAGCCAAACAAAAAGACACAATGATTCTAAATGTGTATGCACCAAACAACAGTGCTTAAAAATACATGAAACAAAAACTGATTAGGCTAAAAGGAAAATTGTAGAATGCATGGTTAAAATTGAATATTTCAATATCTACCTTTCAGCAAATGACAGAAATACTAGATAGTAAACTGGCAAAGATACAGAACTGAACAATATGGGAGTAAGTCAACTTTTATAGAGGACTCCACTCAACAATAATAGAATATATATTATTTTCAAAAGCTCTTAGAATATTCTCCAAGGTAGACCAGATCTTGGGTCAAAAACACAAATCTCAACAAAATTTAAATAATCAAAATCATATAGAGTATGTTCTTTAATTATAAAGGATTCAAACTTGTAATCAATAACAGATAAAAGAAAAAATTATTTAAAAAGTTGGAAATAAAACAGCATACTTCTAACAATTCATCTGTCAAAATTTATAATTCACTCCTCTTCTTTTTTGTGACATTTACAGTCTTATTCTCTTACCATTTTACTTCTAATTAGAGTTTCCTGTGGTCATTCTTTAAGGATAGATCTGCTAGAGACAAATTTTCTGTTTTCCTTCATCTGTGAATGTGTTTCTATAAAATACATAAAACTGAATTAAAATGAAAATATGGCCAATCAAAATTTGTAAAATGGAGTTAAAAAGCTGTGTTAAGAGAAAAATGTGTAAGTAATAGATGGAACAATTCAGATCCCAACTCATTATATATGGCCAGGATTACCAAAACTAGAGAAATACTACAAAGAAGGAGAGAGAGAAAAAGAATATTACAGAGCAGTATTTCTCTTCAACTTAGAGGAAAAGATCCTCTACAAAATATTAGTAATTTGAATCCAATATTGTCGAAAATGAATTATAGATCATTACAACTTAGGATTTATTCAAGATATGAAAGGCTGGTTCAATATTTGAAAACCTATCATTATAAAATCTACCTTGTTTACTAAAGACTAAAGAAGAAAAAATATCTATCAATTCACACAAAAAACATTTGATAACATTGATTCATGATAAAAAAACAAACAAACAAACAAAAAAACCACACCTCAACAAGTTAGGAATAGGACTGAACTTATTAAAGTTGATAAAAATTATTTGTTAAAACCAAACATAACAGACACCTAAACTCACACTTAATGGTGAAAACTGCTTTTCTTATTGGATCATAAACAAGGCAAAAATATATGCACTCATTCTTATTCAAAAATATGGTAGATCAATAACATGGAAAACTACTCAAAAGAAAAAGAAGCAAACTGTCATTACATGAAATAGTTTGGATTCATATACGGAGAATTATACTAAGTAAAGAAAAGCCAATCTAGGAAGTTTATACAATGCCTATGATTCTATTCACATAATATTCTTGAAAAGATTTAATTATAGAACTAGAAGGGAATCTGTGATTGGCAGGAATTTTGGGAATGAGGAAGTGGCTCTGGATATAATGGGGTAAGACAAGGGATCCTTGTGGTGATGGAATTGTTCTGTATCATGATCCTGACTTATGAAAAATTGCACAAAAGTAAGCATATACATACATATACAGTACATTTAACATCTTGTTGGGAGATTCTTGTTACTCAATATCCTTATAACTGCACATGGTTTCAGTTGGGGACAGAGAATACTTTTCAATCTGTGTACTCAAAAATGGATCATAAGTCTACTTTATTGAAGAATGAACAAACACAAGGGGGAATGCAACTATGGACTAATGTGGACATTATTGTTCTAGCAATGGAAGAACTTGTAACATTGATAAAAAGGCAGTGTTCACCAGAGGTTCTGAAGGGTGGGAGAGGGAAGATTTGGTGTAACATGAGGCATTTTGGGGATATTAAAATTGTTCTACATGACATATGACATTGCTCTGATGAATACATTATAGATTTTGCCAAAATCTATAAAATTGTGTGAGGGAAAGTATAAACTAGAATATAAGCTAAAGATCATGGTTAGTAGCAATGCTTCAATATGTGTTCGTCATTTGTATCAAATGTACCATAATAATGAAAGAAATTGTTAATGGGAGAAAGTGTGGGAGGAGGAGGAAGTGGGCTATATGTCAATCCCCTAAATATTTTATGTAACATTTATGTAATCTAAAGCTTAGTTAAAAAAAAAAAAATTGTTCATGATCTTTAAAAAAATTGTGAATTTCTTAAATTGCTTTGAAATTAAGAGAATATAAAAAAAGAGATTTTAAGATACATAAAAATAAATGGAAATGAGGGCTAGGATTACTTATAGATAACCTTTTAGAAATGATAAAGGCACACAACCCAATGAGGGGAAAATGTGCAAAAGGCATTGTCAGGCAGTTAATAGAAAATATAGATGATCAATAAGTAATCAAATGATCCTTTTTATCATTTATTAGGGAAATTGAACACAAACTACATAGAGATTGAGATTTCCTGCCCTCATAATCAGCTAGAACTGCTTGTTTCTGAATATGCTGCAGAATGGGAACATATTAAAACATCTGCACACAGTACAGAAGTATGAGGTCTGGTAGATGGCAGTTCCTGTCTTCCCCAGGAAATGTCTATGGAAAGGAACCTAAAAATACATGGTTAAGTCTAATGACAAAAAAATAACAAAACACAATTAGTTTTATGAATCAGAGGAGTCTTAAACAAATACACAAACACTAATAAGTGCACATGCATGCATTCATAAACATATATTTTACACTTAGAAAATGAAAGCATAACTTTTATCATAAAACCACAAGAAATTTTGAAACAAATTAGGTTGGATGGAGAAAAGTGTATATAAAATAAATAAAAACAGAATTCTTGGAAGTAAAGTATATTCACTGAAATAAAAATAAACAATGAATGCATTTTAGACTCTATATACAAAGGAAAATTTAGTTAATTAGAAAATGACAATGAACACTTTTCCCAGTATGTAAAATAGATAAAAAGATAGGAGTATGAAATTTTAGGAAATAGAATGGTAAGAAAATATAGGTAATGAATATTAATGAGTAATAGTTTTTGTAGTCTTTAAAAAAGAAGACAGAGACTAATATGGTAGTTGTTTAATTATAAATTTATAAATGATGTGTTTTCATTCTGCAGCCAGAAGGAGATGTTAGGTCTAATGGACCCAGTTGACCATACCTTAAATCTGAAATCAGGAACAAGCAATTCCAGCTGCTTATCAGGGTAGGATTTCTCCACAGCATGCTTCTTCTTCCTGGAGTATAAAAATACACACTTTTGGGCAGCACAGTTGTCTCTCCTCTCTGATGTGAAGTGGGGCATGAGGAGCTACAATCTTTTGACCTTTACATGAGCAGTTAGCTTCCAGGGGGGACCAGCCACAATAGTATCTCTTCCCCACTTTTTTGGACACTTTGTGCTATGTAAAGTATACATTGGTCATTTGTTGAGAATCTGTTATTCCTATGCCTGAGTTCTTAAGATATACTGTATAGCAACTCATTCCACAGAATTTTGGCACAGTGAAAAGGGTGCATAGGGAAGTATGGAGTAGGATGCTTTTTAGCCATTCTTTTCCTTGTTCTTTAGTTCCCTTTGTACAGGAAAATCTTGGGCAACACAGGATGCATGACTCTGTGGGTTAAATGCAAGGAACACCCCTCCTTACCAGCTCATGTAGAAGTACCAACCTCAAGTTGAGATACTTGGTGTGTGCTGCCCCCATCATATGAAGGAAGGACAGCAATAAATAAATCTTCAAGAATCCCCCTGATTGAATGCTTGGCAGTTAGATAGCTGTTGCACATTGAGATTAATGAGGTTGGGAAATCACTGCACAATATACTATCCTTTGGCTCATAGCTTTTTATATCTGTTCTCATTCTGGCACCAGACATACCTGCAATCAAAACATCCAGGCTGATCTTGAGGTTAGTGTGATGCCAATCACTATTCTGGAGATTACTATATCTGATGTTAGAGATTCAGGAGTGAAAACAAATGTATGAGCTTTTATGGAGAAGAAGATAAGGAATAGGAAAGATAGATATGGAGAGATTCCTGGAGAGGATCTCTTCTTGTTGCTTTTCAAATTTATTATGAAGGTGCCGCTACCATCATAATCAACCAGGCTGAATGGAAGAGGCTTGGCTCTACCATCAATGCCTATGATAATCCAGTATGCTCAGTGAGACAGGCAAATAGAGCAAGTAGGCTAAATATAGACTATCAGCACTCCAGCTATCAATGCAGATTGATGTCGCCTTTGGCATATATTGTCAAAGACAATGTAATGCTCATGGAAGCCATTATTGTTTCCTCTGGTGTTTGGTATGTGATGTTAAACTGGTGAATGTGTTTTTCTCTATTCCACTGCAGGAGGAGGCCGAGGATCGATTTGCTTTCCAGTGTCAAAGCTTTTAGCATACCTTCATTGTTCTGTCACAGAGATATTAAAACTCCCTCACTACCTGCTACCAATGGATAAGACAGGATTTGAGTAAGTAACCAGGACCCAAAAGAGTCCAAATGTTTCATTATATTGATGGCATCATTTGTTCAGCCAAAGAAAGGAGAAAACTGCCAAGGATTGCACACATTGCTAACTGGCATTGAATGTTCAGCTGGACCATAAATCATGACAAGATACAAGGCCTGGACTTGCAGGTCACATTCTTAGGTAGCTGTGTTGGTTAGGCTAATGTGTCATTGTGTGAATAGTAGAATTACAATAGAGACTAAAATCTTAACTTTACAGGGTGTTTATTATCAAAGTGAGGGCATTGATTGGAAAAGAGTGGAATCCGGAGGATTGGAATAGATAAATATGGGTTGATGATGATAGCAGTGGGTCATTGAAACCCTAAATTCTGCTGAGACTTTGACAGATAAACCTGTAATAATCTGCCCTGAGAAGACAGCCACCCTTCCTCCTCTCAGCTCTGAGGAGATGAGCACTCAACCTCCAGCCTGTCCCAAATTGTCAGCCACCAGAACTCAAGTTTTCCCCAAAGAGTCTACTATCAAACTCCCACCTGAAGAGATTAATCTTTTCTCATGAGATGAAACTGCAACAGAATGCCCTGAGGTAATTGGCTTGTAAGACACTTCTAATGTTTCTCATTACACAACCCCACCACCATCTTTTTTTCCAAACCTATAACTAGGCTAAAGTCACAACAAGACCCCAAAGGCGAAGTAAAAAGTATAAGCCTTGAGGAACTATGCTATAGTCCCAAAGAATTATATGAGTTTTCAAATTTATATAGTCAGAAATCAGGGGAATATGTGTGTGAATGTATATTAAGGGTATTAGATAATGGTGAAAGATGGATTAGGCTGAGATTATTGATATGGACCCACTAAACAGAGATTCTGGATTCAATGTTGTAGCTTGAGGGATTAGAAAGGGCTTTAACAATTTGTTTGGTTGGCTGCCTGAAACATGTACCACAAGATGGCTGACATTGCCTGAGTCTGAGATGCCAGAATTTTCCCATTACCAGGGTAACTGTGCATTGGGGAAAATGAAATTATCAGTCAGGGACTATTATTAGAAACTGACTTAGAAGTGACATAAATTTCAGGAGACCCAAAAAATTAACATGCAGACTAGGGGCTTATGGAAGTCAGTTGATTCATGGGGTCTTAGCTCAATTCCATTTCATAGTGAGTCCAGTGGGTCTCTGGATCTATTCTGTAGTTATTTCTCCAGTTCCAGAATGCATAATTGGAATAGATATACTCAGCTATTGACAGAATCCCCACATTGGTTTCAAACCTTCTGGAATGATGGCTATTATGGTAGGAAAGGACAAGTGAAAGCCACTAGAACTGTTCCTCCTTAGCAAAATAGTAAATCAAAAGCAATACCGGATTCCTGGAGGGATTGCAAAGATTAGTGCCACCATCAAAGACTTGAAGTTTGCAGGTGTGGTGAGTCTCACCACATTCCCATTCAATTCTCCTCTTTGGCTTGTACAGAAAACAGATGGATCTTGGAAGTTGATAGTGAATTATTGTAAACTTAACCAGGTGGTGACTCCAATTGCAGCTGTTGTTCCAGATGTGGTATCATTGCTTAAGAAAATCAACACATTCCTTGGTAACAGCTATGTAGCTATTGATCTGGAAAATACTTTTTTTAATTAATTACCATTAGTTTTGACCACCAGAAACAGTGGATAAGTTGATCTTTTCTGTGGATAACAGTCAGCCTCTTTCCCCAGGCACTCCTGTCATTGCCTAATGGGCTCATGAACAAAGTGGACAAGGTGTTTTGGATGGAGATTATGCATGGGCTCAGCAATGTGGAGGTCCCCTCTCCAAGGTCAGCCTGCTAAGACCACTCCTGAATGGTCAATCTGCCAACAGCAGAGCTATAACTCAGCACTTAATATGTGACCATTCTCCAGGGTGACAGCCTGCTACCTGGTGACAGGGTGATTTCATTAGACCACTTCCATCATGGAAGGGACAATGATTTGTTCTACCTGGAATAGATACATACTCCAGCTGTGGGGTTACTTTCCTTGAATACAATGCTTCTTTCAAGGTACAATCCATGGACTTACCAAATGTGTTATCCACTGCCAAGATATTCCACACAGAATCGCATCTGATCAAGGAACCCACCTCACAGCAATTGATGTTCTACAGGAATTAGTTCCAAAAGGAGGAGTGCTTCCACCAGGAAACAAAACAGTGCTTCCATTGAACTGGAAGTTAAAACTGCCACCTGGCCTCCTTGGGCTACTCATGCCTCGGAATCAATGAACAAAGGAATGAATTATTGTATGGGTGGGGTGATTTATCCTGACTATCAAGGGGAAATGGGGCTGCCTCTACACAATGGAGGTAAAGAAAAATTTGCCCTGAATACAGAAGATTTCCTAGGGCAGGGGCTCTTAATAAGTGGTATGTGAGCTTGAATTGAAATTTTAAAAAACCCACAACATTATTCTCATGAGGATGAGCTAGTGCAGGTGTGATATATTTATTAAATAATATACAGTATAGTTTGGACTTAGTAAAGGGTCCATGGTTTTCACCAGACTGGCAAAGAATCCATGGAACAAAAAAGTTTAAGAACCCCTGACCTAGGGCATCTCTTAGTAAAATCATGCCTTTGATTAAAGTCAGTGGGAAATTGTAACAACCCAATCCTGGAAGGACTAACAGTGCCCAAAATCTTCAGGAATGAAGGTTTCTTTACCCCACCAGGCAAAGAACCATGGCCAACTTAGGTGCTTTCTGAGGATAAATGGAACATCAGATGCGTAGTGGAAGAAGGTAGTGTTAAATATGAACTTCAAACCCATGACTAGTTAAAGAAATGAGAACTGTAGTGTTAATGAATATTTCTTCCTTGTTTTGTTATGGATGTGTTTGTATATATACTTAAAATGAATATCTTTGTTTTCTTCCCTATTTCTTTCCCCTTATCATATGATATAAGATATTAGTTTCATTTAGTGGTATTTAAGGATATTAAATTTAAATGTGAATATTACCTAAGGACTTTTACCCTGTTCTGGAGGGATTTATTGTGTTTCCAATTGTACACAGGACAGTTGAGTATTCTTAGGCAAATATATATATTTATTTATTTATATTATTTATATATATTTATAATATATATATATTTATTATTGTTTTTATATAATCATTAAGTATGGTTTAAGGTGATACGTATGGCTGCCAATTTGACAAGGGGTAGACTGTGATGTTTAAGCTAATGTGTCAACTTGGCCAGATACTGGTGCCCAGTTGTTTGGTCAAGAAAGCACTGGACTAATATAAGGGCATTTCATGGACATTAATAATCAGTGAGTTGGTTGCCTTTATAGCTGATTAAATGTACAATCAACTGAAGAGATTGTCATCAATGAGTGATGTCTCATCCAATCAGTTGAAGACATTAGAAGGAGAAGTAAGTTATTTCAGCATTCAGAGAGATCTCCTTCTCTACCTCAAACAGCCAGTGTCTTCTGGGGGTCTTCATAGGAGGCCCTGGCTTGTAGCCTGCACTATGGATTTTAAATGTGTGCATTTCCATTGTTCTGTGAGACATTTTGATAAAGCCTCATATTATTTAAAGTATCTACTGTTGGTTATGTTTCCCTAGGGAACCATGATTAATACAGTAGCATTTGAGCTGGAGACCAACAACAGGACCCTCAGCCAGTACAAGACAAAGGTGGCCCAATCATTGATTGGTCTATATGCATATTAGCTTCATCTTAGTATTCTCCTGGCTTTCCTATATCAGGTCACATAAAAAAATAGGTAATTTCAACTGTGCTGTGGAAGAAAGGAAGGCCCCACAAGAGGTAAAAGTGGCTGTTTTACATTCACAGCCTGGATAAATGTTTGAGTTGTAGGTTTCTCTTATCCAGACCCCCACCAACATGTCCCCCTGGCAGGAGGGAACGAGAGGGATGCACAGATTTCTGGGTATTTGGATCTAGATGTTCCCAGACACAGCCCAGCATTACTCCAATTTCCAGGGGACGTATGAATGCTATTGGGCCTTGGCATGAATGAAAAGAATCACCAAGAGCTCCTTAGGTCCTCCTAAGGCCAGAAATCCCCATCATGTCCTGAGTTCTGGTTAATCCAACAGTAACCTTAACCTGTTAACCAGACAGTGTCCAACAACACAGTATCATCAAATGGATGTGGTGCATTGATGATCACCTTCTTCCAGATTTCCATGGTTTAACACATTTGAATGAGTGGATAGTGAAAGTCTCCCAATGATGATCTTGTTACAACACCAAATGAGGGACCCTCCTTCCCTTCAATGTCATCCTAGGGACCATGACTTAAAGATGCCCAACCAGATGCACAGGGCTGGATCACTGATGGTTCAGTCAATCTGAAGTCATCAGTTCCCTTCCCTTTGTATAAGTCTTCTTAGTCCTGGAACACTCAGACCCAAGCACCCTCTTGTACCTGTTTACTGAATCAGCAGCCATGACCCATGGGTTAGCAGTCTAATTGGGTTCATGGAAGGAATGCAATTGGAGAATCAAAAAATCTCTGTTTTGAGGTTCTGAGGGGAAAGAGAGGGAAAAATAGGTGTAATATGGGGGGATTTTCCAGACATTGGAATTGTCTTGCATGACATTAAAATGATGGATACAAGCAATTGTATATTTTGTCAAAACTTAAAAAATTATGTGAGACAGAGTGTAAACTATAGTCCATGGTTAGTAGCAATGCTTCAATATGTGCTCATCAATTGTAGCAAATGTACCACTCTAATGAAAGATATTAATAGGGGAGAGTGTGAAAAGGGGAGTGGTGAGGTATATGGGAAGCCTCTATATATTTATGTAACATTTTTGTAATCTAAATCTTCATTAAAAATAAAAATATAATAAAAAGTAAATAATTCATAAATTATATTTTAAAAATTCCTGTTTTGAGGCTAGGAAAAATCAAGGTGTCATCAAGTTAATATTTTCTTACTAAAGGCTGGCATTCTGGGGCTGGCTGACTGTGATATTTGGTCTTGGACTATTCTCTGATATGGAAATGCACATGATGGCCTCTCCTGGTCTCTTCGTTCTCTTCAGGGTTCTGTGTACCTTCAGTTTTGCTTCCAATAATTTTCTCTCTATTTTAATTTCATTCCTTTTTTAAAGGTCTCCAGGAATAGGATTAAGGCCCATCCTGATTGAGGTGGACCACTACCCCTTAACTGAAGTAACCTCATTAAAAGGTCCATTTTAACAATAGGTTCACACACACAGGAAAGGATTAAGTTTAAGAATATGTTTTTTTTTTCTGGGATACATAGTTCCAAACCACCACAAGAGGCAATTCTTTCATTTTAGCACTTTATACATTTGTCCCACTGCCTTCTTGCCTCCATGGTTTTTGATGAGAAATCAGTACTTAATTTTCTTGGAACTACATTGTACATAAGGTGAGGCTTTTCTCTTGGCATTCTAAATTTGTCTACTATATATCTTGGTGTGCTTCTTTTCAATTTTATCCTGTTTGGGGTTCATTGGTCTTTCTTTTAGCTTCCTAGCTGCTAAAATATTCAACATACAATATTTTGGCTTTTAAAAATGGGAATTTATTGGACCATGACTTTAAGGCTAGAAAAAGTCCAAAGTTGAGATATCAGCAAGATGACAATTTCCTCCGGATACCGTGGCATTCTGATGCTGGCTTCTAGTCATCCTTGGTCCTTGTCTTTTTCTGTCCCATAGATTGCACATAGTGACATCTTCTTACTTTTCTGTGTTCCATTGACTTCCAGCTCCTGGCTGCTCTCATGGCATCTCTCTGCTTGACTTTCACACTTCTTATTAAAGACTGCAGTAAACTGGATTAAGAAAAAACAACTTTGTGATTATACTAAGAGCCATTGATTGTATATTTTGTATGGATTTTATGAAGTGTGAATATATCTCAATAAAACTGCTTTTAAAAAACTGATTCATTTGGGCTATACTTTTTCTGAAGTAACCTTATCAAAAGTTTCTATTTGCAATGGTTTCATTTCCATGGGAATTCATTAAGTTTAATAAAATGTTTATTCTGAGGTACATAATTTCAAGGCACTACAGCCTTCTTGAATGTACATATTCATGATTATCATTCCATTTGGGAAGATTTCTGCCATTATTTCTTTGAATATTCCTTTCTCTTCTCTCTTTTTTCTCTTCTGGGACTCCCATAATGTATATATTGGAATGCTTAATTGTGTTTCATACACCTATTAGATTCTTTTCATGCTTTAATTTTTTTTTCCTTTTTCTCCTCATCCTGAATTATTTCATTTCTCTTGTCTTTGAGATCATTGATTCTTCATTCTGCCCACTTTTATCTGCTATCTCTATCATCTAGGGAATTTTTAATTTTAGTTACTGTAGTATTCAACTTAAGTATTTCTGTTTGGTTCCTATTTAAAGTTTATCTTTTCTAAAATCTCATATTATTCATCCACTGGTTTCCTAATATCCTTTATTTCATTCTATTTTTTCCTTTATCTCCTTGAGCATGCAAAGGACCACTATTCAAGGTCTTTGGCTAGTATATCTAAAATTTATCTTCTGCAATGATGATTTCTGGATTTTTATCTTTGGTTTTCTTTGAATCTACCATAATTTCCTATTTCTTTGTTTTTCTTATAATTTTTGTTGTATTTTGCATATTTTAATAATTTAAAATATTAACTGTGTGAATTAACCCATAAGCTGTCTCTTCCTTAAGTTTGTATTTAACTATTGATATGACAGAGATTTCCTTGAATGCAAGGATCTAACAAAATCAAACCAATGCAACAAACACTATTCATGCTCATTGCAAAATGACCCTTCATTTTCTGGTGATCTCCTTCAATGTTTTGAAAGTTTTGAAAACCATGATAGGCTGGCTCACACAGGGAATGAAACATTCATCATTCAATTATACAAAATTAATTGGATTTATGTTTGCCACTTAAAAATTGGCACTTTTTAAATTATAAAAGATCAAGAAGATAAACCTGTGACAAATGTGAAATGCAGGGTCTTCTCTGTCCTTACTCAGCCTCCATCTTGTTCTGGCCTTGTGTTTGTGCATAACCCTAGGTATGCTTCCATTTATAGGAATTAATTAAATGTCCCTTCTTTATCCTTTGAAATACTCCCCTTCTGGGTAATCTATTGTTTGAATTAAAAACAGGTGATCTTTTGCCCCAGGTTATTTTGACTTACTTGATTCTTACATTGCTTTAGCTGTCAGCAAGCTGCTTCTGCCTGCATGGCAAGTTCTGAGAGGGTAAGATCAAGAGAGTTTCCTGGTTCAGACATTCAGGATGCTACTCAAAGTATTGACAGAGACACACAGGCACCCAAGTATGCACATAGGGGCATAGGGTTTACTATCTTCTCTCTGGAATAGGACCAGGGACCCACATTGGGAGAGTGGGCTGGCTCCCCATTAAACCAAGGAGAGGGAGAGGTTCAGGAGCAAGGGCTAAGAAGCTTTCTCTGTCATACTTAAAAATGATTTTTCTTTATTCACCTTCTCCCAATTACTGCAACCTTTTAACTGTTTTCTGGAGTTTTGGGGTTGATAGCTCTGCCAATTTTTACTAGTAGTTCAAAGACTCTGTGGAGGAATAACATGCTAGAATGTCTTATCTTGCCATCTTGGTTGACACCACCTAATGGATTAATGTTTTAAACGCATTCCAGGAAAATAAACCAATAGAGTTTCCTCTATAATCTAGAGGAATTTAGAATCTGGTTCTCAGAATTGGTGACACAGAGGTCATGTGTGAGTTGGTAAAACCACAATTTACCTAAGTGCATTGAGCAAAGTGTTCTCAGAAACAACATGTCTAAGTTGACACTGAAAAGCCAGAAACAGCTTTAATTTTTAGCATTATTCAGAAAAGCCAAGAAAAGTTCCATAAATTTAATGACTACCCTGATGCAAAGGTCTTGGGGCCCTGTGTCTGATTTCTGATATACTCAGTGTCTAGGTACAAAGAAACAACAAGAAATGGCCAACATTTCTTGTTTGATGGTTAATTGCAATAGGCAATCAAATAAAGATAGGTTTCCACATTCCCACTGTACAGTAGCTGTAAATGCAGCTCTATCCTTACAGTCTGTTGTTACTAAACAGATCTTTCATCAGCTTTTGATTTAATGCAAGAGTTTTTAAAAACCTTTTATTTTTTCCTTTGTCACAGGCTCAGAATCTACCCTTCATTTCTTGGGCCACTGTTGTCACAGCTAATACCTGGGAGAATGTATCAGCACTGTTGCTGCTCAACATCCCTGCCACCTTGTTACACAGTATTCCTGCAGCTGCCACTCCTGCCACACCAATTCAGACCTCCTCACCTATGCTGCAACTTTTCTTTCTTGTTTTCTGTGTGGTCAGCTATCTCATTTGTTGCTATGGCCACAGCTTTTCCCACTGGTTTTGCACTGGCTATATGTATACCTCTTGTTAAAGTTGTATTAGAGATGTTTTTTTAGCCTGCAATAAAGCACCTCTCCCTCAAATGAAAATGAACTCATCCATTCATTTATTAAGTCAACAATGATTTACTGAGAGCTTAATATGTGTGGGGAGATGTGTTCATTGTTGCAGGTATGACTGTAAAGAAAGACAAAACCTCTATTGTAGGAATTTACATTCTACTTGGGAACATAGAAAAAATATATAATAGAATTATAAAATATTTTAGATTGTGTTAAGCACTAAGGAGGAAAAATAAACAAAACAGGGAGAAGGGATGGAAAATGTGTGATTATAATTCGACTAAGAGAGAAGCTCCAAGATGGTGGAGTAGGGAATGACAGGCTGAAGTCTTCTTCCAGAAACTGCAAGAAGGTAGGCAGATTTATAAGGAAAACTGTGGGACCACAGGAACAAGTAGCAAAGGAAGCTATAGAGGGGGACCCTTTTGGTCATAGTGGAAAAGGAGCCCATAGGAGATAGGACACTCAAGCCATATCAGAGGGCAAAGGAAACCAGGGAAGTGACCTAGACAGAAGAACAGCATTCAGCTAGCTCCTAGAGTGACTTAAGTCCCCTGGACTTTGGGTGGCCAGAGAAGCATTCTGTTATCCAGTACATTCTTGACATGGAGGCACTGTGGAGCAAACAGTTGTGGACTAGCACACAGTCAACTCAGGGGGAAGGAGGTGAAGAGGGGAGGGGATATAGGGTAGGCAGACAAGAAAAAAAAAACAATGACAGCCAGCACTGAAGCAGCTACAAGGATAGGGGAGGGGGAAACTTATCAGGCAGGCTACCAGCCACCCTGGGAGAGAGAGGAACTGGGTCAATGAGAAGGTGGGCTGACAGGCACCTAAGAACCTGAAAGAGTAGGAAGTCTGGAGATACAAACACCAAAACATTAGAAGCCTAACTGCTCTGAGGGAAAACAGGGCAGGCAGAGGCAAATGAAAAGCCTGGAAGAAGACTTCAGAATCCTAATCTGTTACAGTGTGTGTAGCTCAATGTTTAAACTCCTGCTTTACATATACAAGGTCCTAGAATGTTCAAACCTAGTACCTTCTAAAAAGGAAAAAAAAAAAAGCTAACTTGCTTGAATGATAAGTGGGGTGGTGAGGAGCTGCAGGGAGCAGGAGTTGAAGGATAAGCATACTGGGGAAAGGGAAAATAGACTTTTTTTTTTAAGGGTATTTGATTTGTTACATTTTTTTTCTCAATTCTTTTATGTACACCGTAGATTTTTACCTGGGGAGGGCAGGCTGCAAGGAGATTGATTGGCAAGCAATAGCAACCTGATATGGTTGTTAGTGGCCTGAGAGGGAAAGCCTGTTTTTTGGGGAAAGTTGTGGTAATTGTTCCCTTCTTTTCCTTTTATTTTTCTCAATTTTCCTTTTAATTTATTTCTTTTCTTTCATTTTTCTTTCTTCTGTTGCTTTTCTTTCTTTCCACATTCTTTGGTTTGATCTGATTTCCTTTCTACTGTTCTCAACTTTCTGGTCTTTTGTTTTATTCTCTTTCCCCTGTTTCTTTCTATTTATTTATTCCACATTTTTTTATTCTTAATCCATTTTATTTTTTAATGATTTTTCACTCTTATTACTTATTTATTTTTCTTTTATTACTGATTATTTTAAGGTTCCTTTTCCATCTTTGACTCATTATGTTTCTGTTTTCTTTGCTTTGCTTTCCTATGGTCTTAATAAATTTTCAGGGAAACATGGGCAACTACAAGAATATAGAATAAGTGGAATCAAGTGTCAAAGAGGACCCAAATCACAAAACAAAACAAAATATAACTTTAGAGTAGAAAGAGAAGCTAACAGTCAGATTTAGCACACCAAGATAAACAGATGCCTAGACACCAGCAAAAAATTACTAAGAAACAGGAAGACATGACCCAGTACAATGAAAAAACTAAAATACAGAATGAGAAGCTGAATGTGGAACCACTAATAAAGGATGCCCAAGTAAATATCATGAACCAACTTAAAGAACTGAAGGAAGAGATAACCAATATTAAGATGAAACTGGGGAGATATACAGAAGAAGTTATAACCATACATAAAAGGATCACAGATCTGAAGGTAATGAATGGCAAAATGCAAGTAATCAAAATTATGCTTTTAGCACATAACAGCAGATTTGAACAGGCAGAGGAAAGAATTAGTGACATCAAAGATAGTATATCTGAAATATCACAAGTAGAATAGATAGATTAAAAGATTTTAAACATTTAGCAAAGACTCAGGGAATTGAAAGACAACATGAAATACACAAACATATGCATTATAAGAATCCCAGAGGGAGAAGAGAAGGGAAAGGAGACAAAAGGAATGTTGAAGGAAATAATGACTGAAAATTACCCAACTCTTTTGAGTTACATGGATGTACATATACAGGAAGTGCAGCACACTCCAAGAAGTATAAATCCTAACAGGCATACCCTGAAATGTATACTTATGAAACTATCAAATGCAGAAGACAAACAAAATATTGAAGGCAGCGAGAGAAAAGAGATCCATCACATACAAGTGAAGCTGGATAAGATTAAGTGCTGAGTTCTCATCTGAAACCAAAGAGGTGAGAGTGCAGTGGTATAACACAGTTAAGATGCTTCAAAAAAGTAAAAGAACTGCTAGCCAACAATTCTGTATACAATAAAGTTGGCACTCAAAAATGAGGAATAATTAAAATATTCACAGTTAAAGAGAAATTAAGTGAATCTGTCAACAAGAAATTTTCTCTTCAAGAAATAATAAGGGAATTGTGCAGGTTAAAAGGTAAAACAGGATATAGAGGGTTGGAGGAGAGTGTAGAAAGGAAGATTATTAGTGTGACTAACTAAAAAGATAAGTAATAAATAAAAAATTATGACATATATGAACTTAAATAAAAAATGTTCACTGCAAAAACTGCTTTGACAGTAATAACATTGAATGTTAATGGACTAAACTTTCCAATAAAAAGACAAAAACTGGCAGAATTGATAAGAAAATATGACCCAACTATATGCTATCTACAAGAAATTCACCTTAGGCGCAGGGACACAAGAAAGTTGGAAGTGAATGCTTGGAAAACAATTTACTATACAAACAATAACTAAAAAAGTTATGGGAGTAGCTAGAGTAATGGACAAAATAGACAAGGTTCTATTTTGTAAGAGACAAAGAAAGACACAATACATTAATAAAAGGGATAATCAAAGAAGAAAGAATAATTGTAAGCATTTATCAACTTAACCAGGATGCCCCAAACACTTGAGGCAAACAATGGAAAATATGTGAAGAAAAATAGATGCCTCTACAATTTTAGTAGGGGACATTATTACACCATTATCACCATTAGATAATCTCAACAGTAGGTTAATAAAGAAACAGGGACTTTGTATAACACATTAGATGATCTAGACATAATGGATATATACAGAAAATTACACCCCAATACAACAGGATATACATTCTTCCTGAACACACAATGATCATTCTCTAAGATAGAACACATGCTATATCACAGAACAAATCTCAGCTAATTTAGAATGATTGAAATTATACTAAGTATTTTCTCTGGCCACAAAAGAATATAGCTAGAAATTAATAAGG
>JAKSZT010028574.1:342546-458281 GCA_026826555.1 Tolypeutes matacus | reverse complement strand
ACTTTACACAGAAAACTTTGACAACATTATTGAAGGAAATCAAATAGGTACTAAATAAACAGAAGAATATTTCATGTTCATTGATTGGAATACTAAGCATCATGAGGATGTCTGTCATACGCAAATGATTTACAGATTTAATGCAATCCTAATAAAAATTACAACATCATGTTTTACTGAACTGGAAAAGTCAATGATGAAATTTATTTGGAAGGCCAAGTACCCCTATACAGCCAAAAAACATACTGAAAAAGAAAAAGGAAATTAGAGGAATCACGCTATCTGAATTTAAAGCATTCTACAAAGATACATTGGTTAAAACAGCATGGTATTAGCACAAGGATAGACATAATGACAAATGGAACCAAACTGAGAATTCTGATAAAGAGCCATTCAAAAACCATTAACTGATATTCATCAAGGCCACAAAGCCCACTCAAATAGGGCAGAATGGCCTCTTCAAGAAATGGTGCTGGGAGAACTGGATATCCATATCCAAAAGCCCTATACAAAAATTAACTCAAGGTAGATTAAAGACCTAAATATAAGATCCATGACAATAAAACTCCTAGAATATAATGTAGGAAACCATCTAGGAGATCTTATATTAGGAAATGGTTTCACCACCAAAGCATGAGGAGCAAAATAAAAAATAATAGATTAATTGGACATCCTCAAAATTAAAAACATTAGCACTTCAACGGAGTTTGTTAAGAAAGTGAAAAGACAGCCTACTCAATGGGAGTAATATTTGGGTACAACCTATCGAATAAGGTCCTCGTGTATCCAGCATATATAAAGAATTCTTACGTCTCAAAAAGAAAAAGAAAAACAATCCATTTAAAAACTGGGCAAAAGATTTGAATAGATGCTTTTCCAAAAAGGAAATACAAATGGATAAAAATCACCTGAAAAGATGTTCAGTCCATGCCCGCCTGTCATATCCCTTCAATGTGCAAGTACACACTTTCACCTTACCATAGATTACATCCTATGGGTGTTGGCTCACAATCTTATTCTCTCTTTCTTTTTTCCTGTAAAAAATTATCTCCCAGATAATAGCTCTCTGAGCCTGCTCAATTTGCTTAATTCATATTACACCAAATAATGGAGTTCCTGAGGGCTCTGGAAACACCCATATCCTATGGTTAGGGCAAATAGCTCTGGAGTTTGGTGCCTTGCAAGTGGGCCCTACTTTGGAGTTTGTGTTCCTGAGAGTGACAGTGTTGGACTCATTTATGGCTTCCCTACACATGGCTCATCTTCCCCTTCTATTGAAACCTACACTTGGTGCTGGAATTTTGTAGGTGTATGTATGCATATTGGAGAATTTGGCTGTCCATGTGCCAGCTGGGACCAGAATCTCAGGGAAGTTGCAACACCTACTTTCCAATTCATTGGACGCACCCAGGACAACTAACAAGGAGGTAAGGATTGACAACAACCATAGTAAGGAAACAATAGAGCTGACAACTGCAAGCAAGAGTGTCCCATTAATAGGCTGTATGGGGTCAAAGCCTCCTTTTATTTAGAGGTGGAGTGGACATCACCATTCCAGAATCCTCAGGACTGGGGAAAGAATTATGGACTAGTGTGGACTTCCTGGTGTTCTACTATAGACATATTGTAATTCTAGCATTGGAAGAAATTACAACATTGTTGCAGAGACAGTGACTACTGATGCTCTGGGAGCAGGGAGATGGAAAAACAGTTGTAATACAGGGGCTTTTTCAGGATTTGGGAATCATCCTGAATGATATTGCAATGACAGACATAGGCTATAGTATATCATCATATATCCTGAAAAACTGTGTGTGAGAGAGTGTAGACTACAGTGTGAACTATGGTCCATGCTCAGTGGTAATGCTCCAGGATGTGTTTATCAATTGCAATGAATGTGCCACACTAATGAAGGATGTTTATGTGGGATGGTGTGAGAGGTGTGGGGAGTGGGACATATAGGAATCCGTATATTTTTTGTGTAACATGTATGTAATATTAGCTTTTAAAAATTTTTAAATTTAAAAAGGTAAAAAAAGATGTCCAGCATCACCAGCTAATAGGGAAATGCAAATCAAAATTACAAAGAGATATCAATTTACACCTATTAGACTGGTGGTCATTATAAAACACAGAACTACAAGTATTAGAGAGAATGTGGAGGAATGGGGAAGCTCACCCACTGCTTATTGTAATGTAGAATGGTGCAGCCATTGTGGAGGACAGATTGGAGGTTCCTCAGGATGATAATGATAGAATTGCTATATAATTCAGCAATCCCAATGCTGAGTATATACCCAAAAGAATTGAAAGTATGGACATGAACAGATATATAAACACTAATGTTAGTAGTGACATTTTTTACTATTTCCAATAGTTGGAAGCAACACAAGTGTCCAATAACAAAAGATTGCATAATCAAAATGTGGTACACACATACAATAGAATATTACTCAGCTATAATGAGTAATGAAGTATTGACATGCCTGAAAACATGAATGAATCTTGAAGATCTTATGTTGAGTGAAGTAAGCCAATCACTAAAGGACAAATATTGCATGACCTCACTGATATGGCCTAAGCCAATTGAGCATACTCAAAAAGATAAAGTCTGGAAGGTAGCTTATCAGGAGAGAGAAAAGGAGTAGAGTGTGGTGAGCTGATGCTCAATATGAGAAAAAAAACATGATAAGGTAGATGGGGTGGTTTTGTGGTTTATGTGGTTTATAGTGGTGCAGGGATATGAGCAGGGAAATGGTGCTAGAATGTGAGGGTGAGCAGAATGGGTAGTTGTGTTGGATATCCATGGAGCTAGGTAGAGGGCAAGAAGAAGGAACAGATGGAACTCTGGGTATTTGTAGGTCTGTGGTTGAAAGTATAATGGTGGCAATGTTTTTTGGCAAATGTGGCAGGGGAGGATCATTGGTGCAGGGCTTTGTTTGTGGGGGGATATGTGGGAAAAGGTGCACCTAGGGCATGCTTCAATGGGATATTAATGTGTTCATCATGTCAAAGGTTGTCTCAGTGGGTGAAGACCCACACAAAAACTAAGGAAATATTATTAGTTTCTGGGGAGTCCTGCTATGTACTCAAATATAGGGGCAAGAAAATCCCAAGTACCTATGTGGTACATACTGGAAACAAACCAGTATGTGAAGCCTTCAATTGTTCAAATGATCGTGGAATGGGGCATGGTCATGGTGGGTAGACAATCACTCAATAAATGAGGGAATACTGAATTCCCAGCCTGGAGACCTCTGCCACAGTCTCCAAGGGAGCAGCAACAGTCTCCTGTGTGCAGGGGCAGTGACTGGCAAAAGAAGATGGCCCACTGATGGGTTCTTCTTATTGATGACTAGCCTTATGAGTCTTTGCTCTTGTAATTGAAACTTGGCCTACTGTTATGGGGTGCCTAAGGGTTGCCATCTGAGAGCCTCCTTGTTGCTCAAATGTGGCCTCTTTCTAAGCCAAACTCAGCATATGAATGCATTAACTTCCCCCCAACGTGGGACATGACTCCCGGGGATGAGCCTCCCTGGCAACAAGGGATTAATACCAAGTTCCAACTGGAAACACGACTGGAAAAAATCCTTGAATAAAAGGGAGAAAAGGTAAAGACAAATGAGTTCATGTGGCTAAGAGATTTCAAAGAGAGTCGGGAGGTCAACCCAGAGGTAACGCTTACACTTACCTCAGTAGGATCTCATAGAACACCAAAGTGGATATCACCCCACACAGAGGGGATCCTTAGGGCTCTGGAGACACCCAGGTCCTATATAAGGGGGGATAGCCCCAGAGATTGACACCTTATCAGTGGGCTGTACTTTGAAATCTGTGCTTCTAAGAGTGACAGAGTTGGACTCAAATAAGTCCTCCCTGCACATGGTCCATCAGTCCCTTCTATTCAAACTTATATGTGAGGCTGGAGTTTGTAGGTGTACTTCGACAGACTGGAGCCTCTGGCCTGCCTATGTGCCAGCTGTGCCTGGAATCTCGGTGGAGCTGCAACTTCTACTCTACAGCTCAATAAACTCATCCGGGTCACCTGGTGAGGAGACGATGATGGACAACAGCCATCCCAGGGACTGGAGAGAGCCTGCAGCTGAGCAGGATAATCCCATCCACCTTATTCATGGGATATAAGCCCACTCTCACTTGGAGGTGGAGTGGACATCACCGTTCCAGTCCCCTCAGGATTGGGGGAAGAGCTATGGACTAGAGTGGACTTAATGGTATTCTGTTGTAGATATATTGTGATTCAAGCAATGGAAGAAATTATAAAAGTGAGGTGGAGCCAGTGGCCACTAGACACTTTCCAGGTGGGGAGGGAAAGGCCAGTTGTAACACAGAGGCTTTTTCAGGTCTTGGGGCTTGTCCTGAGTGACGTTGTGGTGATGGATATAGGCCATTTTACATCAGCATATACCATGCAGTACTATGTGGGAGAGAGTGTGGTCTACGATGTGAACTGTGGTCTATGCTTAGTGGCAAAGCCCCAGAATGTGTATCTCCACTGCAGGCGATGTGCCACACAAATGAAAGATGTTTATGTGAGATGTTATGGGAGGTACGAGAGGTGGAGATTATGGGAATTCCTGTAATTTTTGTGTAACATTTATGTAATCTAAGCATCTTTTAAAATATGAAAAAATGTATGAAAAAAATAACATTTTTGTAAGCAAATGCACATATATGCATATATATTTATATATCATTTTACAAATATTGGTTTGTATTGTAAAAAATTTGATTTTTACCCACAATTGAAAAAAAAACCTGGTGGAAATTCTTCATTATTTCCTAGCTCCGATAAAATATAAAGCATTAATAATGCAAAGTATATATAACACTTTCCCTAAACAGATGATATCATTATATTCTGGCAATTATTTTTTCACTAGAATGATTTAAATAAGAATTTCTGAGATTCATTGGAAGATGTTATTATTCTTTCCTTAACAATACTGTTATTATTAATAACTTTTCATTTCCTTAAAGTGTACAAGCTCTGTGTCTTAATTGAGAGGAAAACTGTTTTCAGTGATGCTGTGCAAATGATGAAAGTTTTCAAAGAAAATTATTATGCCAAGCACAAAATGCTGAGAATATTATTCAATGAACAAAAGTTTGTTAAATGAGAGAAGAAAGATTGAGTCAAAGAAATACCTGTAGCATTAATTCTCAAGTTCTCAAATGTTCAAGATTCTACAAACTATTATATGTTACTTTGAAAAGATAATAGTGACTATATGAAATTAAGGGCACTCTTTTACAAGAAACATTAATATTTTGAGACGTAAATATCAACTTTTATATTAAGTACTAATTTTCCTTTATACCCAAATTTAGTAATTTGACTTAACTTTTCTAAACAATAATTGTGAGAAATAAGTCAATAACTTACAACAGGTGGTTTCTACATGTTGTTCATGTAGACTCTAGAAATGAAAATAACTATTACCTGAATTTCCCCCTTGAATGTTTAAATTTCTTAAGTCAAACTTCTGGTTTCAGTGTAAAACAATACAGAATTTATTCATGTGGAGGGAACTTATTTAACAAATCACTCCTTTTGAAGCAAACATAATTAAATTCAGTTGTTGACCAAATAATTAGTAAAATAGAAGAGATATTTTTGTTATTAATATATTGCTCAAGAAAAGATTCTATAACTTTCCTTATTAATCCAATGGATCGATAGCTTATGTGCTCTAGATTGAAGCAAAAAGGCCTTATAAAGTTCAGTCTACCAAACTTCTGTGTGAGATTGCTTGGTGTAACTAAGCATACAAGTACATAAAATATACATGTTAAAGTCTTATTTTCAAATAGTTATAATCAGCCAAACATTTAAGGACTATTCAGATCAAGAGGTGTGTGGCTATGATTAGCATTATATTGGAAATTAACAAGGATTTAAGCTTTTTATATTATTGTGTGACATACATTTTTACATATGGTCAAAGACAAACATACCATATATGAAGCTTCTCCATCTAGCAGTTACTTCAATTTTCCACTATATAGATAAAAAGAAAATTCCTTCATTAAGCAAAATTCTCATTAAATATTTTAGAGTTTAAGATAATTCAAATTTTATAATTTATTTAATACATCAATAAAGAGGAAACCTTACATTTAAAATTACTTTGAAAATTTGGTATTTAATTTTCTCTTAAAATACATTGCACGAGAAGTGTTCTTTCACCTTCCTATTTAACCCATTGAACTGACAGCTGATAACCTAGAGGAAATGAAAAAGCACCTCTAGGATGTAATCTCTCTCCTGATTTGTGACATCCTTGTTGACTATTACTATCTTGGAAATATAAATCCAGCTGGAAATATAAATCCAGCTGGAAATATAAATCAAGAATGTGTCTGAAACATGTTTTAGATACTTCAGAAATTTACATTCAATGGTACTGGACACAATTGTGTGAAATGAAAATTTCTTCAGACTGGAAAAATTTTTTATATTTAGTCACCCACTCTAATATCTTTAAAATATAGACTTTATATTACCTAATAAATGCTTTATTTCAACAAATCCCCTCAATGTGTAAATTTTTACAACACACCGTATAAATATTTTTAAAAACATCTAATTTTTTAACTTAGAAAATCAAGAATTTAGCACAGAAATTTCTTACTTCTCAGTTTCAAAGATTTCATTACTAATACAGCATTTCAATAACATGAAATAAAATGATGTGGCCAAAAATAAATGCATCAGTAAAGAAAAAACAAGCACCTCACTTATATAGAGGGTTCATGTTGGAAATTATTCTATAATTTATACTATGCCACCTTTCCCCTTAGGAAAAGGAACGATTAAGGCTCCAGAGTGAATATGTTTCTTTCCATCATAAAACTGAATTACTACCAACCTAATAATGGGTATTCATTTTATAAATAATCAATTTAATATGTTGAAAACTAAATCTAAATTGTAGAAATGTGACCATTTTGTTTATTTTAATATCTTGAGTAAGATACAGCATTTTTTTCTCCAGGAATTGTATTGCCAGACAAAGTAAAGAATGAATTGATGTCATTAGGATATTTTTGCTGTAAAATGAATAAAATTTTCCCATAAAATATGATTATACAATCAACTTACTATAAAGATTCATTTTTTGTAATAGGTAAACTTTAACACTATTTTTATGGTATTATTGCAAATTTTATATTGGTAGTATTACTTATTCTATATCATGAAAAATGGATTTGTTACAACCTTTTAGTACCAACTGTGTGGAATTTTGATCTTGTATTAAAATTCAAGTCCTAACACAATTTTCCAGCAGTTCATTGATTATCTAGTTACTTGTAGCTTATCATAAGTTAATTATTTTTATGTAAAATCACACATGCTTAGATATATATTTTAAGAACACAAGAGTTCAAACCAATTCTTCTAATTCCAATTAAACATCAATTAAATACCATAAAGTAGACTTCCTTACATCTCCTTCAATTTTATAATTCCAGTATCACATATTGAAAATCCTGTTTCCCAATGATATCACTATTTTCACTCATTATCTGTATCACTATGTTAAACATCCACTAATTTTGTAATTACTTCGCTAGTGCTATCAGTAACAAAATTAATTGGGATATAAGTCCCCTCTCAATTGGAGGTGGAGTGGACATCACCATCCCAGACTCCTCAGGATGGGAGGAAGAGCTATGGACTAGAGGGGATCTACTTGTATTTGAATTATAAACATTTTGTGATTCAAGCAATGGAAGAAATTACATTGATGTTAAGCCAGTGGCCACTTGAAACTCTGGGGGCAGGGAGAAGGAAAAGCAGTTGTAATACAGAGGCTTTTTTGGGACTTGGGAATTGTCCTGAGTGACATTGCAATGACAGATATAGGCCATTTTTTACCATCATATGACATGCAGAACTGTGCATTGCTAAATATTTTGCAATCCTTTTTGTATTTAGAATATATGTCACAAAATTATATGCTTAAGAAAATTTTCTTATAACACATTGGTATTAATTCTGTTTTCTTTTTCTATGAATGTGAAAGGAATTAAATGTGCAGCTAGGTTGCTTTTCCTGGATGCATTCAATTTTAAGATTGCCTTTTTACATCCATCTAAGTATAATTTTATTTATAAAAATGGGAACATATTTATTGTAATAAATACATAAAAATTTATACCCAGAATTTTCAATGGGCTCCCCATCCCTACCACACTCTTCCTATCCAAGAGTAGCTCTTAAGGTGTTGTTTGTTATGTCTGTGGATCTTATTATATTACTTTTTTCCTATTTTCCTTTCTTTCTTGCATGAAAAAAGATCAAATAACCACATATTTTTCACTTGCTTTTTATTTTTATTCAATAAATATTACATAAAATATGGTAAGTCAGTTTATAAAGAAACATATTCTTTGGTTTTATTATGACTCAATACTCATTTGGAAAGATGCATTATAATTTATACAACTATGAATGATAAGTACACTAGTATATGTTTACTGATTTCTTATCATGTTTAATAATATATAGACAGCAAAGCGATACAGTGGGGAAGATGGATGGGATTATCCTGCCTGCAGCTGCAGACTCTCTCCATTCCATGGGATGGCCTTTGTTCATCATCATATCTTTGCCAGTTGTCCTGGGTGAGTCCAATGAGCTGTAGAGTACCTTGCTCCACCAAGGTTCTGGGCCAAGCTGACACATGAACAGCCCATAGACTCAAGTCTCTGGATGTACACCTACAAATTCCAGCACCAAGTATAGGTTTGAATAGAAGGGACTGATGAGCCATGTGCAGGGAAGACATAGTTGAGTCTAACACTTTCACTCTCAGGGCACAAACTCTGAAGTACTGCCCATTGGCAAGGCACCGAACTCTCGAGCTATCTGCCCAGACATAGGACCTGGGTGTCTCCAGAGCCCTCAGGAGCCCCACTATTTGGGGTGAAATCCACTTTGGAATTTTATGAGATCCTACTGAGGTGAAATGCATAAGCGTTAACTCTGGGATGACCTCATGACTCATTTTGAAGTCTAGTAGCCATATAAAATCATTTATCTTAACATTTTCCCCTTTTTATTCAAGTTTTTTTTTCTGGTCACATTGCCAATTGGCGCTTTGTACCAATGTCTTGGTGCCAGAAAGCCTCATCCCCGGGAGTCGTGTCCCATGCTGGGGAGAAGGTAATGCATTCATATGCTGAGTTTGGCTTAGAGAAATGCCACATTTGAGCAACAAGGAAGCTCTCAGGAGGTAACCCTTAGGCATCCCATGACAATAGGGTAAGTTTCAATTTCAAGAGCAAAGACTTATAAGGCTTGTCATCAATATCAAGGGCCTATCAGTGGGTCATCCTCCTTCATAGTCACTGCCCCTGCACTTGGGAGATGGTTGTTGCTCCCTTAGAAAATGTGGCAGAGCTCTCTAGGATGGGAATTCAGTATTCTTTCATTTATTGAGTGATTCTCCATCCACTGTGACAGTGCCCTGTCACATTTGAACAATTTTATATACCTTATATTTATGCTCAGGTGAACTTCTTCCCTTGTATCCCCCATCCCTGACACCCCACACTAGTGGTAATCCTTCTGCGATCCAAAGCTCCTTCAAAGGTGAAGCCATTACGATAGCTGACTAAAATTAATAGAAAAAAGAAATGATAATAATAAGTTTAAATATAAGAGATAAAATATATACAACTATTTTAAAAAAAACTAAAAATAAAATGAAATAAAAATTGGGATATTAGAAAAAAGAAAAATTAAAAAAAAGGTTTTTTGACCTTTTGCCTTTCATCACTGCAATATCTGGTGTCCAGTCTGTACCGTGGCACCTTCCCCCTCTCATTCCCCAGTGTCTCAGTGCTTTTCAATTTGTTTTCAAAGAAGTTTTAGCTCACAGCAAAGTCACACACACAACACAGGAGACTCATATACCCAGCATCCTTCCCCTTTCCTCCCCCCCATATTAATACCATTTTATTTATGTATGGTAGCATTGTTATAACTGATATATCAGTAGTGAAAAAGAGCTACTAAACATTGTTTACATTTGGACCATACACTTTTATAAATTTTGATGATATTTACCATGTCCTGTGTCCATCACTGTATGAAGAACATTTCCAGTGACCATTAAATGCCTCCTGTTTTATCTATTCTATTCCTTCCACCCAATCCCCCTGGGACCCACAATGACCCCCTTGCTTGACTCCTTGGATGACAAGATTCATAGTTACATGCAACAGGACATCTTGACACACTGGTTTGTCCTCCCTTATTAGAAACTGCCCTTGATCTTGACAGACTTCCACCTGTCTATTTCTGAACAAATTGGTCCTCCTAAAGAAGGTAGTCGAACTCCTTCCCGCTCATTATGTCGGTCTCCACCCACTGATATAACACAGTATGAAAGAGTGAACACTCACACACTCCCTAGAAGTTTGCTCTAGGTGCACCCTGTCCCGAATGCCCCCCAACCAAAACACTACACCAGTGACACTTCCTTGTCATTTTGCCATAAGAGCATTTCCCCCTCTGTACTTTCAACCTTATTTTTCCCCACATACCACCCCCATCAATGCACTTTACTAATGATATAATTTTATTATAGGTACTGAAAGAAACTTCTTATATTTGTATCAATAACCCCAATCCTCATCTACCACAAGGTTCACTCTGTTATACAATCACACAACTTAGCACCTGGTTTTACTTCTAATAGCTTCTACATCCTTTTCAACCACATTCTAAGAAATACTTTAATAATGTTAATTACACCTGCACTCTTGTGCAACTCTCACTTCTGTCCTTTTCCAAACCATTACTATCAACCTAATTGATAGGTCCTGCACAGATTAAACATTGTCTCCCCATTCTCTACTCCCATTTTATCTCCCTATAAACTATATTTTAGATTCTACATATGTGAATTTGCTTTTAATCTTTAGTTCATATCAGTGAAATCATAGCATACTTGTCTTTTTGTGTCTGGCTTATTTTACTTATCATAAGGACCTCAAGGTTATTCCAATTTGTCAAATGTATCAATACTTCATTCCTTCTTACAGCTGAATAATATTCCATTGTATGTTGTATTAAGCAATAAGGTGCTGATACAAAGTTATCAGAAATCTGTTGGATTTATAAAGGGTATTTTTTTGGGTTAGAAGCTTACAGCTACCAGATCCTAAAGAGTCCAACTCAGGGTGCCATAAGAGATACTTTCTCACCCCAAGTCATTAGCCCCTTGTTGAAGAAGATGGGATGCAATGTCTGTGAGGGTTCAGCCTTCCTTCCTCTCCCTCTTAAGGCTTCTTGGTCCCAGTTTCTTCCAATTTAAGCTGTAGGATAAGTCTCGTCTCTCTCCGAGGCTCATTTCTCTCCAGGCTTAGCTGTAGCTGTAGGCTATCAAGCTTATTCTCTCCCTGGGGCTTCTGCTGTGTCTATTGAGCTGTCTATTCCTCTGTGTTCTTCTCCTCTGTATTTACTTCCTGGGGCTCCAGCATCAAAACTAAAACTCTCTCCTTTTCCAAGTCAATTTCTCTGTGAGTTCTCATCCACCAAGGGGCCAGGGACTCAATGTCTTACTGATGTGGTCAAATCAAAGCCCTAATTTTAAGTTAATCAAGTAAAAATGAAACCCCTGAATTTAATATACTCAAAGGGGAACACACCCAGAGGAACAGACAAGTTTACAAACATAATCCAATCTCTATGTTTGGAATTCATAAATAATGTAAAACTGCTACATTTGTATATACCACATTTTGTTTATCCATTCTTCTATTGATGGACACTTGGGCTGCTTCCATCTTTTCACAATTCTGAAAATGCCACTATGTACATTGATATGCATGTAACTGTTTGAGTCTCTGCTTTCAGTTCTTCTGGTATATATCTAGTAGCAGGTTTCTTGGATCATATGGCAATTCCTTCTTAACTTCCTGAGGAACCACTAAACTGTGCTCCATAGTAGTTGAACTAGTCTACATTCTCACAAGCAGTGAATGTGTGTTCCTATTTCTCCACATCCTCTCCAACAATTGTAGTTTTCTGTTTGTTTGTTTTTATAGAAGCCAGTCTATTAGGTGGAAAATGATTTCTTATTACAATTTTGATTTGTGTTTCCTTAATACCAACTGATGTTGAACATCTGTTCATGTGCTTTTTAGCAATTTGTATTTTTCTTTGGAAAAATGTCTGTTGCCCATATTTAATTGGGTTGTTTGTCTTTTTTTATTGATTTGTTGATATTCTTTATATATGCTGGATATTAGACTTTTATTGATATGTAGCTTCTGAAGAATTTCTACCATTGTGTATGCTGCTTTTTTCATTTACTTTTCAAATTCTTTTGAAGCACAAAACTTTTTTGGTTTTGAGGAGGTAGCATTTATCTAATTTTCACTTTATTGCTCATGCTTTGGGTGAAAAATTTATGAAATCATTGCTACCACATGATCTCAAAGATGCTTCCTTACATTTTCATTTATGAAATTTTTGGTCTTGTCTCTTATATTAAGGTCTTTGAACCATCTTGTATTAGTTTATGTATTGGGTGTGGAATAGGGATCCTTTTTCATTCTCTTACAAATCGATATCAAGTTGTTTCTACACTATTTTCTGAAAAGGCTATTCTGCCACTTTGAGTGAGTTTGATAGCCTTATCAGAATCAGTTGTCTGTAAACAGGTAGGTCCATTTCTGAATTTTCAGTTTTATGCCAGTGGTCAATATGTCTATTGATGTGTCAATACCATGCAGTTTTGGCCACTAGCTTTGTAACATATTTTTTTTAAGGTACCAGAACCAGGGATTTAACCTAGGACCTTGTAATTGAGAAGTTGGCACTCAACCACTGAGCCACATCAGCTCCCCTGAGTTGGGATTTCATTTTTATCTCATGGTTTGTTTTTGTTTTTAAGAGGAACCAGGAACCAAACCTGTGACTTCCCATGTGGAAAGGAGGTGCTCAACTGCTTGAGCCACATCTACTCCTATGCTTTTATCTTAGGAAGTGTGAAAACTATTACTTTGGTCTTCATTTTCAAGATATTCCTTTCTCTTCAGGGCCCTTTCTACTTCCAGAAAAATTGAAAAATATCTTTCTAGTTTTATAAGAAGCCATTGGAATGCTTATTGATATCACATTGTTTCTGTAAATCAATTTGTGTAGAACTGATATCATAACGATATTTGGTCTTCTGATCAATGAGCATGGACTGTGCTGCCATAAGTTGGACAGGTGGTATTATCACTTTCATTCATCTTGAGATATTTACTGATTTCTCTTGCAATTAATTCTTTGCAATAAAAGTTTCAGAATCAAATACATCACTCTTAGCATTGGATAGAACAGCTGGAGAGAGGTTAAGTAAAGAAAAAGAAAGCTTGAAAAATATGGAAAATGAACTACACATAAAAGATATTTACAGACCATTACAACCCAAACAGAAGAACACACATTCTTCTCAAATGGTCACGGATCATTGACCATATATTAGGTCACAATACAGATCTCAATAAATGTAAAAAGATGGAGCTTATGCAAAACACTTTTTCTGATAATAAGAGAATGAAGCTGGAAGTCAATAATGGATGGAAAAAGGGAAAATGAAAAAATATATGGAGATTAAGTATCACACTTTTAAATTATAATCTGTCAGTGAAAGGGGAAATTGCAAGAGAAATCAGTAAATATTGAGATGAATGAAAATGAGAACACTACATATCAAAACCTAAGTGATACTGCAGAGGAAATGCTGAAAGGGAAATTTATAGCCCTCAATATTTACATTAAAAAAATAAGAGCTGAAATGAGAGATGCAACTACAACTCTGGAGGGACTAGAGAATGAACAGCAAACTAATCCCAAACCAAACTGAAGGAAATAAACAAGCATCAGAGTAAAAATAAATGAAATTGAGAATATAAAAAAAAAATAGAATAAACAAAACCAAAATGTGTTTCTTTGTGAAGATAAACAAAATTGACAAACCCGTAGCTAAACTGACAAAGAAAAGAATAAAGATGCAAATAAATAGAATCAGAAATGTGAGGCGGGACATTACCACTGACCCTGTAGAAATCGGGAATCATAAGAAGATACTATGAACAACTGTATGCCAAAAATCTAGACAACATAAACAAAATCAACAAATACCCTGAAATACAGGAAGAATCTATACTGACACAAGAAGAATTAGAAGACCTCAACAAACCAATCAGAAGTAAATGGATTGAAACTCTCATTTAAAAAATTTCCCAATAATGAAAAGCCCTGAACCAGATGGCTTCAGGATGAATACTATCATTCATTCAAAGATGATCTAATACAATTCTGGCTCAAGCTCTTCCAAAAAAATTGAACTGTAAGGAACACTAGGAAACTCATTATATGAAGCCAATATCACCCTATTACCAAGACCACATGAAGAAACCAGGAAAAAAGAAAATTACGGCCAAATTTTTCTAATGTAGATGCAAAAATCCTCAACAAAATACTTGCAATCTTTTCAAAGAAGCACAGTAAATAAATTATACACCATAGTCAAGTGGTTTTAGTCCAGTTATGCATGGACATTTCAAAACAAGAAAATCAATTAATGTAATAAATAAAATTAATATATTGAATAAGAAAAGTCATATGATCATCTTGATTAACACAATAAAAATCATTTGACAAAATGCACCATCCTTTCTTGAAAAGTCATTACAAAATATAGTTATAGAAGGAAGTTTTCTCAATATGGTAAATGCATATATTAAAAACCCATGGCTAGCATTCTACTCAATGGTGAAAGACTGAAAACGTTCCCACTGAGATTGGGAAAAAGACAACAATACCCACTGTCACCACTGTTATTCAATATTGTGTTTTATATTCTAGCTAGAGTAATTAGATAAAGAAATAGAACTCACCAAAATAGGAAAGGAAGAAGAAAAACTGTTAATATTTATGGATGATATGATTCTACATTTACAAAATATCCAAAAATTCACAACAAATCTACTAGAACTAATATAAAAATTCATCAAATTGACAGTATACATAATTAATATGCAAATAGTAGCATTTCTATACATTACTAATGAGCAACCTAAGGAAGGAGTAAAAAAAATTTCCATTCATAACAGTGACTAAAATAATCAAATATTTAGCAAAAAACTTTTTAAAGTACATAAAAGACCTATATTCAAAAGCTTATGAAACATTTCTAAAAGAAACTAAAAAAGACCTAAATAAATGGAAGGATACTCTGTTGTTCATGGTTGAAAGACTAAATATAGTCAGGATATCAATTCTACCAAAACCAATTTACAGATTCAACACAAACCCAATGATAATCCCAAGAGCCTTTTTTTTTTTTTTTTTTTGGAAATGGAAAAGCCAATTATCAAGTTTATTTGTAAGGGTATAGTGCACTGAATAGCCAAAACTGTCTTTATATAAGAGTTTGAAGTTGGAGTATTCTGACTTTATAATATATTACTTATCTACAGTGGTAACAACAGCAGGGTATTTGCATAAAGATAGTCATATTGACCAATGTAACTGAACTGAGAACTCAGAAATAAACCTTCACATCTACTGTCAATTAATTTTTGACAAGGCTTTCAATATCACTGAGTTGGGCCAGAAAAGTCTATTAAACACATAGTGCTGGGAAAACTGGATATCTATATCCAAAAGAAAGAAAGAGGACCCCAATCTCACACCTTATACAAAAGTTAACTTAAAAGTACCAAGGGCATAAAAATAAAAAATCATAGAAACTCATAGAAAAAAAATGGAGGGAAGCATTTTTAAGATATTCTCATATGTGGTAGTTTCTTAAACCTTACAACTAAAACAGGAACAAAGGAAAAAAATAGATAAATGGGATGTCCTATAAATTAAACACTTATGTTCTTTAAAAGATTTTATCAATAAAGTAAATGGGCAGCCTACTCAGTGGGAGAAAGTATAAGAAAACTACATTTGTAAGAAGGGTTTGATATCCATGTTATATAAGGAGATTATTCAACTAAATGGTAAAAAGAATAGCAACCTAATTAAAATATGAGCAAAAAACTTGAACAGGCATTTCTCAAATAAGAAATACAAAAAACCACATATAAAGATGTTCAACATTAGTAGTTAGGGAAATGCATATCAATACTAAAATGAGATAACATTTCACAACTTAGAGAATGGCAATAATTTAAAATACAACAGAAAACTACAAGTGGTGGAGAGGACAAGGAGAAATAGGAACACTCCTTCACAGTTGGTGGGAATATAGAATGGTTCAAACTCTGTGGAGGACAGTTTGGCAATACATCAAGAAGCTGAATATAGAACTGCTGCATGATCCAGAAATCAAATTACTAGGAATATGTTCAGCAGAACTGAAAGCAAGGATGCAAACTAACATTTTTACACTGATGTTCATAGCAGCTTTATTCACAATATATATATAAATATCTTTCCAGATTATTGTTAAAGGATATATTAGGTAATATTTATTTCCATCTCTCTTATCATCTATTTCTCTTTCATTTAGATATAATCATATTGCATATGTTATTTTGTTGGTTACTTTTATTTATTAAAGAAGTTGTACATTTACAGAAAAATCATGCCTAAAATACAGAGTTCCCATATACCACTATATTTTTAAAACCATGTATTAGTGTGGTAAATTTGCTACAATTCATGAAAAAGCATTTTTATAATGGTACTGTTAACTATAGTCCATAGTTTATAATAGAGTTCACTGGTTCTGTTGTTCATGCGTATATTTTATTTCTTATAATTTTTATTGTAATAACACATACTCAAACTAAATTTTTTTAACCACATGCACATATAAAGTTGAATGATGTTACTTTCATTCACAATGTTTTGCTACCATAATGACTATTTATTACCTAAATTTTTTTATCAACCCACATCGAAATTCTGTGCAATTGAAACATTAATTCCCCTTTCCCTACCCCTGCCCCATCTACTGGTAATTTATATTCTAGTTTCTGACTCTACAAAATTGTTTATTCTAATTTAATTAGGATCAGTCAGGTCTTACAATATTTGTCCTTTTGTGTCGGGTTTATTTCATTCAACATGATGTCTTCAAGGTTCATCCATATTGTCACATGTATGAGGATATCATTCCTTTAATGGCTGAAAATATTACATTTTATATATATACCACACCCATCATTTAAAAGACAAAAGTTATTTCAAGCTTTAGGAAATTTTGAATAATGTCATACAAACATTGTTGTGCAAAAATCTATTTGAGTCTCTGTTTTCAATCAGTATATTGGATATATACTTACAAAGGGAATTGCCAGTTCAGACAGTAATTCTTTACCTAACTATATAAGGAATCACAAAACTGTGTTAAACAGTGGCTGCACCACTTTACATTTTCACCAACAAAGAATGACTTTTCCTATTTCTCTGCATCATCTCCAACACTATTAATTTTCTTTTTTATTAAATAGTAGACATTTAAGGGAGTGAGAAATGGTATCTTATTGTGTTTTTTTTTAACAAATCAATTTTATTGCTACATATTGAAAAAGCATAAACCCATCCAAAGAGCATAAACAATCGTATTTGGTGTAATCACATATTTGTGCATTCATCACCCAAATCATTCCCAGAGCACTTTCATTATTCCAATAATAATAATAATAAACAAACAAACAAAAAAACAAATAAAACTCATCACTCTCAATCTCTATATGCTTCACCTGCAGTACATAGCTGCTATTTTTTTCCCTCTCTCTAGTTTATTTGTATTTATACCTTGTAAAAACAGTCATATATGCTATAGCCCCTATATTAATGTTTTACATGAGGTTTCGCTATCTTATAGAGTCCCATGTTACTGTTTTTAACTTTCCTACTAGTAACACACATTACCTTAGACTTTCTCTTTCAACCACTGTCATACCCATACAATAGCACTGCCAGTTACAAACACCATGATATGCTTTCAACATTTCTTTCATTTCCAAAGATTTACAAAGACCCTTTTAACCAATTCTGTACAGATTAAACCTCAGTTTAAGAGTAAATATTACTCATGTATTTGCACCCTATTTTGTAGGGAATTAATGCATTTCCAGTTGTATGCAGGAGAGTTGAACATTGTTAGGGAGATATATACATATATATATTTTCATGTCTGTTAATGTTTATACTTAAAGATTAAGTTTATTTTAAGGTAATATGTATGCTTGCCAAGGTGAAAACAGGTGGGCTGTCATGGTTAGGCTAGCTTGTCATCTCAGCCAAGTTATTGTGCCCAGGTTTGGTCAAGCAGCACTGGGCTAATTGTAATGTAAGGACATTTATGGGCTTTAGACATCAATGAGTTTACTACATAGATGGCTGATTACATCTACTATCAGTCTGGATTATTACCATCAGCAATGAGTGACATTTTATCTAATCAGTTGAATCCCTTAAAAGGGGAAGTGATTTCAGCATTCAGAGAGAATTTCCCAGTTGGCCTTTGGATGGGCAACATCTCCCAGAAACTCACCAAGTACTTTCATTGGACTTTTATCAGAGACCCTGGTTTGCAGCCTTCCTGCAGAATCTGGGCTCGAGCATCCCCACAGTGACACGAGGGAATATTATAAATCTCAAACTATTTACAGATAGCTCCTGTTGATTCTGTTTCCCAAAAGAACCCTGAATAATTCAGATGGAAAAAGGTAAAATTCATAAATATATGGAGATTAAACAACATACTCTTAAATAATCAGTGGGTCTAAGTAAAAATTACAAGAGAATCCAGCAAACATCTTAAGATGAATCAAAATGAAAACACATCAAAACCTATGGGAGGAAGGAGGGGCAAGATGGTGTCAGTTTAGGTGGGCACTCACTGTCTCTCTCACAGAGGACAGCTGATTGGGGACAGGATCATGCCCAAGTGGTCTGGTCTGGGAGCCCACAGAGTGAGAATCTCAGGGACATCGATCTGGAGGGAGATGGATTGCTCAAGATAAAATCGTGACTTTTTCCCCAGCCAGCAAAGCCCCACCCTCAAGGCAAAGGACTAGGACAACCCCAGATTCCCACCGAAATCTGGTGAAAGGAACATTCTCCGTGAGTGAGAGGGTTTTCCTTTCTGTAGGTTTGGCTGTCAGGAACCCCCTGCAGGTTTGGGGAGAAAACCAGATGGCTTGAAGCAGGACCAGGCTGAGGGAAGAGGAGAATCTGCTGAGGAAGTCTGATTTACCTAGCTGCCCAGAGATATGCCCCGACTCCTGCCAAGCAACCTGGTGAGAGCATTCTCGGAGAGTGGGATGGTTCTGGCAGAAGTTGGAGAGGGATTTCTTTTCTGTGGGTTTGGCTGTCTGGATGCCCTTGCAGGTTTGGAAAGCAAACCAGCCAGCTTGATGCAGCACCAGGCTAATGGGAGAGGTGAATCTACTGAGGAAGATTGATTTATCTAACCACCCTATGATATGAGGCATCGCTCAGGAGGGGCAGAATCAGACTATTTTATCATTCTGCACTGACGAGTATCAGAGACTCAGCTCCTCTGGGGAAGCCAGGCAGTGGGAAGTGTTTGATAAGTTTCCATGAGCCTATTTAGGGTGCCCTCAGTGGAAGGATTGGTCTAGAAGAGGCCTTCTTTTGGGTCCCTTATTTCTCCAAAAAAAGAAGGTTACTTTAAAAAAAATTAACTTAGTTTAATTGCTAAAATCTGCCTCAAAACCTGTAGATAGAAGCCTGCAGGGTAATTAATTGATGAATATGAGCAGGCTGAGAGGCACCACAGGGCCCAAGAAGGAACATTGTTCTTCCTTAGCTTTGTTTGACTGCTTGCTTGTGTGTTTGATGGTTTTTTCTTTGTTTGTTTGTTTGTTTCTTGCTTTTTCTCTCCTCTTCCCCCCCACCCCCACCATTTTTTTCCTTTTTTTGATTAGATGTTGCTAGCTTGTTCTTCTTTGCTGTGCTTCTCCTTCCTTGATTTCCCATTCTCTGTGTATATTGAATTTGAATACCAACGCTATCTATTTTCTTTCCTTCAGGTTTCTACCTTCTGCTTTCTGTTCTGGTTCTTACATTTCACCTTTTTTCACTAGTCCGCAACTTCATGGGTGTTGATTTCTATCTTGTCTATTCTGTTTTCTTTTATTATTATTATTATTAACTTTTTCCTTTCAGTGATATCTTTACTCTTCTCTCTCTCTCCTCATCATTCTGGCCTTTTAAATCACACTATATATTTTCCACTGTTTGGTTTCCCATTCCTTTGTAGGTATTCCACTTTTTTTCCTTATTATTCTACATTGAATACATGAGTTAAATATTCATTTTACTAAGTCATATAAGGCCCCTCTTCTAACTTTTATCAATATTACTATATCCTTTTTCTTTCTAACCTCTTTTGATTCCTTGGGCCATAATATTTTTCCTTCAAGGAGACATATAAAAAAGCAAGGAAATGGAACAAGAAGAAGTGTCAAAGAGAAAACACACACACAGAACCACCAACTAAATAAAACTCTAGAGCAGAGAGAGAAACTAATCAACTGAATAAACCCATCAGGATAAAATGATGACTGGAGGGCAACAAAAATTATAAACCATATTGAGGAACAGGAAGACATGGACCAGTCCAATGAACAAAGTAAAAACCAGGAAGAGATGCAGAACATTGAACAACTAATCAAATCTGCCCAAATAAATATCATGGGCCAACTTAATGAAGTGAAGGAAGAGATTAAGGGTATTAAGAAGACACTGGGAGAACATACTGAAGAAATTGTAAACATACATAAAAAAGATAATGGATATGATGGTGATGAATGACACAATCCAAGAAATCAAAAAGATGCTGGAACCACATACCAGCATATTTGAAGATGCAGAAGAAAGAATTAGAGTTGTGGAAGACTGTACCTCTGAAATCAAATAGATAGTAGAACAGATAGCTAAAAAGATTGAAAAAATGCAGCAGTGACTCAGGGATTTAACTGACAACACAAAATGCACAAACATATGCATTATAGGCATCCCAGAAGGAGAAGAGAAGGGAAAGGAACTGAAGGAGTGTTGAAGGAAATAATGGCTGAAAACTTGCCAACCCTATTGAGGGAGATGGCTGTGCAGATCCAGGAAGCACAGCACACCCCAAAGAGTATAAATTGCAACATGTCTACTCCAAGACAAATAATTATCAAAATGTCCAATGCTCAAGAAAAAGAGAAAATAATCAAGGCAGCAAGTGAAAAGAGAACCATCACAAACAAGGAGGCACAATAAGATTAAGTGCTGATTTCTCATATGAAACCATGAGGCAAGAAGACAATGTATGATATAGCCAAAGTACTAAAAGAAAAAAACTTCCAGGCACAAATTAACTATCCAGCAAAAATGGCATTCAAAAATGATGAAGAGCTCAAAATATTCACAGATAAAGAGAAATTAAGAGAGTATGTCAAAAATAAAACTGCTGTTGTTATCAGTGTGAGGAGCAAAAGGAAGAGTCAGACAAGTTGATGTAGTTGAAGCAGAGGGCTGCAGCTCGCTCAGGCAGAACAGCACCGAGGTTGCTGTGACCCTATCTTTTATTCATTCAATATCATAGCATCTAAAAATAGCTAGGCTTTATTATTATGGTTTTTAAGCAGTGACTCTTTTCTCATGCAAGGACATTGACCTTCCTACTTGTACACCCTATTCTTTTAGAAAGATAGGGAACTGTTTTCAATTCCCATTATGTTTCCTTCCCACATTCTAGCTAGACCAGGAATTGTGTTCAGTTCCAGTCATGTGTTCTCGCCTCATGGGTTCTTCTGAAGTTCATTTAGCTGTCTGTTTCTTCCTTCATTTCCCCCTTATTTTTTAATTGAAATAGCATGATGTGCGCTGAAGCAGACTGCTGGTGCATTAATTGGTTTATTTGTTGTGATCTTCTGCAGACTAAACAATATAAAAAGCACAATATTAATACAGTTATACATATGAACGTAACAGATCCTGACAAACCATGTAACCATTGTTCAGGATGCAATTGTTCTAACCCATTCATTAACCTTTTAAAATCTGTTCCCCAGTCATAGCTTGTAATTGTTTTTCAAATGTCTGATGTATCTTTTGTTGCAAGCATAAGATTTCTTCAGTTAAATTATCATGATTTAAAAGATGTTTTATCGAGTCCCAAGGACACTCAGTTGCATTGTAAAGCACAGGAATAATACAATAAGATGTTTGATTCCAGTCACATTTCATTTTCATTTGTAATTTTATAGCTTGAATCTGATCTCCTATCAGAATAACAGTTTGTCTTAAGTCCACTAGTTCTTCATGTATTTCTGAATCTATTTGTCTTTGAGTTTCTCTTAACTGTTCTGAATTTAGTTGCTATGTTTGCACGAAGTCAGCAGTTTGCACTCCTTGTTGAAGGGCTATTCCTGCAGCAGACGCTGTTGCTGTTACAGCTATAATACCCATAATTACAGCTATTAACATTCCTATGAATCTTCTTGCCCTTTTCAACAATCTTTTAGATATTGAAGTCAATATCCCCATAACTGGGGTGTTTTGCCATTCTTAATTCATCTGTACAGGTAACCATACTCCAATTCTTGCTCTTAAGATGTAAAGACTAGAGGTATTTGGGAAACTAATAGAGCTGTTAATACATGTGTATAAAGAGCAGTTGTTCAGACATTCTATTACCCCATTACTATTATTCCAAGTAATATTACCCAATAATAAAACATAAGGAAGACACACACAAGTTCTAACCCATTCTGTATTATTATGAGTAAAGTTAAGAATATAATTAGTACTTATAATTGAAATGTGCCCCTTCCAAGAACTAACAGTGAAAAGCCAAGGCTAGTTTCCACACATGTGGTTGAGTGGGATGCCCCACCCGGAAAGCATTAGGCAGTGTAAATCTTCCCCATGCCAGAAGATGGAATCATTTGCACGTGTACTTATGCTTTGGTTCTCCTTATGCCATTTTAACAAATTAGGGAATTCTTCACTAGTTTCTCAGCTTGGTGCATGAGAGCACTACCTGTTTCTGAGTTTCCAGACAATCTTTCTTGGGAATTCAGACAATAACATCTGCGTGGTGAGTTCATTCTGCTCTGCCTCCTCCCACTGATATCTGCAGCATGCAGTGTCCTTGGAGACATTTACTAATGTTCCTCTGCCAGGAAGCATGCTTTTAAAATGCTTGACCCTTTATGCTCTGGCTCTCAGCATCTTCTCCAACAATTCCCCCTTTTTTGTTTTTTGTTTAGGGTGACTGTGTCTGTCTTAGGTTCTTCTGAAGGTCTTACTCATCTCTGGCCACCTGCCAAGCTGCCATGGACAGGGGCTTGATAGTTAAGGGTTTTAAGCAGAATCAAGTTGTTGGCATGGCTGGTTTTTTCAGCCCTGTTAATGCGGTACAACAGGGTTTTGTGAATGCCTCCTAATACAGTTAAGAGTAGCAGAGCACCAATGATCACCACACCAAAGTTAGCAAGTACAGAGGTTGATTTCCACCAATGTAAGGGGTTTATTTTATTCAATTGATCTGTGACTGATTGCCAAAATTTACTACCTGGAAGCATAGTAAGTTGATTCTGAGACATGCTTAAAATCTTTTTTTGCAATTCTGTAATTATTATAGATAAATTTGTGTGGTGACCTATTAAATGATTTTTTGTTTTTTTTCATTCATAATGGGAATCATTGTATGTGAGAGGAATGATACAAAAAACACTTTTATTTCAATCACACTTCAAATCTTGTTTTAAATTTAGATTACATACCTGATCTTCCATTTGTGTAACAGCCATTTCTAAATCAATAATCCTATTATTATTTTGCTCACCTATATATGCCTGATTATGCTATTGCTCACTAGCATTATGATGCCAATTTTTAACATATTGTTGTGTTTGGACATTCTCAGGTAGGGCAATTCCTGCTACAGCAGCAGTGGTAATAATACTTATAAGCCCTAATACAGCAGCTATAATTAATCGAACTAAATGTCTGGTTCTTTTCAAATAATGATTTAGAAGGTGCCAAAAGATTTGGTTATCAGGGGAAGACTGCCAGCAGCGATTCATGCAACCTGGAAGCCATATTCCACAACGCCGTTTTCCCATTAGAACTGCAGTAGAATTCTCCTGTAAAACAGATTCTGATACACAAGTGTAAAAGGAGCAATTGCTGCAGAAAAACCATGTTTGATTAATGCTCACTGTTTGAATTATAAAAACAATGGGATCCCATACACATATTTTAAGAAATTAAATGGATTTTCTTTTTAAACTGGTAATATTAGTTTTACTGCCTTTCCATTCAAAAATTGGGCTAGTTCCCCAAAATATTTTTTAGCTTTGTTAAGTTTAGTGTTCCATAGCTGTGGGATAAATCTTTCCTGATGAGTTCAATTTAGTGACATATTTATAGTTATGACTTCCCCAAAGTTCTAAAAAATAATGATAGCTTTCATTAGTTGTTTTTGTTGAATTACAAATTTTTCAACTTATGGCTGTGTTTACATTAGGTTTCAGTATGTCTATAAGGGCCCAATTTTTTACAATTCTATAGGAATTATTAAAGAGCACAACCTCAGATGAAACATGGCATGTATGCCATTTATCACTTTGTACTATGATTTTTGGACTGTATACATGGATCAATGGATCCTATGCAGATAGGTCATTCAAGAAAAGGCAAGGTTAAATTTTCAATAAATTTCCCTTCCTCTTCAGGTTTTAGAGGAAGGCGAGAATCAACGGGCCCAGGAAAGTGAAAAGACTAATTAATATAAACAGGGTAGGATTTGTCCCAGTAAGTGAACAATTCTAAAAGAGGTGAATTAGTAATATAAGCCCAATATGTATAATTATGTGAAGGTGCACTACTTACTGCTATGGTTGTCAAGGTAAGCACAGCAAAGAATAACTATGTTAGAGTGACATTCTGACTTTTATAAGTTACCATCTTTTTTGCTTCTTGTGTTAGCTTCTTTGGCTTATGTCTAGGTTTCAGACATTTGGACAGGACCCAAAGCTGGTTTTCTTTATCTGTAATGATAAGGGCAAAACTTCAACCCTATATCCTAACTTAACTTCTGCCTTTTCCCATTTATTATTACTTTTATGCTTTTTGTAAACTAGCTGTCTAATATTTGTTTCTGTATTTTTGCCTGATTTCTGTCAGAAATACTCTGCTGCTGATGTATATGATTCTGACCTTTGGCTTAAAATAATGCTTGACATAATTTTTCTTGTACCTCACCATTTACCCTTTTTTTTTTTTGTAGCATTTATAGAGGTTTAACTGTTAATTTTTTATAAGTGTACATACATTCACATGCTTACTAAATCGGGATACACTGATATTCTTGGTTTATTTTTGTCTAAAGTCTTAAATAGATACAAGATAAATGTTAATATGTATATTTCATTTAATAAGCTTATACTGACAATTAGGGTGAAAAACATAAATAACAAAACTAATTAAAAGATTAAATCAATATTGAACAAAGTTACAGAATTACAGATAAATAGAGCAGTCATATATATATATATACTTACCAATATTTAGCTTTTAGCTGAGAAGTGTTGAAGTAGCAACTGATACTAGAGTTTTGATTGACTGTGTTTAGGATTAATGAACTTGATATTATAGATGCCAACTTGTGAGTATTTTGCTAATTCCCGAGGAAGGGGCCAGCCTCCTCAGGAAGAACACAACACTCCTTGAGCAGTACATATTAAGGTTTATGCATTAATCCCTGGGAGAGTGGCCAGCTCCCCCAGGGAGGAATACAACACACATTGAAATGAATTTTATCTTTATAAATTTGTTACAAAACATTCTCGATGTGCTTATGATTTTAATTTATAATATATTTCCTGAAGTGTGAAAGTGTTAATTAGCAAGGCATTGGTTTGTAGGTTAACAAAGTTTTCTGCATGATGTTTTACTTTAGGTCTGAACAATACTTACCAAACTTTTTCTCAATACATTCAGTTTCGGGACTGCTCAAATTCAAAACAAGAGATTTATATATATATTTAATGAAATACCTTTATGTGCAACACACAAGTCATTAAATTACTTATGTATGCAATGTATTGTATTAAAGTTTCAATTAGTATTTAAGTATATTATACACAATTCATAACTATAGTAGATTATACAACAACAGACATCCAATGAATAAACTTATTTGTTAAGCATTTAAGATTTTTAGTAGCATGATTAGAATAATCTCAATTTTTAAATTTTGTATACTTTAAGGCATAGGTAAAAACAAATTAGTATTTCCTATTTGGGCTGTGGAGTAATACATTAACTTTTAACTTTAATACTTGCATTGCTTTTGTTATTAACATTATAATTAAAATTAGGTCTGTTGCTGACAGTGCTGAATATAAACTTAATAATTGTTGGCTATTTTACAGGAAGGGGAATATGGGCTGGCTTGACTTGTTTAAGAAAATTGTTGGTGGCAAGGCTCCAGGATGTGTAAGTTCATTGAGGGTGGTGGGCCACACTGTGGGAGATGTTTGTGTGGGATGTGGTGGGAGGTGTGGGAGGTGGGCAACATGGGAATCCCAGTGGGTTCCGTGTAATATTTTGGGTAATCTAAGCACCACTTAAAATATATGTGTATATATATATATATATAAATAACATTTTTGTAAGCAAATAAAAAAAAAAGAAAATATTAAAGAAAGCTTTAGCAAGTTTTAAAACAAAGTGATAGTAGCATAACTGGATATTAATTTTTTGCAACAAACTAGCAATATTTGGGACCACTGTATGCAGCAGGGGTGTTATTTTATTTTACTATATTTTAGTGTTATACACTACACCGGCAGCCTCTAATGGCTGCTTTCCTTTTGTGATTATAACTAAAAATTATGATTAATAACATTATATTTTATTTAATATTATATAGTAACATTATTATATTTTCAGGAATTTTATACACTTTTAAAGTATTCATATGAACTTTTCATTCATATAACTTTAGTTGTTATAAAATTAGAAAATTTCTTTTAATTATGCAACAGTTTTAAATACTTCATTCAACTTATATCACATGAACTTAACTATTTTTAGTATTTTACATTTTTCTAGGTAAAAGACTAAATCATTTGCAACAGTTTGAAATAAAAGCTACTTTTCAGGATTTCACTTTGAGAAAGCAGGTTCGAACATTGTGTTCTTTTTAAAAGTGATAATATCTGTTTCTCCATGGGAACGATAAGGTTAAAGTACAAGAAGCTATTCTGATAAAACAGACACTTTTATTGCATACCGAATATTTAGGAGAAAAACTTTGTAAACCTTTAGTAAAACAGACTACGGACTTGAGAAACTTTGAGAAAGAATAAAACTTCAACTTTATATTATTACATTGTTTGACATTAAAGCTTTTAAATTTTTATAGATAGACTGCTTAAATTTCACTTAGATTTGACCACAAAAATTCCTTTTTTATATCCAACATTTTACTTTGTTTTAATAACTACTTATTTTATTTTAGGATAAAATTATGTTTTTTTTTCTTTAATAATAAAAGCACATTTTATATACCTTCCATACTTAAGTTATCACAATGATTTTGGAAACTATTTCTAAACAAACTTCTGACAACATATAATTACCATCAACATTAAACAAACTTGTTAGAATAATAATTTAATTTGAGTATAACTATTTTTATTATTTTAAACTAATAGCTATATTTATTTATTAATATAAGCACTTATGTAATTTTTGGCCATTTGAATAGAGCTCTTATAATAATCTTCATTTATCAACTTAATATTACCATCCGGAAGTATTAAAATATTACTATCTTGTTGACTACATCTACCAGCCTTGGTGGCTCAGGAGGCGGTGGTGTAGACCATTCCTCAATCTCCTCAGAAATTAACTCCTTATGTCCTGGAGAATCCACAGGGATTGGAGAGGTAGACATGTCAACTTTTTCAGGACCGGTGTCTTGCAGCAATTCCTCCTCACTCTGGCAAGGTTGTATAATCAGAGCAATTTGCTGGTAAGCAGCCCACACATCAGCTGAGACAATTTCTCTGTGCTGATGAGCTCGTTTAAGAGCCTTCCCCACATCCTGCCAAACCCTAGGATTTAATTGGTTTTGTTTTGAAGGAAAAAACCAATAACAATGCCACTGTATCAAGCATAACAGGTCCCATATGACATGTTCTTTATTTCTCACACCTGAACTATGCAAAACGGATTTTAAAATTCCTGCATATTCATCAATCTGTGATGGGTAATTACCCATGATCTCTGCTTCTCCCTATGGCTCTGCGAATGAACCATGCCGTACTTAAATCTCCGTTCAGTCAACAAGATTCCCCGCTCACCTAGAGCCCCACGTTGGGTGCCAATATGTTTTTATCAGGTGAGGCACAAAAGAAGAGTCAGACAAATGGATGTAGTTGAAGCAGAGGGCTGCAGCTCGCTCAGGCAGAACAGCACCGAGGTTGCTGTGACCCTATCTTTTATTCATTCAATATCATAGCATCTAAAAATAGCTAGGCTTTATTATTATGGTTTTTAAGCAGTGACTCTTCTCATGCAAGCACATTGATGTTCCTACTTGTACTCCCTATTCTTTTAGAAAGATAGGGAACTCTTTTCAGTTCCCATTATGTTTCTTTCCCACATTCTAGCTAGACCAGGAATACATTCAGTCCCAGGCATGTGTTCTTGCATTGTGGGTTCATCTGAAGTTCATTTAACTGTCTGTTTCTTCCTTCAATTTCTATTATTCTTTTTGTCTTCTAATCTCTTTCCTTTCCTCCAGTCCTAATCTTTTTTTCTTTCAAAGAACATAGGAATATCACTCTCTCTCTCACACACACACACAAAATAAGATGAGTGTGGGCAAGATCCTGCCTGACAGAACTGTTTTGGGAACCCACAGAGTAGGGCACTTCAGGGCATCGATCTAGAGGAAGCAAGATGAAGAGATAAATTCTTCAAGGTGCTGCTGGCTTGATTCTTGGTTACTGTATTCCATATTCCTTGATTTCCCCTTTTCTGTTTATACAGATCTTATATACCATCACTTTCTCTTTTCCTTCCCTCATCATTCTATCTTCTGTTTTCTGTTGTTCTTCTTACATTCCACCTCTTTTTGTTTAGTTCTCAATTTTTCTGCTTTTTATTTCTACCTCATCTATCCTGTTTTCGTCCTTTTATTAACTTTTTTCTTTTTGTCTTTTCTTTTAGCTTTCCCTCGCTCCTCATCATACTGGCCTTTTAATTCAGTATATATGTATTTTTCTATTTGGTTTCCCATTTCATTGTTCATAGCCAACTTTTTATTCATATTACTCTACACTGCTTACTTGATTTAAATATTCATTCTGAGGTCTTAAACGTTTCCTCTTCTAACAATTACTATTATTACTATTATCCTTTCACTTTCCTTACCTCTTTCATGTTCACTGGCCCTAATTTTTTCCTCCAAGGGAACATAAACAAGAACAAGAAAATAGAATAAGAACAAAGTGTCAAAGAGAAAACTTACACACAAAAAAACAGGAATTAAATAAAACCCTAGAATAAAAAGGGAAGGTAATCAACTTAATAAACCAATTAAGGTAAAAAGGTGACAAGAGGGCATTAAAAAATACAAACCATATTAACAAACAGGAAGACATAACCCTATCCAAAAAAAAACAAAATAAAAACCAGGAAGAGGTGCAGAGTATTAAATAACTGATCAAAGCTATCTACACAAATACCATGGACCAAATTAATGAAGTGAAGGAAGAGATTAAGGATATTAAGAAGACACTGAGAGGACATACTGAAGAAATTGTAAACATACATAAAAAGATATCGGATATGATGGTGATGAATGGCACAATCTAGTAAATCAAAAAGATACTGGAAGTATATAATTACAAATTTGAAAAAGCAAAGGAAAGAATTACCAATATGGAAGACAGTACATCTGAAATCAAACAGTTAGTAGAAGAGATAGATAAATGAAAGAAAGATCCAGCAGGGACTTAGGGATATGAATGACAACACAAAATGCACAAACATGTGCATTATAGGCATCCCAGAGGGAGAAGAGAAGGGTAAAGGGACAGAAGCAGTGTTGGAGGAAATAATGGCTGAAAACTTCCCAAACCTATTGAGGGAGATGTATGTACAAGTCCAGGAAATACAGCGTACCCCAAAAAGTATTAATCCCAACAACCCTACTCTAAGATGTATATTTGTCAAACTTTCCAATGCTCATGATAAAAAGAAAATACTGATAGCAGCAAGAGAAAAAAGAATCATCGCATACAAGGGAAGATCAATAAGTTTAAGTGCTGATTTCTCATCTAAAACCATGAAGGCAAGAAGGCAGTGGTATGACATAGTTAAGGTAGTAAATAAAAAAAAAACTTCCAGCTAAGAATTCTTTATCCAGGAAAGCTGGCATTCAAAAATGATGGAGAGCTCAAAATATTCAGACATAAACATAAATGAAGAGATTATGCCAATAAGAAACCTGACCTTCAAGAAATATTAAATGAAGTTTTTCAGGTTGAAAGGAAAAAACAGGAGAGAGAAAGATTTGGAGGAGAGAGTAAGAACAGCTAAAAAGACAAAATGATAAAGAAAAACAATATATGACATACATAAACCCAAAGAAATTATGGCTAATGTAAGTAATTCCTTGAGAGTAATAACACAGAATGTTAATGGATTAAACTCATGAGTCAAGAGAAACATATTGGCAGAATGGATAAGTAAATTTGACCCATCTATATGGTTGTCTGCAAGAAGCACACCTTGGGCCCAGAGATTCAAGGGAATGAAAGTGAATGGCTGGAAAACAATCTTAAATGGAAACAATAACCAAAAATGGTGGGTGTAGCTATACTAATATCAGACAAAACAGACTTTAAATGCAAAACTATTGTAAGAGACAAAGGTGGACACTATATATTAGTGAAAGTGATAAACTTTCAAGGGGAAAGAACACTCATAAACATTTATGGAGCTAACAGGGGTGCCTCAAACTACATAAGGCCAAACCTGGAAAAACTAATTGGAGAAATAGATGCCTTTACAATTATATTTGGGGACTTTACTACACCAATATCACCATTGGACAGAACATCTCAGTAATGAATCAATAAAGAAACAAAGACTTTGAGTATTCATTAGAGGATCTGGATGCAATAAATATATGCAGCACACTACACACAAATACAGCAGGATATATATTCTTCATAAGTGTACATAGATCATACTCCAAGACAGACCATGTGCTAGGCCACAGAACAACTCTAAACTAATTAAGAAAGACTGAGATTATACAAAGTAATTTCTCTGTCCATAAAGAAATGAAATTGGAAATCAGTAAGGGCCAGAGAACCAGAGTAGGTACAAAGATATGGAAGTGAAACAACACACTCTTAGACAAACAGTGGGTCAAGGAGGAAATACCAAAAGAAATCAGTAACTACCTTGAAACAAATGAAAATGACAAAACTTGTCAAAACATGTGGCATGCAGCAAAATCTGTACTGAGAGGGAAATTCATACCCATAAAGGCATATATGAAAAAATAAGAAAGAGCTACAATTGAAGACCTCACTGCAAACTTGTAGGAGTTAGAGAAACAACAGCAAACTAACCCCAAAAGAAATAGAAAGATGGAAATAACAAAGATCAAAGCAGAAATAGAAATTTAGAAGGCACTAGAAAAAATAAACAAAACCAAAAGCTGTATCTTTGAGATGATCAATAAAATTGACAAACCCCTAACCAGACTAACAAAGAAAAAGAGCAGATGCAAATACACAAAATAAGGAATGAAGAAGGGGATATCACTACTGATACCACTGAATTAAAGAGTATCATAAGAGGATAGTTTGAAAACTTATATGGCATCAAGAATATTTTAGAGGAAATGGATAAATTCCTAGAAACTCACAAGCAGCCTACATTGACAAAAGAAGAAATTGATGAACTCAGCAGACAAATTACAAGTAAAATGATAGACTCAGTCATCAAAAACCTCTCAACTAAGAAGAGCCCAGGACCATACACCTTCACAGGTGAATGCTAACAAACATTCCAGAAAGAACTATCTCCAATCCTGCTTAAAATCTTCCAAAAAATAGAAGCAGAAGGAACAATTCCTAACTCATTCTATGATGACAATATTAACCTAATACCAAAGTCAAACAAAGATGTCACAGGAAAGGAAAATTACAGACCAATCTCTCTAATGAAACTTGATACTTAAATCCTCTACAAAATACTTGCCAATTGCATTCAACAACACATCAAATGAATTATACACCATAACCAAGAGTGTTTCATCCAGGGACTGCAAGCATTGTTCAACATAAGAAAACCAATCAATGTAATACACTACATAAAGAGATCAAAAGAAAAAAAAAAACATGATCATATGTATAGATGCAGAAAAAGTATTCAAAAAAATACAGCACAATTTCTTGATAAAAACACAGCAAAAGATAGGAATAGAAGGAAACTTTCTGAACACTATGAAGGATATATATGAAAATCCCATAGCCAACATCATCTTCAATAGTGAAACCCTAAAATCTTTCCCTTTAATATTGGGAACAAGGCAAGGATTTCCACTTCACAGCTCCTATTTATCATTGTATTAGAAGTACTTGCTCAAGCACTGAGGCAAGGAAAATATATAAAAGGGGCATTTATCATGACTACATTGGCATAGAATTATACTCCTGCATGAGTTTTCTCATTTGTTTAAACAATAGTCTATGGATAAAGTCGATTCTGTATTCATTACATTTATATTTTGAGTTCTCTCATGTTTTCCAATGTTAGAAATCTGAAGGAAGGCCCTACCACATAGATGGCATCTAAAAGGTTTCTCTCCAGTGTGAACCATCTCATGTTGTCTGAGGGTAAAATGTTGACTAAAGGATTTCCCATGTAGTCAGTATTCATAAGGTTTTTCTCCTGTGTGAGTGTTTGCATGTTGCCTAAGCTCAGATTTATTGGAGACATTCTCACATATATGACATTTGCTTGGTGTAGCAGTTTCACAGTATGATATAGTTATGAATTCCAAAAACATATATTGGATTATGCTTGTAAACTGGTCTGTTCATCTGGCCATGATAAAATTATGACATGGGCCACCTCAGTAGGGCATTGAGCCCCAACTTTTGGTCTGTGGGGCATCAATGTTAACGACATGGCAAAGGACAGAGTTGGAGTATTTGAGTTGGAGTTCTGATGCAGAGTTTTGAGCTGGAGCCCTGGGAAGTAGGCATACAGAGGAGCTTGGTTGTGAAGAGGGAGGGAAGACCACAGGAAAAGAGATCAGCCATTTGCCTGACATTTCACAGCTGGCCTTGTAAAAAGAGGCAATAGCTAGAGGGCCTCACGGTCTACAGCTGACCTTGATGAGGAAACAGAGGAGCTGAGCCCAGGGAGAAATAGAGCCCCTGGAAGAGAGGAACCCAAGAAGCCTGGACACTGGCAAATGTCAGCAGTTTTCTTGCTCCAACACGTGGCAATAGACTTTGCGAAGGAAGAAACTTATGCTTTATGGCCTGGTAACTCTAAGCTTCTACCCCAAATAAATACCCTTTTTAAAGGCCAACAGATTATTGGTATTTTGCATCAGCACCCCTTTGGCTGACTAATACACATGGCTTATCTCCAGTGTGATTTTCTCACGTTTTCTATGATTAGAAATCTGACTGAAGGTTTTCCCACAAAGATGGCCTTCAGAAGGCTTCCCACCAGTGTTAGTGTTCTCATATTATCTAAGCACAGAAGATTTACTGAAGGGTCCACTACATACATGATATTTTTATGGTTTCTTTCCAATGTGTGTGTTCTCATGTTATCTAAGGGAAGAAACTTGTCTAAATACTTTTGCACATACATGACATTTGTATTTTTTCTCTACAGTGTGAGTTTTCTAATGTTGTCTAAGGGAAGACCTTTGTCTAAAGACTTTAACACATGCACAGAATTTGTGTGGATTATTTCCAGTGTGAATTTTCTCATGTTATCTAATGTAAGATTTGCTGAAAGTTTTCCCACATATTTGACATCTGTGTTTTTTCCTTCAGTGTGAGTTCTCACATGTGGTTTAAGTTCAGAAATTTTTCTGAAGGGTTTCCCACATTGATGAGACTTATATAATTTATTTATAGTGTGGATTTGATTATACTAATTAAAGGTTAACTGGTCACTGGGGAATTCTTGATATTATATTGAATTATTGTGGGGCTATGAATGAAATCTCCTTCCATTTCATTAAATTCTAGTAGATCCTCCAGAGTGTGAGAACTTCTTGGTTGGAACATGGTGTGTTATTTTCTTGAACAGATTCTATTTTTTGTGTCATCTCATCTTCATAGCTATTTAATTACTTTGGAAGACTTTGTTGTATTTCAAAGATCAATGATATGGCCATGATTTTTCAACTACCCTTTTATAAACTCTCATTTTATAATTTTGAGGACAAGTTAATTTTTACCTAAAATTAAAATTTCCAAAATTTTTGCAGGGAGAATGTTTAATCACATCTTTAGTTTCACCCTCGTGATTGTTCTGAATGCATGACTTATTCCATTCCCAAGACTTTATTTATATGACCTGGGTTCATACACATGAAATTTACCATTGACATGATGTTGAATAAGGCCCACCTGCAGATATGTTGCATGGGTATAATTTCTTATTTTCAAGGTCACATCCTTGCCTGAAATGATTGGGGATCATGGAGGCTAGAAAGCAATGCTATAACATATTTAAGATGCTAAAAGAAAATAAAAAACTGTCAACCAATAAATCTGAATCCAGCAAACATGATTTTCAAAAATGAAAGAGAGTTCAAAATATTCACAGACAAACAGAAATTAACTGAGTTTGTCAACAAGAGACTTGACCTTAAAGAAATATTAAAGTGAGAGTTACAAGATAAAAGAAGAAAACAGGAGAGATGGCATTGAAAGAGAATTTAGGAAGGAAGATTGTTAGTAACAATAACAAAATGGATAAAAGGATAAATAAAAAGAAAATGGCATAAATAAACAAATAAAAGATGGCTAATACAAGTACTGCCTTGACAGTAACAACATTATATATTAATGGATTAAATACTCCAATAAAAACCACAGTTTGGAAGAATGGATATAGAAATATAACCCGTCTCTATGTTGTCTAAAAGAAATTCATCTTAGATCCAGGTACGCAAGGAAGTTAGAAGTGAAAGGTTGGAAAATGATTTTACATGCAAAAAATAACCAAAGAAGGGTGGGAGTTGCTATATTAATATCAGACAGAATATACTTAAGATGGAAAACTATTGGAAGACACAAAGAAGGGCACAATTTATTAATAAAAGGGGCAATGTATCAACAAAAAAGTACAATCATTAATATTTATACAACTGACCAAAATACAGTTGACAAACAATGAAAAATCTAAGAGAAGAAATAGATGCCTCTACAATTATAGTGATGGACACTCATACACAATTATCAATATTATACAGAACATCTTGAAGAGGGTTAATAAAGAATCAGAGACTTTGAAAAATACATTAGAGGATATGGACCTAAGAGACATATACAGAACATTACATCCAAGCTCAGGATACATATTCTTCTTGAACACATGTGGATCTTTCTCCAGGATAGACCACATGCTAAGTCACAGAAAATGTCTCAATGTATTTAGAAAGATTGAAATTTTGTGATTAAGTTCTCTGACCACAATGCAATGAAGCTGGAAATCAGTAAGGGGCAGAAAAGCAGATTAGGCATAAAGATATTGAAATTAAACAACTCATTCTTAAACAATAAGTGGGTCAAGGAGGAAATTGCAAAAGAAATGAGTAATGACCTATAAATAAATGAAAATGGAACACAACATGTGAAAACCAATGGGATGCAGCTAAAGATGTGCTGAAGGGGAAATTTATAGTCATAAATGGCTATATTACAAAAGAAGAAAGAGCTAAAATCAGAGACCTAAATTTAACTATTGAGGAACTAGAAAAAGTAAAATGAACTAAACCTAAAACAAGTAGAAAGAAAACTATTACAAAGATCAGAGCAAAACTAAATTAAATTGTAAATAAATAAAAACACTAGAAAATTTAACAAAACTGAAAGTTGATTCTTTAAAAATATTAATCATATTAACAAACCTTTAGCTAGACTAACAAAGAAAAAAAGAGAGAATATGCAAATACATAAAAAGGAGAAAGGGGGTATCACCACTGATTCCATAGAAATAAAGTGTTTCATAAGTGGAAATTTTGAAAAATTGTATCCCAATAAGATGAATAATTTAGATGAAATGGACAAATTTCTAGAAACACATAAATAATCTGCATTGACAAAAGAAGAAACTGATGAATTCAACATATGTATCACAAGCAAAGAGATTAAATTAGTGATGAAAATCATCTCAACCCCCCCACCCCCCCATTATTGCATGTAACTATGAAACTTATTCTTCAATAATTTAAACTTAGTGGTTGACATACTTTCTGAGGGAAAGGAGATGGAAAAAATGATTGGAATATAGAGTATTTGAGGGGCATTGGAATTGATCTGCATGATCTTGCATTGAGAGATACAGGTCATTATACATTTTGTCAGAATCTATTAAATATACTTTGCAAAATGTATAACATAATTTAAATCATTAGCATTGTTAGTAGCAGTGCTTTGCTTTGATATTTATTCATAAATTATATCAAATGCACCGTACTCATGGTACATTATTGGTAGGGGAGGGTATGGGGGGAGGAGGATATTTGGGATTCCTCTATATAACCTAGTTGACAATTTTGTAACCTAAAACTTCTTGGAAAATGAAGTAAGAAAAAATGAAACACTCGGGTAACATGCAGAAGAAATTGTCTGTATACCTAAAGATAACAGAGCTTAGGGTGATGAAAGGCACAGTGCAATTTTTAAAAACTATTACATATATTTTATTTTAATTTATGTTATGTAAATTTTAAGTTTTGGCTTTGTTTTTTGGGAGGTGTTGGATTGCAAAACGGTTGCAACTGTGGCAGGGTAGGGTCACTGCAGGTCATCAGTGGTGGGGGAACTTGTAGGGAGGGGTCCACCTGTGGCATGCCTCTATGGAACATGAATGTGTTCATGTAGTCATGGGGTGTTGTCTCAGTGGGTGGAGATCCACAAAATAACTGACAGAATATTGAATTCTCACCCTGGAAAGTCCTGCTTTGTTCTCTAATAGAGTATATGAATCTCTAGAGCACATGAGCAGTGCCTAGCAAAGGAGGACAGACCAATATGCCAGACCCTTGATATTCGTGCCTGTACTTAAGAACATTGTTATTGTGAAATTGAAACTTACACTAGTAATATATATTGCCTAAGAGTTACCTTCTGAAAGCCTCCTTGACATTCAATTGTGTCCTCTCTCAAACCATACTCAGCATATAAACTCACTACATTCTGCCCAGCCTGTGATATGACTCCCAGGGATGAGCCTCCCTGGCACCAAGTGATTATTTCCAAGTGCCAACTAGTGGTGCATTTAGAAAAGGACCAAGACTGAAAAGGGGAAATATTAAATACAAATGAATTTTAATGGCTAAAAGAATTCAAAGTGAGATGGGAGGTCATTCCAGACCTTAGACTTATGCAAATCTCAAGAGGATCACACTGAGTGCAACAATAAACACAGCCTCAAATAGGGGTGCTCTTGAAGGATCTATAGACATATAGACACTATAGGCAGGGCAGACAACCCCAGGAAATGGCACCCCTTTGGTGAGCCTTCCTTTGGAATATATGATAACCTATCTTCCCAATGTATCAGAGTTAGACTTATTTATAATTATCCCACACATGGTTCTGCTGTCCCTTTTATTCATCCCAGAGAATTATATCTTCTTGCTGTTCACATGCTGGATGAGCCCTGTATTTCAGCAAAGTTGCAGGCAACACCTAGTCTCCAGTTCATTTGACTCACCCATGACAACTAACAAAAACACCATGATGGAAAATGTCCATTTCAAAAAAACAGAGTATCTACAGTTGCAAGGAAGACAGGTTCATCCATCTGCCCTGCTGTAATCTAAAACCCCTCTCAATCCAATCTAGAAAGGGGATCACCATCTCAAATCCTCAAGATTGAGTAATGAACAAACATAAGGTGGGGTTGCGAGTATGGAATAAATTAGATTTATTATTATTTTAGTAATGTAAGAATGTATAACATCGATGGAAAGTCTGTGGTCACCAGAGATTCTGAGGGGAGTGAGAGGGAGAAAGAGTTGTAACATGGGGCAATTTTGTGACACTGAAATCATTCTGCATGATAGTGCAATGACAGATACAAGCCATTAAACATTTTTTCAAAATCTATAAAATTGTGCAGTGCCCAGTGTAAAGCATAATGAAAACTATAGGCCATGCTTAGTCACAATGCTGCAATATGATTTCATCAATTGTAACAAATATACCACACTAATGAAAGATGTTGTTAATGGGGGAAATTCTGGGGGAGGGATGGGTGTGTTATATGGGAATCCCCTATATTTTTTATGTAACATTTATGTTGTCTAAACCTTCTTAAAAATTGAAGAAAAAAGTCAGATTCCTTGCCTGAAATGATTGGGGGAAGAAAACAAACAATATTATTAGAGTGGCATTAACAGACATACAAAAACTGAGAAAACCAAAAGGTACTGTGATAGATTTCAGTATGGTCAATTATAGATAGGGAATAGTGAAAGGATGTCACATTAAAGTATACCATAGGGATTAGAATCTCTTTTTATAAAATTGAGAGGTAAAGTATTTTCAGGAGTAAAGTAAGGGGGAAAATAAATGAAGATTAAATATTTGGAGGTAAAGTGAAGATAAACCTCAAAGAGGAGGACCATGGAAGTGGATATTATATGAAAGTTTAACTGCAATAAGTATATTAATATTCCTTTACCTAAAGCCAAAGACAATGGCAAATGGGTACTGGAATAGAAATGACTACTTGTGAGATATAATGACATCATTACAGGATTTCTTGCTCTTTTTCCATGCCAACATTTAAGAGAATATCACTCACTTAAGGACACTTTTGATGATATTTCCAAGCATCTACTAATTTATTGAGCATGCCCCTTCTTGTGTGAATGCACAGGTTCCATGGAGCTCACCTGGTTTCTGGACTTGGAGAAATTCTAATAATTATTTCCACAGTTCCTCTCCTTGCTACAACTGAGAAATCAAATCTGATTTGTGGAATTGATACTCTGTTTACATGAAAGAGATACAATGGATTTTGAATATCTCCTAATAACAGTGTATTATCTGTAAGTCCAGGGCAGGCAACGATGAAGAATACAGTAAACATTGAAGGTCAAAACAGGGAAGCACACCTTGAACACAGCATGTTGTCAATCCTTCAATGGAAGAGTATGCTTGACCATATGCCATAAAATCTTAAGGCTCTGTGGTCATTGAGGCCCATGCCGAGGTTGAGAGACTGCAGCAAGTTTTTCTTTGCATAAAGGGAAAATTATGTTTCCACAGTAGATGAATAGTATTTTTTTAAATAATCCAATAATCATAAGGTCTACAAAAACAAATATTTATATATGGAACATGTATCCTGATTATTTTTCAACTGTGTCATGAAATACCAACATAGTCCCTAAAGCATAATAATTATTAGATAATATTTAATCAATTTATATAGCCATTTAAATAAAGTTCATTCAGTTCTCAAATCAGCTCAGTGTACTGGAGATTGCATAGCAAAAAAGACATGAAATTTTAGTCTGGAAGATTATGTTTAAGTGTGTGAAAAAAGATATCAGTTAATAAGTGAAGAATCAAATTTCTTCCAGATACTTTTAGGTTTTATGAAAGGATAAGGGCAGAGCTTGGAATGTCATATGAGTAAGCTCTTGCAAATACTTGTTGAATAATTAAAGGATAAATTGGATACATTTGACAGAGTGTTGGATAGATGATAATGATGGATAGATGGTAGATGATAGATAGATAGATAGATGATAGATAGATAGATAGATAGATAGATAGATAGATAGATAGATAGATGATAAATAGATAGATGATAGATAGATAGAATTTCAGAGGTTCATGAATAGAAACCTGATGATTGTTAGGTTCCAGTGTCCCTTCTCTGAACAGCTTTCTCTGGATTTTGTCCATCAAGTCCCACAATTTCTGAGTGAAGTCTATAGCTACATCTTTGAAGGTCATTGATTCCTTAAACAACAGAGACATTGAAATTCGGACAGAACTATCCACAGTAAAATCACAGTAAGATGAGTTATATGGCATCCTAGGAATGGAGGGGCTATGTGGAGAGAAAGTTCAAATTATGTTTGAAATTCCAGTCAGAACATTAGGAATGATGATCTAGTATGTGTATATTAGATATACTTACAGAGACATTCACATGCTGAATACATAATATTCCATTAAAAAGCAATATCACATGAATTGTGGTGTGATTATAAGTTTAGGCAGTCTAATAGCAGAAATCAGGGACCCTTGAAAAATACTATACACTATTACAATCCTGGCCTGACTCTTCCTGACTCTAAGAGGCCATACTCAATTTTACTTTGGACCTCCAAATCCTGATTATCATTTTTAATCTTATCTTCTACTTGGTTCTCAGATAAAAGACAGAGTTACCCTCTTAATGTGTTCTGGTCTGATCAGTTCTTGAACAATTCACTGAATCTAAAATTCTACTGTAACTACTAAACTTCTTCTCCTCTTTGAACAGCCAAAATCAAGTGAAAAATATTCCCATATTCATTGCTTCCACTTATCAAATTTGCACAAATATTATTTACAAAGAGGGAAATGGTTGATTAGGGAAAAGGTGGTGATAAATTCAAATATCTTTCCAAAATAAAAAAATATCTATATACACTTTAATATATTCACCATTAGAGAAAATAAATTATTTCTCATGGCATACCTTGCTTAACCTGTCTTGTGCTCCCTGAGCACTATGCAACACTTAGCACAGCACCTTTAACACCGGATTGATTGAACGCACCTGCTCAAATATCTACCTCCCGTTTGGAGTGTCAAGTTGTGCTCTTACTCATCTGTATCACATGTTGTCACCACAATCCTAAAACCACTAATACTACTTACAAGGTTAACGATGAAATATTTCCCCAGCAAGGCCATGGGCTCCTTCTCTTCTATGAGAACACAGCCTTAATGGAGGCTGGAACAAATTAGTGTAAATATTGGAAGGAGATTATTTCTTAATCTGTTGCTGACCCATCATAATTATTCCAGAGTAATGGGCACACTTGAGTCATTCTCAGATCCTTGAATGTCTGCTGAGTGCACTTAGAATAGACAGTGTAATAGGAGAAATCTGTCCATGTTCTAGCAATAGAGATGTAATTTCAGTAGAAAAAAGCAATTTCTTACTCACCAGGATATGTATTGTCAACTCTTTGGTGATCAGCTGTGTTCCTATGATTTTTCACTCTCAGGAACAGGCAGAGGACAAAGCAGGCAATACTGACTATGGAGTAAGAAGCCATGAAATTCAAGACTTGTCTACAATTTCCAGAACCACAAGTTATAAATACCCTAAATTTCACCTGGAAGTATACCTGCACACAACCAACAGAAATACACAGTGTGCTTCAGAAAAACCGTGGGAAGACTGTCATCCCCCAATGTAATAAGAGATGACTATGGCTCTAGTTGCTAATAAATATGATATTTATACAGATATATTATAGATATGAATATGAAAACCATTGTTTTATATGTTAATTAGCCCACAGTGTTCTGAATTTTACATTTTCTCCCTGATTACAAAGCAAAGGTATCCTTAACTCAGGCCACATGTGGATTTTGGTCACCACATATGGACAAACACTATGGAATTTTTCAGATTTAAGGAATTTTGGTTTATGAGCTAGCTGTTTATCAGTCCCCTGGACACTCAATCCCTTCCTGCTCTGCCCAACTCCTGCCCTTTTGTGTATACTTGTCCCAAATCATTTTGGTTTCCCCACATGGGATTTCTTGAAATATCACTCCCTGAAACCTGACTTTTACATATGTCCCTAAAATACTTTGATCCCATTCATGAAAATTAAAAATGTAATTAATGATAGAGTTAATAAATTAAGAACTTAGATCATTTGAGGTATCAATATTATTGATCCTCCATGTTTAGTCCTTAAACTCCCTTCATCAGAAAGTAACAGATTATAAGGGTTGTAATGTTCTGCATGTGCCACAATACTCATAAGATAAAGATGCTCAGACAATGAAGACTGGGTGGGTACAGAAAGGTACCTATTTCCTCTATCTGATATTTTAGGAAAATGGTTGCTGCAGTCCTATCCAATATTAATGATCTTTAATTGTAACATTCTTGCATTAATCATTTATAAACTATAAGCTCCTCCTTAACACTTTGTTAATAATTTTATTTCATTGGCAAAATGATAATGTATTATAAACAGAAGAAAACACCCCCTTGTATCTGAAATTTAGAAAAAAGGGGAAAATGATGTATTAAATGTAATAGGTTCACTTACATTAGTCTCAAAAAAATCTTATTGATTAGGGTTTATTTATGAAACAATATTTATGGTTTATTTATGACAAAGGACATGATCAGATGTTTAGAAAATTTTAGCATGAAAAAGTTGCATGGCTATAAAATGACAAAGCTGGAAATTGAATTTTCTTTTGCCTATATGCCATGCTTCAATTTCTGGAGCTTTACATACCATACCTAGTTTTACCCTGGAATGCAACTTGTCACATCAATAACAGGGGTCACAGCTTGTGGTTAGAGCCATTTTTTTTTTTACTTCTTTACATGATTGCTCCTCATGCCCAGATTTATCTACCACAATGAAACTTCCAGTGCATTGACTCCCATTGACAAATATCAGTCACTCTACTGGCTCTATCCTCATTATTTCAGTATAATTTAATCCATATTTAATCAATTCAACAGATACTTACCAAGACCAATATTTTGATTTTTCTCATATCCATACTAATATTCCTATGTCTACCAATAAATACTGCACATACTTACAATTTTCTACGATGTCATCTGACAGAGCACATGATTAGGATGTGTTTCCTGGTACAGAGTCACACTAATGGTTATCAAATATGTGGTAACTCTGCTGTATTAATTGATAATTAAATAGTTCTGCTATTCTCCATAAACACTTCAAATCTTTTCCATGTCTTTTGAATTTTACACATTCTCACATTGCCCCTCACTTTGAAAAGATTGAATCAACTCCTAATAAGCAGATGGTTCATAAATTTGGCCACTTACCCTTTAATACCATAATATATTTTTTTAAAGATTTTATTTATTTATTCATTTATCCCCCCCTTGCTGCCTGTGCTCGCTGGGTCAGCTAACCATGCCATGCGGGCGGGCCCGCCTTCACCAGGAGGCCCCGGGAACTGAACCCGGGGCCTCCCATATGGTAAACGGGAGCCCTACTTATTAAGCCACAGCCGCTTCCCCATAATATTTTTTAATAATCCTTGCATTCACACACATTGGCTACTATTTCTTGCCTATTGAAAAGTCAGGGTACTACTGGAGGAATTCAATGTATCCAATTGAACTCTTACTCTCCTGTTTTGTTGGTAACTATAAACTGATCATTAATTTAATATCTTACCAGAATCCTCTCCCTTTCTTCACAATCCATCTTATCATGTAAGCTTATATAATTAATTCATGGCCTACTTTCGGGACCTTTGGTTTTTCTTTCTCTGACATCTTAATTTCCTGTCTTCAAACTACTATAGTAACTCCTTCCACTTTTCCTCTGCAAATAAGAGCTCAATACATTATTGGAACATCTTAAAACTAAATCCTAGCCCATCTTTTCTCCTTTGATCCACTATCCTTACATGCCCCCATATTTAATTGATTTTATTTTCTTCCATCACTATCTCTGAATTGAAAGTAACAAACCATTTCTCTAGAATGCTTCTCTGAGCTATGATCATTACATGCTTAATTACACACACCTAAAATGTTTTTTTATTTCAGAACATTACCTCTCTCCCAAAATTTGATCATTACATCTTCTTTAGTCTTCAATATTAGTTAAGGTTCTCACTAGACATCCAGAGATTGATCCTTTACATTACTTCACAAAACTACAAGAGACAATTAAACTATTTTTATATGTATACTAAAAACATTTTCACCATTCATTTCCACTTCAATCCACAAACATACCTTCTCACTCTATACTCATTTTTTTTCATTCGTAGTTTAAATATGAATCCCTGAGGGATCCTATCACTGAACTCAACCAGTGTTAGCATTTACATTAGCTGTATGTTTTGTCTGTCTCTCCCATTGATGTGGAAACTGAAAAACCAATCCATTAAAGTTAAGATGAGATAAATTTCCTATTGACCATTATGTATGTATTTTAAATAAGGAGAAATATGTTCACAATTACATCACCTACCCTAAGAAGACTACCCATCTGAAATATCTGTAGTCATACTAAATGATTATCTTCTGATGAAAAATTCATTGAAAATTAAAGAAATCATGTTGAATCTTTTCTGCATTACTCACTAGAACCAAATTAGATTGGAAAAATGAGAAAAGCCAATACTCTATTGAAGAACCTGTGATGAGGAAAAGAGAAAAAAAGTTTTGATGCTGAGCACTCTTTTTATAGACTTGATGATTTCATGAATCATACAATTAAAACAATGCATCCTGATTAACTTGGATGTCAATCAAGATATGTCTAAGGAGTGAATGTGGCTCAATGAGTTGGGTGACTGCTTCCCATATGGGAGGTCCCGGGTCCATCCCTGGTGCCTCCTAAAAAACAAACAAAAACAAAAAAAAAACAAGCAAAAAAATGAAAAAAATGACTCAGGGGAGTGGATGTGGCTCAGGGTTTGAGTGCAGGCTACCCACACACAAAGTCCCAGGTCAATCCCTGGCCCAGGTGCTCAAAAAAAAGTCTAACCAATATCTGGCCCTTTAAAAAAAAATATTTTCCCTTTAATTTGGTACATCCAGAGATGCAACTAAGAAAAATGGATTATGTCCTTTAATTCAGTCATCCTTCTAAATAACTCAAAAGCAACCCACATGTGCCTTACTCCAGATGCATCTGTCTTTTGTGAATTTTGGTGGTTCTAGGCCATACTCTAGAGAACATGCAGCAAGTAAAGACTTAAAGCTATGTATTTCTGAGAGGTCTTGTGATTTACCAACATTCTGTCTGGTTATGGGTATCAATTTGACTCTAAATAAATATAAGTATATATCCTGAAATTTTATATTCAAAATATTAGGGATTCACAGAAAAATGCTAGTAGAAACCCATTGAAATATTTAAAGTAGCAAAATTATATGATTATATTTGTTTTTGTAAATTATTCTTTTACTGAAGAATTGAATGAAGTAATTTAGAAGGAATTGGTTACATTTAAGAATTAGATGGTTGCTGAGCATCGGAGCTTGGAAGTGAAAATATGAGGGGGCAGTATGGTAAGTTATAGGATATAATAGAGAATAAGCAAATCTCTATCATTTATTTATTTTGTCAGATATAATTGAGTTCAAATTATGCAGTAGGCTTTGTGCTAAAGACTGAGCATACAGTTTTGAAAAAGGTTTTTAGAGTGAAAGAGAGCAATAGCAGTTGGTAAAGAGAACAATCTGTCAAGTATTATTTATGGAGGAAAGCAAGATACAGTGTAGCATATAAAAAATGAGCCCATTTTGTCAGAACAATAACAAATACATGAATGTATTTGAACACATATATATGCATATGTATATATGTGTGCATAATAGAAAATATATATTTGTATAACTTGGTATAATTATTTAGTTATGAATAGTAATAGACAACTTACCAGATAGTTAAGTATGAATTACCTTGGGTTCACTTCCAGGACATGTACAGGGAGTCAAAAATAAGAACATGCTCAAAAGATGGTTGGGAAGATGGGAAATTAGGAAGTTCCAGGAATCAGTCCTTCCACCAAAACAACCATTGAGCTGGCAAAAACTGTCTGAATCAAAAATTTTGAAATTCTGTACACTAGTGGAACACTATGCAGCATCCAGGAAAGAGCAGGAGAAAGAGGCTTGTAAATTGAAATAAATTCTACTAAGTTTCAGCTTCCCTGCAGTGAATACTGTCCCTCTTCCCCTAATCTAGTCGTGGGCACCAGTGGGGAATAATTTATGGTACAATCACACTATACCCTAATGTTATGTAGTCATTGGAATGAAGGAGTTATAGCAGTTGAGTAACAGAAAGCTCTGTGAATTATTATTTAAGGAGGAAAGCAAGCTACAGAATAAGACATATAAAATGAACCCATATGGGTGAAACAACAACAAATACCTGAATATATTGAACAAATGTAGGTGTATTTATGGATGCATAAAAGAGGAGATATGTATATCTGAATATTGGGTATGATTGTTTACACACAAAAAAGACAGACTACTTACCAAATTGTTAATATGAATTGCTTTAGATTCACTTGTGAGACAGGTACAAGTAGAACATGCAGAAAGATGGAAATTAATGAAAAAAGCATAAATAACATGTGCTCCCTTGTAGAATTATTTGTGAGTGTGTGCAATGTGTATTGTAACGGGTCCCATTTATATAATTTATGTGTCAATATGAATTAAAAATTAGAATATTCAAAATTGTAGCATTTGTGCCATAACTACTGAATTACAGGGAATTATGATAGTCTGTTAAATGGTAAAGGGTGAATAGAAATGGGGGACAGTGTGACCTATTTTCCAAAATACAAACAGATCTACATATACAACTCTACTGGTATGTGTGTATGTAAAGAAGACAGCATTTAAAGCATTTAAGGATGCACATGTGTACTTAACATTGGGCATCTTGATGGAAGAGGTATAATTCACATGAGGGAGTGTCTCTGCTTACTTTTTTATTTATACAAGATTATAATGCTTAAAATAGAAAGTAAGATCTTTGTAAGTTAAAAATTAATAGACATATATAGATATAAATAATTCATTGGGTATTTTCTAAATAGATTTTATTCATTAGATGAAGAGCATGACTACAGACTGTACAAAAGCTAGACCCAGCAGATCTTCTGCTTCCTATTTGAAGACAATGACCATATCTGATCTCTATACCTAAAAATGACCAAAAAGAATTTTAGGAAAGTTAATGTGTTTATCTGTGATGTAACGATTTTTTTTTAAAGATTTTATTTATTTATTCATTTATCCCCCCCCCCCTTGCTGCTTGTGCACGTTGGGTCAGCTAACACTGCCATACGGGTGGGCTTGCCTTCACCAGGAGGCCCCGGGAACCGAACCCGGGGCCTCCCATATGGTAAAAAGGAGCCCTACCGATTGAGCCACAGCCGCTTCCCGTAACTATTTTTTTAACTTTATTTTTAAAGAAGTTTTAGATTATAGAAATGTTACATTGAAAATATGGGGGATACCCAATATACCTCTCCCATTCCCCTCTCATCTTTCCCCCTATTAGGAACATCTTACTTTCGTGTTGTACATTTGTTACAATTGATGAACAAATATTGAAACATTGCTACTAACCATGGTGTATAGTTTACATTATCGTTTACACTTTGCACTGTACAATTTTATAGGTTTTAACAAATGTATAAGGCCCTGTATCTGTCATTGCAATATCATGCAGAAAATTCCAATGTACTAAAACTGCTCTATGTTCCACTTAGTCTTTCTTCCCCCTTCCTTACAATCTCTGGTAACCACTATTTTTACATCAATGTTGAAGTAACTATTTAGTGTGCATTTCTAGAGATAGGGAAAAGTTGTAGAGGATGTGCAATTCAATAGGCAATATATGGGTCACTACAAGTTTCTTTTTCTCATATAATGCTCTCACCTTCTTTCCCAATGTGCTCTTTTTGAAAACACTCCATTGTACTCCCAAGTCCTTCTCAGAAGCCTGAAAAAAGGGAAGTTAACTGAGAAGATAAAACTTACAAGAAAAAAGAAGATTTGGGCAAAAGATCAAGAAGTTGGAAACATGAGCCAGCATCTGCCCAACTTCTACGCACCTACTGTGATACATCTGTGCTCCACAGGCTTCTCTTTTTCATGGTGGTAATGTACAGATTAACCTCCTCTTAAAGCCCTCAATTGCCGCTGACTCAAAGCTATTGTTCATTGGAACTGTCACCATCTCTCTGGGATGGATGCAATTGTCCTGGAGGCCCTGACCACCTTTCCAGTATCTCTGAAAGCTTCTCTGTGCCACTCTGGATCTCATATCTCAGGGAAGTGGACAAGCCTCTGGTACCTCTATGAGTTCCCAGGCCCTGGGGCTTGATGCTTGGATATGAGTTACACTCTGCCGGCCATTAGAGAATTTGAGTCTGAATTTGGCTGTCCCATCCTCACTTCTGATTATATAGGTTGCTCTTGTTCAGTTCAGGTTTAGGATAACTTTACCTCTCTTTTTTGCCTTTACTATGATCTGTGTTTTGGCTATGTGGTGATCTCAAATTAAGTCAGTTTATAGAACAGAAAAATAAAAGCCAACAAGACTCAATGATATGTATACAACCACAGAGGAAAATTTATGTAAAAGTTCTCATACATTTAAAGAAATCTTTGCAGCAGTATATCTATGATCAACTGGTTCTACTCTTATCCAGAAAAGTAAAGCACGCTGAAGAATTTTTCTACCTCAACTGCCACTTCCAAAAAACTAAGAGGAGACAATATATCATAAACTCAAATTCAATTTCTGCCTGTGAGGAAACTGCTAGTGTCATGAACGCCCTATCTAAAAATTCCCTCCCATCCTCCTGCAATGCCCTCCTCCTTTTCACTGCCTGTAGGTTGGCCCATTGTTCCCATGCAGGCACTATTCCTACAGTTTTGCATTGCTTCTGTTTCTTCTACTATAAAAAATGTCTGTTACATCATCCTTCAGAAACACACTTACCATGGATCTGGCTAGTCTGAGACCCTCTTCAGCATCATATGTCCCAATAATTTCCCATTTCTCCTTCCTGACAAACAGTATGGCTCATATTCAGGTTCTTCTAGAACTCATTGTTCAGATAAGGATTCTATATTCTCCTGGCCTGGGTGAGGCTCTGAGCCTGAATTGATGTTCAGTTCCTCCTAGGGCAGGTGATACCCATGAGGCTGGGATAAGCTAGGGGTTGTAGTGGATACAATGCTGCTTCTTAATGAGCAGATGTATTGAAATACCCTGAAGAGAGGCCTTCACAGCAAGGTTCCCATTTCTCAGCCCAAGAACCCTGCTCTTTCCAAGTCACGGTGTCCTCCAGAAGGTCTTTAAGTGCCTTACCTTCTGTCCTTGAGAATGTGCTGCTCTTATTTTCTTCTGCCAGGCCTCTTGCCTCTGCAACTTTTGACAGATCTTGCTGCAGTGTGATAAGCTCTTGTTTCTGTATTTCTGATTTCTCCTGTAAGCAGTGGCAGATTTCTTCCTTCTCTTTCATTTTCTTTTTCATGTTGGTCATCAGGATTCGCTGGGCCAGTTGGTGGCACCATCCCAGATGGTGCTGTTCTCAGCAGGACCTCTGCCTCTCCAGAATCTCATCAAAGAGGATACAGCAAATGAATCCCTACTTCATTTCATGCTCTACATGTGCCAGTAATGCCTCCATGTAGGGAAACATGTGGTAACAAGCCACACCAAAGCCATGGTGCGTGTTGTCAAGCCAGCTGGTGTCACAGCATTGAGTCTCTCATCCTTCTCCATGTTTACAGTGGGCTCAGGTTCACAAGTCTCAGGTTCATCTTGGAAGGGCTTTCAGGAGTTGAGCAAGGACTCAGTGTTGATTGGACTGGGGAGAAAGCTGATGGTGCTCTTTTTGGAAAGTTCAACGTCAAGGATCTGGGGTGTTTTACGCATTTGGTGAATATGTGGTTTGGTTTGCCCCTCACCAGCTGCACCCCATACACAGCACACTCTGGCAAAATATTTACACCTGACCATTGATGCTCTGAAGCAGAGGGGTAGGTCTATGAAGTAATGGTTTTCTCAGTGGAAGTTGAAGAAAACATCTCTGTTACCATTGGAATATTGCTGGGCCTGGGGCTTGGAGCCTTTCATAAGGTATCACTTTATAGGAAACATTTTTATTCTTTGAAAACACTATAATAAATATTGGGATTTTATGTTTACAACTATATCATATATATATAAATTTTTGTATCTATTTTTGAATTCCAAATGAATTTTTCATTTGTAACATTGAAATCCCTTCATATAACTGAAACTTCCTAATAGTATGCTACTACTTTAAAGAAGTATTTCATGAAAGTAGTTTTCTTAGCAAATTCAGAATGCAAACACTGAAAGAGAAGAAATGATTACTTCTTTTTAACATTTTCAAACTTCTTTTAAGGGAAGGCTTATGGAAAATAAATTATATTTAGAAGAAAGATAGCAACTTGTATAATGTGCATTAGTTCTCACTGTTATACCACTTCTTTTTAGCATTTTTACCCACGCAACAGTTTAATGTAAAAATTGCATTTCTGAAAATAATGTCCTATTGCCATGCCTTTATTAGATGATTTCAAATGTATTGCTTTCCTCAATTCCTCAAAAAATACAATCTCATTAGAAAATGTAATAACAATTACACTGAAGTGAAAATCTTTCTAAACACCCTATTCCCCTGTCCCACACTCCTCTGCCCCAATTGCCCATTTCTTCTCTTTTTACCTACACAAAACATTTAGATCTTGGAACGCATAATTGGATAAATTTTATGAGCAAATCTGGAAAACTCTCAGACTAAGAATTTTTGTATTTGCTCAATCATTTATTCATTCATATTAAGAAGTTTTGTTAATTTCCTACTAAATAACAAAAAGTACTTTCTCAGCAAAAGCTTCAGTGAGCTTTACTACTTACCTCAGATCCATCATTTCGTTCTGGCCCAGGATAAATCAGGTCCCAGAGAAATCATGGGAACCTTTGGACAGGGAGAATCAAACCCCTCATTTTCCAGCTCCCATCAGTCAGACAATTTTCCTTCCATCTTTACCTAAAGTTTTAGAGAAAGGTCTCTTCCCAGATTGTTGTTTCATATTACCTCGGTGAATGTGAACCTAAAAGAACAATTTCTGCAAGAGTTTATCACTTGTTGTAAGTGCTCTCCCAACTTTTCCTGAAGTGTGGACTCTGATGTAGTCCTAAATAGCTGTCAATTCAAGACCAAAATCATTCTCCCACAGGTAGATCTGAGATTAACAACCTCACAGAGGAGCAAGTGGGAGCTGAGTGAGCACCAAGGCTTCTAGTAACCCTTGTTGACATCATCACTGACATAGCTCAGTTCTGTGGGCTCAGTTTGAATCTAAATGTGACAACAAGAAAAACATGACATCAGTCAAAGAAGCATATTTTAGTGAGAGGAGTGAGATTATACAATAAAAATGAATTGAAACCTTTCCCTGTCCTCAAAAAAGGTGCTGTCAGTTGTGGGAGAGAGAAAAATGAACAGAGATTGATAATTAAATATGATGGGATATTTCTTTCTCCCAAAACTCTCATCTGCCAGTGGTAGTTATGCTTCATCTTAAAATGGAGGCCTAGCATGCTCCCTGGCTAGAACTGTTCAGAGACAGCTTTGGTAGGTGCTGCAAGGGGGAGAGGAAACAGTAACATATCTCATGATGCAGCAAACTTCTTATGACTAAACATGAAGAGGTGGGCATTTGAACAAAAGTGAAGTAGAAACTTCTAAAAATGTCTACAAACCAATAAGGGAGTGTCTACACTGAAAAGTGGGTTAGTATGTGGCTGTTTCAAGGGGGTTGGTAAGTGACAGTTTGCTGAGTCCTGCTTCACCCTTCACTGACCCTATGATCTTGTATGTTTCATTTGACCTCTCCATGATTCACTTTACTCATCTGTAAAATATAGAGGACACTATCCCTAACAAAGATTTCTCATTAGTATGAAGTAATCTAACACATGTAGACACAGAGCAATGAAAGGCTGGTAGATATTAAGGCCATGTTAGCTATTACTCTTATGCTTTAGATCACAGTAGGCTTAGTATGTCCAGACTAGGTGATTTCCCTAATTTATGGATTCAGAATGCCCAAAATTTCAATTTAATCCTAGTCCTGCTTGTTGATTCTAAGAATGGTCATTTAAAAATATCTTATTAATCTTCTTAATAATATTTTATTAATGCTTATACTTATGAACCTTATTCTTATAAAATTGAAACTTAGTCTAGTCATATATTTTGCTTAATAGTTACCTCCTGAAAATTTCCTTGTTACATGTATGTAGACTCTGTCTAAACCAAACTCAGCATATAAGCTCACTGACTTTTCCCTGGCATGGGACATGATACCTAGGGATGGGCCTATCTGGCACAGACTGATAAATACACTTCATAGATAAGAATATGAGGAAACTACCTCAAAATGATAAAGGGCATATATGAAAAAGACACAACTGACATCATAATCAATGGTGAATTGCTAAAGGCTTTCCCTCAAAGATTTGGAATAAGACAAGGATGACCACTCTTACATCTCTTATTTAACCTTGTGTTAAACATACTTGCTCATACATTTAAACAAGAAAAAGAAATAAGTCATCCAAATTAGAAAGGAAGAAGTAAAATAGTCACTATTTTCAGATCATATATGGAGATAGCCCTGAAAAATGACAACAAAGCTTCTAGAGTTGATAAATGAGTTAAATAAAGTGGCAGCATATAAGAGCACCATGGAAAAATCAGTAGCATTTCCATACACTAATAATGATCCATTTGAGGAGGAAATTGAGAAAAAATTCCATTTCCAATATCAAATAAAAAGAAATATCTAGGAATAAGCTTAACTAAAGATATAAAGGACTTGTACACAGAAATCTTTACAACATTGTTGAAGGAAATCAATGATGACTTTATAAATATAACAATATTTCATGTTCATGGATTAGAAGACTAAACATCATTAAGTACCTACCTAAATATACCTAATTTGATTTACAGATTTAAAGTAATCCCAATAAAAACTGAAACAGCATTTTTTTAAACCTAATTGGAAAAGTGAATTATGAAATTTATTTGGAAGGTCAAAGGGCCTGGAATAGTCAAAAACATATTGAAAAAGAAAAATGAAATTGGAAGAATCACACTACCTGACTTTAAAGCATACTACAAATCTATAAAGCACAAAACTCCATGGTATTGACACAAGTTAAGGAATAGTGAACAATGGAACCAAATTGAGTGTTCTGATTTTGAACCTCACATATACAGTCAAATGATATTTGGAAAAGCCACTGAGCCCACTCAAATGTGACAGAATGGCCTCTTCAGGAAATGGTACTGGCAGAATTGGATATGCATGTCCAGAGGAATGAGGAGAGAGGATCAACATCCAATGCCCTATATAAAATTTAACTGAAGATGGATCAAAGGCCTAAATATATGGTCCAAGACTATAAAACGCTTAGAAGATAAGGTAGGAAAGTATCTATGAGATCTTGTATTAGGAAATGTTTTCATAAACTTACATCCAAAGTGAGGAAAGAAAGGAAAAATAGATAAATGGGACCTCTGCAAAATTAAAAAACTTTTGCACTTCAAAGTAGTTTTTTGAGAAAGTAAAAAGACAGCCTATTCAATGGGAGAAAATATTTGAACCACTTATCCAATATGGGCCTAATGTCCCTCATATATAAAGAAATCCTACATCTCAAATATACAATGGCAAGCAACCCATTTTTAAAGTAGATAAGAAATTTAAATAGACTCTTTTCCAAAGAGGAAATACAAATGTCTAAATAGCACATGAAAAGATGCTTAACATCACTAGCTATTAGGGAATTAGAAATCAAAACTACATTAAGGTATATTACACCTATTAGACTGGTGGATATTAAAAAATAACAGAACTACAAATTTTGGAGAGGATATGGAGTTAAGGGAACCCTCATTCACCGCTGATGGGAATGTAGAATGCTGTAGCCATTGTGGAGGATGGTTTGGCAGTTCCTCAAGATAACTATAAACTTGCCATATGATCCAGGAATCCTGCTGCTGAGTATATACACAGAAGAATTGAAAACAGGAAAATGAACAGATTATACACACATCAATACACATTATTGAAAATAATAAGTGACATTATTCACTCTTGCCAAAAGTTGGAAGCAACCCAAGTGTCCATTAATAAATGAAAAGATAAGCAAAGTGTGCTGCATACATAAAATAGAATATTACTTAGTTGTAAGAAGAAATGAAGTATTGAAACATGTGACGACATGGATGAACCTTGAAGATCTTATGTTGAGTGAAATAAGCCTGTCACTAAAGAGGAAATATTGAATGACCTCACTGATATGATCTAAGCATATTGAGCAAACTCACAGAGGTAGAGTCTGGAAGATAGGTTATCAGGAGACAGAAAGGTAGTAGAATGTAGGGAGCCAATGGTCAATATGGACAAAAGCCATAATAAGGTGTAAGACAGTGGTTTGACAGTAGGTGGCTGTGATGGTGGAGCAGGATGTAAACGAGGTTGATAAAGCTGGATTGTGAGGGTGAGGAGGATGGGGCTTTGGCTTGGACTGTCCATGGAACAGGGGAAGGGCTGGAGAAAGAAACAGATTAACTCTGGGGACTTGTCAGTGAGTGGTTGAAACTACAATTGTAAGAATGTTCTATTGGCCAATATGGCAAGGAAGAATCACTAGTGCAGGGCAACAGTGATGGGGTATATTTGGGATAAGGTGCACCTAGGGCATACTTCTATGGAATATGAATGTGTTCATCTTTTCATATGGTGTCATCTCAGTGGGTGGAGATCCACACAATAAACAAGAAAACATTACACGCTTATCCTGTGGAGTCCTGTTACATTCTCAAATAGAGGGACAAGAATTTCTCGAGGAAATAGGCAGTGCATAATAAATGAAAGCAGATTAGTATGTCATGCCCTCAATATTAATGCATGTAATTGTGAAACTTAATCTTCCAAAACTGAAAATTAGTGGTTGCCATAGGTTCTGAAGGAAGGTGGCAGGAAGAATGAGCTAATATAGGGCACTTTTGAGGGCATTGGAATTGTTCTTCATGATCTTATATTGATGGATACAGGCCATTAGACATTTTGTCAGACTTACGGAGCTGGACCACGAAGTATAGGTTAGTGGGAAATAGAATGTGTGATAAAATAGAGAAGATACAGGCTGTGTGTATAATAATTAGAAAGGAATGGAATTGGAGAGTGTTCACTTCCAGATTCTACATTTGTGGCTGGAGATAACAGATGTCCAAACTTCACTTTAAAGAAATAACTGATTCTCCGGGTACAGTGCCTGCCCAAACATTCACAGTTCCATAATGAACTTCAGATAAATGGAGGTAATCCCTTTTATTAACACATGGAGAAATGACATTCTTAGAGAAAAGGGAGTATCGATGTCCACACAGAAAGTCGACAATTTGATCTGTTTTATCTCATGCCTGTACATAGCCTAAACCCTGATTCCAGGAAAAATAGAAGAATGAGTCCCCTTTCTCCATCCCAAGGAAATTTAGGAGCTAATTTCTGCTGGAAAAATTACATGGAGAATTTGAGGACTTGGGGTGAGATATTCCAACCATTCTTGATCATAATAGACCATACCCAGGGGTAGGAGAATATCAGTGGCACAAATCACTGATTTTAGAGTTATATCTTTCATTTGTCATATTGTTCCCCCAACCCACCCAGTTAATGACACCCTATATTAGTATTATATACATGTTATAGTTCATGACAGAATGATCTCATATTTGTTCTGCTAACCACAGTTCATCTTCTGCCACAGGATTCATTGTGTTATACAGTCCCATGCTTTGTAAAATCCATTCAAAGTATATACTTAGTGGCTCTCAAATTCATCACAGTGTTGTGCTGTCATCACCTCAGTCAACTTTAGAAGGTTTTCAATATTCCAAAAGGAAAAAATTCCATACCCCCTCATGCCATGTACTTGCTTTTCAAATTTAGAGTGATGTTTATTCCCAGAAAAATAGAGGATGTGCATCTGATTGCATAGATCCTTGTATTTCTCACAGAAATTTCACTGGGTGTTCAGTGTAAAAAAATAAGTTGTCATCAAGTTGCTTTGAAACTGAAATGCCTGACTTTTGTTTACCCTTGTCACTGGCCATCACTGTCTTTAGCCAGTATGTGTCTTAAACTATCTTTGCCCTTTTTACACATACATAAAGAAGAGGAAGATCGAACCTGAATCAGGGGCTCCTGTGTAGAAAGTGCAGGAACAAAGTCAAGATCACAGAGTAATACCTGTGCTGTTACCAATTTTAGCCTAATTTTTAAAAGAACTTGAGCTGGCCTATTGTTTCACAAATCCAAGTTTCTGGGACTTTGTAACAGCAGCCCTAATGATAAAAACTGTTTTTGTATTAGTCTGCCAAAGAGGTGCAGATGCAAAGTATCAGAAATCTGTTGGCTTTTATAAAGGGTATTTATCTGGGATAAAAGTTTACAATACCAAGGCTGTGGAAAGTCTAATTCAAGGCAAAATAAGGGGTGCTTTCTCACCAAAGTCAGGTGCCATGTGTTTAAGCAAGTTGGTGGGTGATCTCAGCCTGGTCTCTACTCTGCTCTGGGCTCCTTCATCTTCTTGAACTCTGTAGATCCAGTCTTTTGAGACTTCATACTTAAGTGATCCTGTTGTTCTCTTTGTCCTTGTATAGGAGTGTTTCTATCTGGGCCTTCTATATCAGTCTCAGATGTTCTGCTCTCTTCATAGGGTCAGCTATAATCTGTCAGGTGATGGCTTATCTTTCCCTGGGGCCTCTGGTGTTTGAACGTTCTCCTTTCTGTCACATGGCAGGAGAAAAAATGACAGAGGTTTCTCTTTCTGTGGGTTTTTGTGAGTGTCCATTTATAACAGATCCAGCAATAGGGAGAGGACTCAAACTGAGCCATGCCTTAACTGACATAGTCAAACAAAAAAGGCCAAAAAGCTATCTTAACAGGTAATCTAATCAAAGAAAACTCAACTGAAATTAATATAATCACACCCAGAAGAATAGATCAGTTTACAAACATAATATTTCTCCTTTTGGAATTCATAAAACTGCCATAGTCATATATTGCAGAGTGGTCTTATAGAAGCCTGTTGGACCCATAATTAGAGTTTGAAGGGACAAAAGATTTCTCTGTAAGGTCTTGGGCCTTGTCTCTCCAGACTTGCATTGTAACTATGAACTCTAAGACATCAGGACATTTTAGCATACTTTAACTTGGCCAACCCCAAGGAAGATAAAAAGGGAAATGACTGTTTCCTTGTCTATGATTCTCAAATAGTTTCTTGTTGTTTTCTGGGCTACGAGAAGTGAAGTACTGCTAAGGTTCTTCAAAACCCTGCAGTTCTAAACTTACAGCCAAGTGATAGGGTGGTAAAGAAGATTTGAGAGAAGTGTGAAGCTCTCTCACCAGCTCTAATGTTATAGGAGTTTCTACCTTTAATGATATCTGGTTTTTTTTTTTTTTTTAATGTGTGATTAATGTCTAGTAATGTATTTTGGGACAGAGGCAAGAGATTTCATTTCCAGTGGTCAATCAGCCTCCTGGTGCACAAGAAACTATCAGAGCAGAGTTAGAGCCTCTTCTTGGAATATGCACTAAATTGCTTTGATCATCTTCCATCCAAGCTCAGAAACTTCCTGGGGAATATAAAATCTAGTACAGTAACCAAGTGTTGCCCGGTCTCTGCAGGTATATAATCTGCGTGAGAAATGACTGCAGGATGGGACAGGTGGATGCATCTATATCAGAAGCTGGGTTCCTGGTGGAGGCCCATGGACACTTCCCTCCCCATGTGCTGTCACCTCATATTGAGGAGGAGTGCAGTTCTCATTCTCTTCTGCAAAAGTGGGAGCACATAAGGGTTTCCACTCTGAACATGCTTATAGAGACTGCATAGATGCTGAAAACATTTCAGGACAGAAATGCTGTTGGTATTTCAGGCAAAAGGCCATGGTAAAAATTTTTTTTGGGTATTTCCCTCCAATCAAGCCTATGTTGATTCATTGGTATATAGATTTTAACACACACTCATAAATTACAAAAGCTTATCAATCATCTGTTTTAAAATAACAATATACAATGCACAAAAAAGAATACAAGACAATCAGAGACATCAGAAATCATGATCCATTAAAAGGAAGAGAACAAAAATCCAGAAAACACCAATGAAAAAGACAAGAATCTGGACATATCAAATGATGCCTTTTTCAAAATTTTCAAGGAGATGAAGGAAAATACAGAGAAGGTATTCACATATATCAGGTAAACAGATAATGAGAAGTGTGAGAATTTTAGTAAATATTGGGAGTGACATTCTGTCACTTTGTCCATATCATGTTGCTTAGAAGTCTGTGAATAATTCCAGGTTACGTCAAAAAAGAGGAGATTACACAAGGATACATATTCCAAGGTGGGGCCCTCGGAAGATACTACACGTTATCTACCTTACTTGTGGTAATCCTTCCATTTTAAGTTCATGCGTTATGTTCAAAGGACAACAGCTTTGGAGTTTTATAGTATTTTTAAATATACACCTGATAAAGTCCCTGGGAGGTAGGTGCTAGAAGGTACCTATGGTCTATGTGGGGAGACTGGGGAAACCCAAAGGGCACAATGACTTGACCAGTCTCACAGAACAGGAAGTAGAGTTGGGTCTCAACCCACTTCTTTCTCAATCATGGGGTCCTAATTTTCCCAGGCCTTCCTATGAGACTGTGGTGAAGAATGAGTTTTTGTAAATATAGACTCAAGTAGATGACATTGGAAAGGAGGATGAAGATTCAGCAGTCCAAGGGGACTTAGGATATGTTATTTCCAAAGGCAGGGTACAGATAAAGTGACCCTATTAAGTGACATCATTTCTTTGCAGATATAGCACAACAGAACATGCAACCTTGGCAACTGGGAACCCACATTCTACAGATAAACCTCATGAGGTTACTGTGAACATTTAAGGAGAAAGCATGGTGTGTTGAGCAGCAGACTCACATTTCTTCTTGGAAAGTTCTCTCCTGGTTCCTGGCTTTGGAATAAGGAGTGCTGGGTATTCTGTAGATTTTCATATTTATTATATTCCTCTCTTCTATGAAGAAGTGTTCTGACTCCCACCTCACTGACCTTTTGGCCATGGGGACACTTATTTTCACATTTGTAAAGGAGGTTTGAGATTTCACCTTTGAAATCAATGCCCTTGGATTAGTGAGAACAGGGGTAGCAGGTGGGTGGCAGTGTTATTCCTGACCCCCTTGAACTCCTGCAGGTGGCATGTATCATTGATTTCTGCACTTTGAGAGACAAATGACAGAATTTATTGCCATGGAAGACTTGAGGGGAGGGTCAGTTGAATTTCTGTATAAAAGCCAAAAAGAAAACTTTATCAATGAAAAGGGTAATATGTATTTGTTGTTAATGACAAACATTAGACCTAAATATTACATTAAATTCCCATTTTTGTTATACCCTGGTAGTTGTGCTTTTTCTTTCATATCCTGCATCAATTTAAATGAGATGCAGTCTTTCTCATCAGTCATTGAAATAAGAAATCTTACAGGGTCAATAGTGTATTTTATGAGTTGCCAATTGTGGGTGCTTTTTAGCTACTCCCCTCATTCCTAATGGCTCCAAGTGTCACCCAGACATCCAGCAGGGCACAACTCTGCCTGGTTGGCCTTGCAGGACAGCCAACAGGTTGAGAACAAACACTGGCTTAAAAAGCCCAGGCACTTGTTGAAATGGCACAGCTGTCCTGGGATGTGTTTTGTTAAATGAAGTACGGATATAGATGTGTTTTCCTCTAAAGACAAATGCTACGTTGCAAGGCTAGCCCAAGGCCTTGAAGAATGCACTGGTGTCCAGGAAGTTTCATGCATATGGCCAGGAGGTTCCTGAGAACAGAGAAAGTATGTGGAAAGTTTTAATAATCTAGTAGATGTAGTATAGAAAATTATTAGGAATTGTGAATTCCTAAGCTTTCTAATCAATAGTCTCTGTGGTTTCAGGATAGAATTGTGAATGATTAACTTGTCCTTTATCCTTTGGAATGTTGTAATGCTGCTGTGCAGGCAACCCCACTACTTATTAACTAAAAACAAATTTTTAGAAGGAGCCAGTCACTAGACATAATATTTGCATGTATCCCCTGTAAAGGTAACATCAAGTTAAAGGTGATGTGTACTGAAACCTTTATGGTGCCCTTTAATGTGCCATGAGTAGAATTATACAAAGGCCCTTCAAGACACTGTCTCTCCTGCACAAAGATGGCCACTCTCCCACTGGATGGATTTGGTTACTTTCAGTGAGGTCATTCCTCACAATTTTCAAGACTCATTGGAGTTCTGAGGTTTGCAACCCCTTAAAAAAGGATAGTCCCCAAGCTGCCATTTGAAGTTTTACCCAGGAGAGGAAGCTCTGCCTGCAACCATTTTACCAATTGGGACTCTGACCAGCTGTCAAAAGGGACTTCCCAGCCTCATGTGAGAACTGATGTTGGACTTTCCCCTGTTTTGGTGTATATATTTTCATTCTTTCCTATGTATTTAGTTGATTCTTTTCTTTAGTGATCCCTCAACTGTTATAATCCTTTGATACAAACACAAACTCTTTTGATTAAATAAAGTTGCCTTTTCATAGCATTTAGAGTTTCTGCCTCTTCTTTAGCAAAACACTAGTGCATGCCATTATGGTAGAGGATGAGTATATTATTGCATCTTAGGGTTACCATTGGCTGAGAGTGCAGTGAGAGGCACCAGCAGAGACCCACATTTATGGGAAGAGTTCATCTAACTAAGTCTTTGACAGAACTCTCCCTTTACATTTGAGACTACTTGACCAAACAAGAAATCCCCGATGGCCAAGGCAGTCATTTCCTGGCCTCCCCCAGCACCTAGACGGTTGAAGGTCTTTCCCCTGTTCAGGCTCAGCCAGCTGTTGTGCCAGAATCCTAGCTAAACCTGATTCCTGATGGGAAGGGGTTATATTGGTTCATGACAAAAAACAAGGTCCTGGGAAGTGACTGTTGGACCACAGGAAGGGAAAAAGCTGGGCTGAAATCCTTTAGGACTTCAACATCTGAAGGTCTGAGGTCTCTACCTAAGGGCAGTGCACAATGTGGTCATTTAGGCCTGGTTTCTACAAAAAAGTCAAAGGTTTTTCTAAGAATTCCAGTCTGATAGTACACTTTCTGATTAGTTCTGCACTAAGTATTCACTGAAATCTTGAGTGAACCTACAAGGATCTTCAAACATCCCCTACCATGTGTTTAAAAAGTGCACAGATATCTGTGAACAGACATGAGGCCTGGAGGCTTTTACTGCCTCTCCAGTTTTGACTGATGGCCTCTTTGTCACCCTGTCACATGTTCTTGTTCCCCATCCTGAAAGGCTCACTAGATCCCTGAAGAAGTGCATGATCAGCACTTGCATCATATCAACCTGAACATTGACTGGAGATTCCCTAGTGGAGGGCCAGCTCCTTCTCAGCTTCTGTGCCCATTGAGGACCTGACCAGCAGGGCATAGTTCTGGAAGGTTTTGGAGCAACTCAATTATGATGAGTGAATCCTAAGATCCTCTCTTTATTCATGTGTGCCTTTCTATGGAGGACAAAAGCAAGGGAGGAAACAAATCTCTGTAGATACCTAAAAAGTCACAACACCATCTATATATTTCAATGAGAAATATCTTGAAACTCTGTTAAAATTATCTAATCAAGTACTCATGTATCTTTCTCCAGGATAGGGCATATGTTGGGTCATAAGCCAGATCACAATAAATTAAGGAAGAATGAAGCTATACAAAGCAAATTTCTGATCATAATGAAATGAAGCTTCAAATTAATAATAGAAAATGGGAAAATTTAAAAAATATTGATATTAAAATACACTAAAAAAAGTGGGTAAAATGTAGAATTGCAAGAGAAATCAGTAAATATCTCAAAATGAATTAAAACAAGAACACAACATATCAAAACTTATGGGATACAAGTGAAGGCAGTCCTGAAATTTATAGCCCTTAATGCTTATATTAAAAAAGAAGAAAGAGAGACTTCCAGGAAGATGGCATCTGAATAGGTAAGCAGGGCTTACCTCTGTCACAAAAACAACAGAGGAAGGCAAAAAGCTGTCCAATGGACTTGTTTTGGGACTCTTCAGGCCAGGTGAGAGCTGCATAACCCACAGGAGGGTGAGGGAAAGAGAGGTGAAGAAAGCAAAATGAAATCTGTGAGTGAGTTACTAATCCTGGGTTAACAGAGGCCTTCTTCCCTGGGAAGAGGTAAGGTGTGCAGAGTGTGTCAGAGAATGGTTTCCATTCAGCTAATTTGACCAGAAGAGCCCACTTTGAGTCTTGATTCTGACCAGAAAAGAATCACCTGAAAGTGGATTGGAAAGAGTCACCTCCTTGGAAATGTTTGCTAATGAGGACACCTACCAGTTGGCCAGGAAACTGCAAGAAAAAAAAATCTTATAGGTCTCTCTTGTACCAAACTCCTGGGGGAAGAACTGCACTGCAAATCTATTTTGATAATATAAGCTGGGCAAGTTTAAAGACTTAGAATAAGTTGAATCAAAAATCAAGAAGAGTTGTGAGACAAAACCACTAGGCAAGAGGGAGAAATTGAACATCAGAGTAAATTCACTAACATATTCAGATGCCAAGACATCAGCAAAAATTGCAAGTCAACATAAGAAATAGGAAGACATGGCTCAACTAAAGGAACAAACCAAAAATGCTGATGAGATACAGGATTAAAGATGACTAATCACACAAATATCCTAAATCAACTCAAGGAGTTGAAACAAATATGACTAAAGAAATAAAGGCTATTAAGAAGAAACTAGGTGAACATAAAGAAAAATATGAAAGCCTGCAATGAAAGTATCATAGCTTATGGGAATGAAAGACAAAATGGATGAGATTAAAAATAATCAAGCTGTTATAAGGACTACATTTTAAAAATAAAATTTATTGTCTTACAGTTCTGGAAGCCATAAGTCCAAATTGGCTTGGTCTGAGATCAATGATTCAGTCAACAGGAAATATTCCATCTGGAGACCGTAAGGAAGAATCCATTTTCTTGTCTATTCCAACCTGTAAACTTCATTCCTTTAGACTTTTCCAGCTTCTGGTAGCTTTCAGCATTCCTCAGCTCTTGGTCCCTTCCACCATCTTAAAAGCCTACATATCTACTCTGACCAGGGATATTCCCAGAATCCTAGGTCATTACTGAATCTCACACATTTTCTTTTATTGTTTATTTTTGTTTCATTTCTACTATGACATAAGAGCAGTGAAGGTGGGAAGCTTGTATAGTAATAACTGGAATAATTAATGAATGATGGTATGTACACCTTATCAGTTCTGAGGCATTTTGAGAATGAGAACTACCTCTTATCTGCAGTGATGTTTCACCTCCTTATATCCTGAGATTTCTCTGTATTTTTTGTCACAAGTCACTTGGCAACTAATTATAATTGTAGTGAATATCACATTTCCTCACTAAAGATTGAGCAAAGTTTTCATTCCCAGATACCCATACTATTCCAGGTCTGAAAACATTACTTTTCCTCTCAAATTTAAATTAATTTACATCCTATATAACTTAAAATAGCAATAATGGCATTTAAAAGTGAAAATTTATGCACCATCAGGCATTAATTTATCTGTTTCTTCATGTTCCACTAATTACTGTTATGCACATATATACTAAGCATATATAAAGTTACAACACATCATTTTGTATTGTCCACCATTTAGTTAATATTCAATGTTATTTTCAGAGTCACTCTAGTCATTATAATTTGCTGATGAGCACCATCTGCCAGCTGGCCAGATACATAAAAAATATAATCTTAATTATATTAGACATATTACAGGAACAGCTTTTCCTTCACATACTTTTGCAAGTATTGATTTGAAGAAAGTTTCATATTCTTCCTACTAATCATTACAAAATTCTGCATGCAACATAACCAGATCACTTCACAAACTTACGTTATTATCCTAATAATATTTCAATAAAAATAAATTAAGCAATATTCTGAATAGTGTGGGAAAGGATGTTTTGTTAATGGTTTTTCCCCTTTCTGATATTTCTGATGCAACACTAGTTGAATATTTATTCACTTTTATTTTAGGATAAAAGTTTTATTTCTCTCCAATGTGATTGTTCTTGCACACACATGGAGTTTGTATCTTTTCTCTACAATATGAGTTTTCTAATGTTGTCTAAGAGAAGACCTTTGTCTAAAGGTTTTAAAACATTCATGCCATTTGTGTGGGTTCTCTACAGTGTGAATTCTTTCATGTTGTCTAATGTTGGAAGATTTTCTGAAATTTTTCCCACATATTTGTCATCTGTATATTTTTCTTCAGTATGAGTTCTCACATTGGCCTCAGTTCAGAATTTTCTCAAGGCTTTCCCATGTTGCTGACAGGTATATGATTTATTTGTAATGTGGATCTGATTACACTGATTAAAATATAACAGGTCACTGGGGACTTCTTGAAATTGTTCTCCGATATAGGGTTTCTTTCTCATATGAGAAAACACATATTGAATCATTGTGGGGCTATGAATGAAATCTTCTCCCAAGACATTAAATTCTAGTGGATTCTCCAGAGTGTGAGAACTTCTCTGTTGGAAGGAGAAGAGTTTGCTAAAGTTTGCTCACAAATATTCATTAATTTAATTCTCTATGTAAGAAATCAGGATTAATCATTCAGACTGTAGGTAAAATTTTTCACATTAGTTGCATTAAAATGGTGTGTTATTCTTTTGAACAGATTTTATCTTCTTGGTCATCTCAATTTCATAGCCATTTAATTACTTTGAAAGACTTTGTTATGTTTCAAAGTCCAGAGATATGCCATGATTTTTCAATTATTCTTTTATATGTTCTCATTTTACAGTTTTGAAGACAAATTAATTTTTCCCTAAAATTAAAATTTCCAAAATTTTTCTAGGAGAATGTTTAATCACATCTTTATTTCAGCCTGATGATTTTTATGAATTAATTCCCAAGTCTTTATTTGTATGACCTGGGTTAATACACATCAAATTTACCATTGACAAAATGATAGATGAGGCCTAGCTGCAGATATGTCACATAGAAGTAATTTATTCTTTTCAAGCTCACATTCCATGCCTGAAGTGACTGAGGATCATGGAGCCTAGAAAGCAATGTTATGGCATATTTCAGGTGCTAAAAGATAATAAAAATCTGCCAAACAACAAATCTGTACCCAACAAAGCTGGCTTGCAAAAATGAGGGATAGTTCAAAATATTCACAGATAAACAGAAATTAAGAGAGTTTGTCAACAACAGACCTGACCTTCAAGAAATATTAAAGTGAGTGCAACAGTGTGAAAGATAAAAACAGGAGAAACAGCATTGGATGAAAGTTTAGAAAGGAAAATTGTTAGTAACAATAACAAAAAGGATAAAAAGATAAATAAAGACAAAATACATCATATATAAACTTAAAAATAAAATGTCTAATATAAGTACTGTCTTGACTGTAATAACATTAAATATTAATGAAGTAAACTCTCCAATAAAAAGATACAGACTATAAGCATGGATAGGGAAATATGACCCATCTCTAGGTTGTCTACAAGAAACTCATTTTAGATCCTGGTACTCAAGGAAGTTAAAAGTGAAAGGTTTGAAAAATAACCAGAAAAGCATGGGAGTAGCTATATTAATATCAGAGAAAATATACTTTAAATGGAAAACTTTTGTAAGAAATAAAGAATAAAGCTATATATTGATATAAGGGGTAATTTACCAACAAGAAAAAACAATCATAAATATTTATACAACTAACCAAATTACACTGGACAAACAATGGATAAACTAAGAGGAGAAATAGATGCCTCTACAATTACAGTGTGGGAGACTTATACACCATTATCAGGATTATACAGAACATGTTGACAGAGGATTAAAGAACCAGAGACCTTGAAAAATACATTAGAGGATCTAGACCTAAGAGAAATATACAGATATTTTTTTTTATTTTTTATTTTTTTAAAGATTTTATTTATTTATTCATTTATCCCCCCTTTGCTGCTTGTGCTCTCTGGGTCAGCTAACCACACCATGCGGGTGGGCTTGCCTTCACCAGGAGGCCCCAGGAACCGAACCCGGGGCCTCCCATATGGTAAACGGGAGCCCTACTGATTGGGCCACAGCCGCTTCCCTATACAGAACTTTAGATCCATGTACAGGATACACAATCTTCTCAAAAGCAGGTGGATCATTCTCCAGGATAGACCACATGGTAGGTCACAGAAAATCTCAATGAATTTAGAAAGATTGAAATTATGCTAAGTAATTTTTATTACCACAATGGAATGAGGCTGGAAATCAGGAAGCGACAGAGAAGCAGATTAGGCATAAAGATATGGAAATTAAACTACTCATTCTTAAACAGTGGGTCAAGGAAGGAATTGAGAAAGAAACGAGTAACTGCCATTAAATGAATGAAAATGAGAACACAACTTATGAAAACCAATGGGATGCAGCTAATGAAGAGCTGCAAGGGAAATTTATAACCATAAATGCCTATATTAAAAAGAAGAAAGAGCTAAAATCAGAGATCTTAATGCACCTATCAATGAACTAGAAAAAGAGCAACGAACTAAACCTAAAGCAAGCAGAAAGAAAGATATAAGAAAAATTAGAGCAGAATTAAATGAAATTGTAAATAAATAAAAACACTAGAAAAATTAACAAAACCAAATTTTAGTTATTGGGAAGATTAATCAATTTGACAAACCTTTAGCTAGACTAACAAAGAAAAAAGAGAGAAGATACAAATACATAAGAAAAGGAAAGAGGGGATTTCACCACTCATCCCATAAAAATAAAGAGTATCATAAGAGGGAACTTTGAAAAGTTGTATGCTAACAAGTTGGGTAATTTAAATGAAATGGACAAATTTCTAGAAACACACAAGTAATCTACATTGACAGAAGAAGAAATCGATGAGCTCAACAGACCAATCACAAGCGAAAAATTGGATTTGTCATGAAAAATATCCCAACCAAAAAAAAAAAAAAATACAAAAATAAATAACCCAATATCAGATAATTCTACTAATAATACTGGAAAGATTACACACCAGTCCTGTTTAACCTCTTTCAAAAAAATAGAAGTGATGGGAACAGTACCTAACTTACTCTATTCTGCAAACATCACCCTAATATCTAAGTCATGTAAAGATGCCACGAGGAAAGAAAACTACACACAAATACTTCTCATGAAGCTGGATGTTAAAATACTCAACAAAATACTTGCTAATCATGTTCAAAAACCATTCAAATGAATTATATACAATGATCAAGTGGGTTTTATCTTTGGTATACAAGGATGTTTCAATATAAGTAAATAAATCAATGTAATACACCACATTAAGAGTTCCAAAGGAAAAAAAAATCACAGGATCATCTCTATTGATGCAGTAAAAAAGTCCTTTGACTATATACTGCATCCTTTCTTGATAAAAACACTTTGAAAGGAAGGAATAGAATGAAATTTCCTCAACATGATAAAGGGTATATATGAAAAATCCATAGCTAACATAAAACTCAATGTTTAAATGTTAAAGGCTTTCCCTCCAAGATCTGGAATAAGAGAAGGATGCCTACTGTCATTGCTCTTATTTAACATTTTCTTAGAAATACTAACTTGAGCACTTATGCAAGAAAATGAAATAAAATACATTCAAATTTGAAAGGAAGAATTAAATTTTACTATGTGCAGATGACATGATCCTATATGTAGAAAACCCTAAAAATCTACAACAAAACTTCTAGAGCTTATATATGAGTTCAATAAAATAGCAGGATATAAAATCAACAATCAGTAGCATTTCTGTACACTAATAATGAACAATCTGAGGAGGAAATCAAGAAAAATTTCCATTTACCATACCACTATGAGAATAAAATATCTAGGAACCAAATTAATTCATGATGTAAAGGGCTTGTACACTGAAAGCTATAAAACATTGATAAAGGCAAGTAAACAAGACCTAAATTAATGGAAGAATATTCTGTCTTCATGGACTGAAACACTAAATGTCATTAAGATGACTGTCCTACCCAAATTGTTTTACAGATTTAATACAATCTCAGTAAAAATTACAAAAGCATTTTTTAATGTGTTGGAAATGCCAATTATGAAATTTATTTGGAAGGGCAAGGGAACCTAAATAGCCAAAAATATGTTGAAAAACAAAAACAAAATTAGAGGATCAGTCTACCTGACTCTAAAGCACACTGCAAAGCTACAGTGGTCAAAATTGTATGGTATTGGAACAATGATAGCCATACTGAAGAATGGAACTGAATTGAGACTTGTGATATATATACTTACATATATGGTCAACTGATATTCCACAAGGCCACCAAGTCCATTCACCTGGGGCAGAATGGCCTCTTCAACAAATGGTGCTGGGAGAACTGGATTTGCATTTCCAAAAGAATGAGAGACGATCACCATCTCCTGCCTTATACAAAAATTACTCAAGCTGAATCAAAGACCTAAATATAAGATCTAATAGCATAAAACTCCTAGGAGATTACATTGGGAAGCATCTACAAGATCATGTAGTAGGAAATGTTGTCATAAACTTTACACCCTAAATGCAAGAAATGAAATAAAAAAAAAACAAACAGATAAATGGATCTTATAAAATTAAAACTTTTGTGCTTCAAAGGAATTTGTTAAGAAAGTGCAAAAGCAGCTACTCAATTGGAGAAAATATTTATGAACCAATTATCTGATAAGGGGCTAATATCCAGCATAAGTAAGGGAATTCTACATCTTGAAAGGAAAAGAAAAAGAACCCATTTCAAAAATGGGGAAGAGATTTGAATGACACTTTTCCAAAGAGAAAGTAAAAATGCCTCAAAAGCTTATGAACAGATATTCCACATCATTAACTATTAGAGAAATGCAAATCAACACTGCAATGAGATATTATCTTATCCCTATTAGATTGGCAGCTATTAAAAAAAGAAAGGAATCCTGCCACCTTGCCAATTAGTTCCTGGCTTTTAGGTACGTCTCGACTTGTCTCTCCCTTGTGTCACTCTCCTGTTATGTCATCATCTCATTGCATGGTTCGCGGGTCCTGGTGGCTCACCGGATCATGAGGCCTGATAGCTCACCCGTGGGTGGGACCTTGTGACTCAACCACTCGCGTTGCCTGGTGGCACACCTCTGGACGGAGCCTGGCGGTGCACCTTCGCATGGGGCCTGGTGGACCATGTAATCTCTATATCTTTCTTTTTTTCAATTTTTACCAGGAGTTCCTGTGTTTTGAAGCCCAAACCACCCAAGCCACATCCATCCCGCTGCTATATCTCTTAAGATTGACCAAAGATAATCAAAGTTACAGTCTTTTCCATACAGGACTGTCATATAATAAATCAGCCTTAGTTTATCACTAGTATTCTAAAAACCAGACCCAGGGAGAAAATCTAGGTCTGGGGACACATACATGGCTTCTAATATAGCAAAAGTTTAGCCTATGCTGATTATCACAAAATCAGGACAGCAAGAATACTCACACATGGATGAATCTTGAAGACTGGATATCTAATGAAATAAGCCTCTCACTAAAGAACAAATATTGCATGATCTCACTGGCATAATTAAGTGTATTGAACAGATTCACAGTTTTAGAGTCAGGAAGATAGGTTATCAGCAGATATAAAGGGAGTAGAGTGTGGTAAGTTGATGCTCAATATGGGCAAAACACATGACAAGGAAGAAGGATGTGATTTGGCAGTGGATAGGGGCAATAGTGGTTGAAGATACTGTAATATGAGCATAAGCAGGGTGGAGAAGTGGGGTTGGACTATCCAAGGGACTGGATGGAGGGCTGGAGTAAGGAACAGGTGAGTTCTGGGGATTTGTAAGTCTATGGTTTACATATAATGGTGGGATTGTTCTATTGGTAAATATGCAAGGAAGGTTTACTGGTGCCGTTCATTGGTAGTGGGGGAATGTGAGAAAGTGTGCACATGAGGCATGCTTCTATGGAATATGAATGTATTCATCTTGTCATAGGATGTCAACTCAGTGGGTGGAGGCCCACACATTATGTAAGAAAGTATTAAACTCCCATCCTGGGAAGTTCTGCTACATTCTCAAATAGAGGGACAAGTGTCTCAAGGACATAGGCAGTGCTTAATAAAAGAAACAGACCAGTATGGCAAGCCTTCAATATTGATGCATGTAACTCTGAACCTTATTATTCAATAATTGTAACTTAGTGGTTGTCATACTTTTGGAGGGAAAAGAGAGAGAAGAATGAGTGAAATAGAGGGCATTTTGGGGGCATTGGAATTATTCTGCATGATTTTGCATTGATGGATACAGCTCATTTTATATTTTGTCAGAATCTGTAAACTTGTACTGTGCAAAATGTATACCATAACTTAAACCATTGTCATGATTAGTAGAATTGCTTTGATATTTGTTCATAAATTGTATCAAATGTACCATACTCAAGTAGGATATTATTGGTAGGGGAGGATATGGGGAGAAGGGGCTTGATGGGATTCCTCTATATATTCTATGTGACTTTTATGTAAACTAAAAATTCTTGGAAAATAAAGTGAGAAAAAGTAAGACACTGGGCTAACATACAGAAGGCATTGTCTGTATACCTAAAAGATAACAGAGCTTAAGGTGATGAAAGCCACAGAGGAATTTTTTAAAATTTTTAAGTTGATTTTAATTTAATTTATTTTATTTCATTATTAATATTTGGCTTTTTAAATTGACACTTAGCCTAGTAATATATATTGTTTAAGAGTTACCTTCTGAAAGCCTCATTGATATTCAATTGTTGCCTCTCTAAGACATACTCAGCATATAAACTCACTACATTCTACCCAGCATGTGACATGACTCACAAGAATGAACTTCCATGGTACCAAGTGATTATTACCAAGTTCCAAATAATGATGCATTTGGAAAAAGACCTAGATCAAAAAGGGGAAATATTAAATACAAATGAGTTTTTATGGCTAAGAGAATTCAAAGTGAGATAGAAGTTCATTCCAGACTTTATACTTATGCATATCTCAAAAGGATCAAACTGGCTGCAACAGTAAACAGTGCCTCAAAAATGGGTGCTCCTGTGGGGTCTATAGACACCATAGGCAGAAGAGACAACCCCAGGAAATGGCACCCCTTTGGTGACTCTTACCTTGGAATATAAGATAACCTATCTCCCCAATGTGTCAGAGTTAGACTCATTTACAATTGTCCCACACATCATTCTTCTGTCCCTTTCATTCATTCCAGAGAATTATATCTTTTTGCTGTTTATATGCTGGGTGACCCTGTATCTCAGCAGAGTTGCAGGCAACACCTATTCTCCAGCTCATTTGACTCACCTATTGCAACTAAGAAAGCATGAAATTGGAAAATGCCCACTTCAAAATCCAGAGTGTATCTACAATCACAAACAAGACATTTCTATCCATCTGCCCTGTTGTAATCTAAAACACCTCTCAATTCAATGCAGAGAGGGCATCACCATTCCCAAATCCTCAAGACTGAGTAATGAACAAACATAAAGTGGGTCTGCAAGTATGGAATAAATTAGATTTATTATTATTGTAGTAATGGAAGAATGTTTGACACTGATGTAAAGTCAGTGGTCATCAGAGGTTCTGAGGGGAGTTAGAGGGAAGAAGAGTTGTAACATGGGGCAATTTTGGGACATTGAAAATGTTCTACATGAGAGTACAATGACAGATACAACTCATTATACATTTTGTCAAATCCTATAAAATTGTGTGGCACAGATTAAAAACCGTAATGAAAACTAGAGACCATGCTTAGTAGCAATGCTGCAATATGGGTTCAACAATTGTAACAAATGTACCACACTAATGCAAGATGTTGTTAATTGGGGATATTGTGAGAGAAGGATGGGTGTGTTATATGGGAATCCCCTATATTTTTTATTGAAAATATATGTAATCTAAAGCTTCTTTAAAAGTAAAGAAAAAAATGCAGATTCCTTTCCTGAAATGATTGGGGAAAAAAGAAACTACATTATTAGAGAGCCATTAACAGAATTACAAAAATCTAAGTAACACAAATGTTACTATGATATATTTCAATATTGTCAATTAGAGGTAGGGAATGGTGAAAAGATATCACATTAAGGGTTAGAATCTCTTTTTTAAAAAAATGAGAGTTAACGTATTTTCAGGATTAAAATAAGGGGGAAATAAAATGAAGTATAGATATTTGCAGGTAAAGTGAAGATAAACCTGAAAGAGGAGGACCATGGCAATGGAAATTATGTGAAAGTTTAACTGCAATAAGTACATTAATATTCCTTTGCCTAAAGCCAAAGACAATGACAAATGGATTCTTGAATAGAGATGAGTACTTGTGAGATATAATGACATCATTACAGGATTTCTTGCTCTTTTTCAATGCCATTTTTAAGAGATTATCAGTCACTTAAGGACATTTTTTGATGATATTTCCAGTTTATTGACCAAGCCCATTCTTGTGTGATTTCACAGGTTCCTGGATCTTACCTGGTCTCTGGACTTGGAGAAATTTTAATAATACTTTCCACAGTTCCTTTCCTTGCTACAACTGAGAAATCACATCTGATTTGCAGAGTTGACACCCAGTTTATATGAAAGAGATACAATGGATTTTGAATTATATCCTAATAACAGTGTATAATCTTCAAGCCCAGGGCAGGCTATGATGAAGAATAAAGTAAACATTGAAGGTCAAAACGGGGAAGCACAACTTGAACACAGAACATTAAGAATCCTTCGATAGCAAAGTATGCTTGACCATATGCCATAAAACCTTAAGGCTTTGTGGTTATTGTGGTCCATGCCCAGATTGAGAAACTCTAGCAACTTTTTCTTTGCATAAAGGGAAAATTATGTTTCCACAGTGGTTGAATAGCATTTCTTAAAAGAATCCAATAATCATAAGATCTACCAAAAACAAATATTTATATATGGAAAGTATATCCTGATTATTTTTTGACTGTTATGATATACCAACATAGTCCCTAAAGCATAATTATTAGATAATATTTAATCAATTCATATATCCATTTAAATAAAGTTCATTCACTTCTCAAGAAAGTTCTGTGTATTGGAGATTGTGTATCAAGAAAGACATGAAATTTTAGTCTGGAAGATTAGATTTCAGTGGTGTGGAAAAAGATGTCAGTTAATAAGTGGAGAATCAAATTTCTTCCAGATACTTTTAAGTTTTATGAAAAGATAAGGGCAGAACTTGGAATGGCATATGGGAAAACTCTTCCAAATACTTGTTGAATATTTAAAGGATAAATTGGATACATTTGATGGAGAGTTAGATAGATGATGAAGATAAAGATGATAGATGGTAGATAGATAGATGATAGATATAGATAGATAGATAGATAGATAGATAGATAGATAGATAGATGATAGATAGATGATAGATAGATAGATAGATAGATAGATAGATAGATGATAGATAGATAGATAGATAGATAGATAGATAGATAGATAGATGATAGATAGATAGATAGATAGATAGATAAAATTTTGGAAGTTCATCAATAGAAATCTGATGGTTGATAGTTTTCAGTGTCCCTTCTCTAAACAGCATTCTCTGGACTGTGTCTTTCTTGGTCTACTCTTCCTGTGTGAAATCTATGGATACATATTTGAAGGTCACTGATTCCTAAAAAAACAGAGGCATTTAAATTCTGACAGGACTCTCCACATTAATATCACAGTCAGATCAGTTAGATGACATCATGAGGAATGGAGGGGCTATGTGGAGAGAAAGCTCAAATTATGTTTGAAATTTCAGTCAAAACACTATGAATGAAAACCTAGTATTTGTATATTAGATATACTTAAAGAGACATTCACATGATCAACATATAGTGTTTCATTATAAAGCAATATCACAAGGGTTGTGGTGTGATAATAAGAGATAAGGTTAGGTAGTCTAATAGCACAAGTCAGGGACCCTTGAAAACTTCTATATTCTCTTGCAATCCTGGCCTGACTTTTCCTGACTCTAAGAGGCCATACTCAATTTCACCTTGGACCTCCAAATCCTGATCGTCATTTTCTATCTTATCCTGCCCTTATGTATATACTTCTCCCAAATCATTTTGATTTCCTCACATGGGATTTCTAGAAATATTACTCCCAGAACCCTGGCTTTTAGATATATCCTCAAGATCTTGATCCCGTTCATGAAAATTAAAAATGCAGTTCATGATGGTGTTAATCAATTAAACACAGATCATTTTAGCTATCAATATCATCAATCCTCCATGTCTAATCCTTAAACTCCCTTCATCAGAAAGTAACAGATTATATGGGTTGTAATGTACTGTCATATGTCACAAAATTCATATGATAAAGAGGCTCAGAAAACAGAGACTGGGTGGGCACAGGAAAGTACCTATTTCCTCTATCTGATATTTTAGGAAAATCATTACTGAAATCCTGTCCAATATTAATCATTGTTAGTTGTAAAATCCTTGCATTAATCATTTATATACTATAAGTTCCCCTTAACACTTTGTGAATAATGTTATTTCATGTGCAAAATGATAATGTGTTATAAACAGAAGAAAACTCCCCTTTGTATCTGAAATCTAGAAAAAAAGGAAAAATGATGTATTAAATGTAATAGATTCACTTACATTATTCTCAAAATAATTTATAGATTATGATTTATTTGTGAAAAAATATTTATAGATTATTTACAAAAAAGGACATGATCAGAAGTTGAGAAAATTTTAGTAGCATGACAGAATTACATGGCTATAAAATGACAAAGCTAGAAGTTGAGTTTTGCTTTGCATATATGCCATGCTTAAATTTCTGGAACTTTACATACCAAACCTAGGTTTACCCTGGAATGAACCTTTCCACATCAATAACCATGGGTCACAGCTTATGGTTATAGCCACTTTTTTTGCTTGGTTACATGATTGCTTCTCATGACCAGATTTATGTACCACATGGAAACTTTCAGTGCATTGATCCCCCTTGCCAAATATCAGTTACTATAATGTCTCTATCTTCATTATTTCAGTATACTTTAATCCACATTTACTCATTTCAACAGATATTTACCAAGACCAACATTCTGATTTTTCTTATGTCCAATGCACTCTTCTTATGTCTATCAATAAACACTCCACATACTTACAATTTTCTATGATGGCATTGACAGAGAACATGACTAGGGTATTGTTCCTGGTACAAACAGAATCACATTAGTGGTTATCAAGTATGTGGTAACTCTTCTGTATTAATACTGTATTGATAATTAAATAGTTGTGCTATTCTCCATAAACACTTCGAATCTTCTCCATGTCTTTTGAATTTCACACATTCTCACACTGCCCTTCAATTTGAAAAGATTGAATCATCTCCTGCTAAGCAGATGGATCATAAGCACACACCACTCAGAACTGTGTGGGAGAGAGTGTGGTCTATGGTGTGAACTGTGGTCTAAGGATGGTGTCAAGGCCCCAGGATGTGTAAGTCCATTGAGGGTGGTGGGCCACACTTGTGGGAGATGTTTGTGTGGGATGTGGTGGGATATGTGGGAAGTGGGCAACATGGGAATCCCAGTGGGTCCGTGTAATATTTTGGGTATCTAAGCACATCTTAAAATATATTTGTATATATACATAAATAACATTTTTGTAAGCAAATGCACATATATGCATATATATTTATATATCATTTTGCAAATGTTGGTATGTATTGTGAAAATTTTGATTTTTACCCACAATAAAAAAAAAGTGAAAAAAAAATTGGCTACTTAACCTTTAATACCATAATATTTTTTAATATTCCTTGCATGCACACACATTGTCTATTATTTCTCTCCTTTTAAACTGAAAAGTCATGGTACCACTGGCTGAGTTCAATATATTCAATTGAACTCTTACTCTTTTATTTTGTTGGCAACTATAAACTGATCATAAATTCAATCTCTTTTGCCAGAAGCCTCTCCCTCTCTTCAAAATCCATCTTATCATATAAGCTTATATAACTGATGCATGACCTACTTTGGGGGACTTTATTTTTTTCTTTCTCTGACATCTTAGTCTCCTGTTTTCAAACTACTGTAGTTACTCCTTCCACTTATCCACTGTAAAGAAGAGTTAAATACATTATTGGAACATCTTAAAACTAAATCCTAGCCCCTCTTCTCTCCTTTTATCCACTATCCTGACATGCTCACATATTTAATTGATTTTAATTTCTTCCATCCATATCTCTGAATTGATAGTAACAAACTATTTCTCTAGGCTGTTTCTCTGAGCTATCATCATTAGATGCTTAATTGCATACACCTAAAATGGATTATATTTCAGAACATTACCTGTCTCCCTAAATAAAAACATTTCTTTTGTCTTCAGTATCAAGGTTCCCACTAGATATTCAGGGATTGATCCTTTACATTCCTTCACAAAACTACAAAAGACAATGAAGCAATGTTTTTATATCTATAGTAAGCACATTTTCACCATTCATTTCCACCTTAACCACAAACATACATCCTCACTCCATATTCATTTTCTCTAATTCCTAGTTTGAATATGAATTCTTCAGGGATCCTATCACTGAACTCCACCAATGTTAGCATTTACATAAGCTCTATGTTTGCTCTGTCTCTCCCATTGATGTGGACACAGAAAAATCAATCCATGAATGTTAAGATGAGACAAATTTCCCATTGACCAATATACATGCATTTTAAACCAGGAAAAATATGTTTACAATTACCTCACCTACCCTCAGAAGACCAACTACCCGAAATATCTATAGTCATATTAAACGATTATCTTCTGATGAAAAATTCATTGAAAAATAAAGAAGTCATGTTGAACATTTTCTCCATTACTCAGTAGGACCAAATTAGATTGGAAAAATGAGAGAAACCAATACTTTATTGAAGATGTGATGAGAAAATAAGAAATAAAATTTTGATGGTGAGCACTCATTTTATAGAGTTGATGATTTCATGAATCATCCAATTCAAACAATGCATCCTGATTAATTTGCATGTCAATCAAGATAAGTGTAGGGAGTGGATGTGGATCAAGAGTTTGTGTGAATGTTTCCCATGTAGGAGGTCCCATGTTCAATCACTGGCCCATGACCTTAAAAGAAGAGCCTAATCAAGATCTGGCCCTTTATACAAAATAGTTTCCATTTAATTTGGTAAGTCCAGAGATGCAACTAAGTAGAACAGATTATGTACTTTAATTCAGTCATTCTTCTACATATCTCAAAAGCAACCCACACATGACTTACTCCGGATGCGTCTTTCTTTTGTGGATTTTGGTGGTTCTAGGCTATACTATAGAGAATATGCAGCAAGTGAATCCTTAAAGCTATTTATTTCTGAGAGGTATTGTGATTTACCAACATTCTGTCTGGTTATGGGTATCAATTTGACTCTAAATAAATATAAGTATTAATCCTGAAATTTTATATTCAAAATATTAGGGATTCACAGAAAAATACTAGTAGAAACCCATTGAAATATTTAAAGCAGCAAAATTATATGATCATATTTGTGTTTGCAAATTAGTCTTTTACTGAAACATAGAATGAAGTAACTTAGAGGCAATTGGTGACATTTAAGAATTAGATGATTGCTTTGCATAGGAGCTTGAAAGTGAAAATATGAGGGGCAGGATGGAAGGTTATAAGATATAATAAAGAAAAAGCAAATCTCTATCATTTATTTATTTTGTCAGATATAGTTGGGTGCTAATGATGTTAGACTTTGTGCTAAAGACTGAGCATGAAGGTTTGAAAAAAGTTTTTAGAGTGAAAAAGAGCAATAGCAGTTGATAATGAGAAAACTCTGTTAAGTATTATATATGGAGGAAAGCAAAATACAGAGAAGCATATTTTTATAAAATGAGCCCATTTTCTCAGAACAATAACAAATACATGAATGTATTAGAATACAAGTTCATGCATATTTGTATATGTGTACATAATAGAGTACATACATTTGTATAACTTGGGTATAATTATTTAAGTATGAATAATAATAGACAAGTTACCAGTTAGTAAGTATGAATTACCATGGGCTCACTTTAAGGACATGAACAGAGAATCAAGAATTAAAACATGCTTAAAAGATGGTGGGGAAAATGGCAAAGTAAGAAGCTCCAAGAATAGTCCTTCCACCAAAACAACCACTGAAGAGGCAGGAGCTGTCTGAATCAACAATTTTGAAATTCTGGTGACTAGTGGAATAGTGTGCAACCTCCAAAAAGGAGCAGGAGAAAGAGACTTGTAACTTGAAATAAATGCTACTGAGTTTCAGCCTCCCTGCAGCGATTACTGCCCCCCTTCCCCTAATCTTGTAGTGGGCACCACTGGGGAATAATTTATGGTACAGTCACATGATACCATAATATTATATAGTCATTGGAATGAAAGAGTTATAGCAGTTGAGTAACAGAAAGCTCTGTGAATTGTTATTTAAGAAGGAAAGCAAGATGCAGAAGAGTACATATGAAACGATTCATTTGGGTAAAACAACAAATACATGGATATGTTGAACAAATGTAGGGGTATTTATGAATGCATTAAAGAGTAGATATGTATATCTGAATATCGGGTGTGATTGTTCAGGCACAGATAAGGCAGACTACTTACTAGATTGTTAATATGAATTGCCTTGGATTCACTTGTGAGACAGGTAGAGGTAGAACATGCAGAAAAGATTGAAATTAAAGAAAAGAGCATAGATAACATGTGCTCCTGTATAGAATTATTTATGAGTGTGTGCAATGTGTACTATAATGGGTCCCATTTATATAATTCATGTGTCAACATGAAATTAAAAAATTAGAATATCCAAAATTGTAGTTACTGAATTACAGGGAAACATGATAGTTTATTAAATGTAAAAGGTGAATAGAAATAGGGGACAGTGTGACCTATTTTCTAAAAGGCAAAGAGATCTACATGAATATCTGTACCTGTATGTATGTCCCCCAGAAAAGAAGACAGCATTTAAGAATACACATGTGTCATTAACATTGGGCACATTGAGGGAAGAGGTATAATTTACATGAGGGAATGGCTCTACTTTTTTTATTTATACAAGTTTATAATGTTTATAAGTTAAAAAATTAATAGATATGAATTTATAAATATTTCATTGGATATTTTCTAAAAATTATTTTATTCATTGGATGAAAAGCATGACTACAGACTGTAACAAGGCCAGACACAGCAGATCTATTTCCTATTTGAAAACAATGACCTCATCTTATCTCTATACCTAGAAATAACCAAAAACTATTTTATGAGAGTTAATGTGCTTATTCTTGATGTAACTATTTTTTTAACAATAATTTAAAGAAGTTTTAGATTACAGAAAAGTTACATTGAAAATATAGGGGATTCCCATATACCCCACCCCATTCTCTTCTCACCTTTCCCCCTATTAATAACATCTCACATTAGTGTTATACATTTTTTACAATTGATGAACAAATATTGAAACATTGCTACCAACCATGGTGTATAGTTTACATTATGGTTTACACTTTGCAAAGCACAATTTTATAGGTTTTGAGAAAATGTATAAGGCTCTGTATCCATCATTGCAATATCAAGCAGAAGAAAATGCTCTATGTTCTACCTAGTCTTTCTTCCCCCTCCCCTCAGAATCTCTGGTAATCTCTATCTTTATACCAATGTTGAAGTAACTATAAAGAGTGCATTTCTAGAGATAGAGAGTAGTTGGACAAGAGTGCAGTTCAATAGGCAACATATCGGCCACTACAAGATTCTCTTTCTCATATACTGCTCTCACATTTTCCCCCAATGTGCTCTGCTTGAAAACTCACCATTGTACACTCTAGGCCTTCTCAGAAGACTGAACAAATGGGGAGTTAACTGAGAAGATGTAATTTATAAGGAAAAAGATTTTAGGCAAAAGGTCTTCAAGGAGTTGGAAGCCATGAGCCAGTCTCTGCCCAACCTCTACCCAGCTCCTACTGTGGTACATCTGTGCTACGCAGGCTTTTATTTTTCATGGTGGTAGTATACAGATTAACCACCTCTTAAAGTCCTCAATTACCTCTTCCTCAGAAGCTAATGATCATTAGCTGTCACAATCTATCTGCAAAAATAGGACACAATGGGGATGGATGTGATTGTCCTGAAGGCCCTGACCACCTTTCTGGTATCTCTGAAAGCTTCTCTGTGCCATTCTGGGTCTCATAGCTCAGGGAGATGGATATGCCTCTGGTACCTCCATGAGTTCCCAGGCCCTGGGGATTGATGCTTGGCTATGAGTTATGCTCTGCTGCCCACTAGAAAATTTGGGTCTGAATTTGGCTCTCCCATACTTCTGATTATATAGGTTGTTCTAGTTCAGTTCAGGTTTAGGATAACTTTACCTCTCTACTTTGCCTTTACTATGATCTGTGCTTTTTTCTATGTGATGATCTCAGGATAGGTCAGGCCATAGAACAGAAAAAAATAAAAGCCAACAAGACTCAATGATATGTGTAAAATCACAGGAGAAAATCTATTTAAATGTTCTCAGACATTTAAGGAGAGCTTTGCAGCAGTATATTCATGATGTACCAGTTCTACTCTTACCCAGAGAAGTAAAGTGCTCAGCAGAATTCTTCTACCTCAACTGCCACTTCAACTGAACTAAGAGGAAACAATATATCATAAACCCAAATTCAGTTTCTTCCTGTGAGGAAACTGCTCACTTTATCTCACAATTCCCTCCCATCATCTTACAATGCCCTCCTTCTTTTCATGGCCTGTAGGTTAGCCCATTGTTTCCATGCAGGCACAATTCCCCACAGCCTTGCACTGATTGTTCCTTCAACTATGAAAAAAAAATGTTACATCATCCTTCAGAAATAACCTTACCATGGCGCTGGCTTGTTTGAGATTCTCTTCAGCATCACACGCCCCAATAATATCCCATTTCTCCTTCCTGGCATACAGGGTGCTTCATATTCAGGGTCTTCTAGAACTCTTGTTCTGATAAGCCTTCTATATTCTTTTGACCTGGATAAGGTTCTTAGCCTGAACTGATGTTCAGTTCCTCCTAGTGTAGGTGATACCCATGAGGCTGGGGTAAGCTAGGAGCTGTAGTGGATGGAATGCTGCTTCTTAAAGAGCAGATGTATTGAAGTAGCCTGAAGAGAGGTCTTCACAGCAAGGTTCCCATTTCTCAGCCCAAGCATCCTGATCTTTCCAAATCAGAGTGTCTTCCCAAAGGTCTTTAAGCACTTCACCCTCTCCTTGAAAATGTGCTGCTCTCAGTTTCTTCTGACTTCTCCTGTAAGCAGAAACAGATTTCTTCCCTTTTTCACTTCCTTTCTCATTTGGCCTTCAGGATTCACTGAGCCAGTTGGTAGCACTCTGGAATGGGGTTGTTCTCAGTGGGACCTCCACCTCTCCAGCATCTCCTCAAAGAGGACATGGCAGTTGAATCCCTCTTCACCTCATGCTGTACATGTGCCAAGTAATACCTCCATGGAGGGGAACACATGTCAACAAGCCATGCAATGAAAACCATGCTGCCTGGTGACCAGCCAGACTGGGGTCACAGCACGGGGCCTCTCATCCTTGTCCACCTTTACAGTGGGCTCAGGGATGCAAGTCTCAGGTTCCTCCTGGAAGGGCTTTTGGGAGCTTCGCAAGGACTCAGTGTTGATTAGACTGGGGAAAAAGCTGATAGTGCTTTCTTTGGAGAGTTCAAACTCAGAGATCCGGGATGTTTTTCCCACTGGTGAATATGTGGTTTTGGTTTGCCCCTCAACAGCTAGACCTTTACTCTGTGCACTCTGCTAAAATATTTCCACCTAACCTTTGACAATCTGAAGCAGACCCATAGGTGAATGAAGTAATGGTCTTCTCCGTGGAAATTAAGGAAGACATCTCTGATACTCTTTGAATCTTGCTGGGCCTGGACAGAGGAGCCTGTGATAAGGTAGCCCCTTATAGCAAACATCTTTCCTCTTTGAAAACAGTCTAATAAATATTGGGATTTTATGTTTACAACTACAGATTCATATATACATATATGAATTTTGGTATTTATTTTTGAATTCCAAATTATTTTCTCATTTGTAACATTGAAATCATTTCATATGCCTGAACCTTCCTAATAGTATGTTACTTCTTTAAAGAAGTATTTTATGAAAATGATTTTCTTAGGAAATTCAGAATGCAAACACTGAAATAGGAGAAATGGTGACCTCTTTTTAATGTGTTTCCAGAGTTCTTTTAAGGGAAGGCTTATGAAAATAAATTATGTTTAAAGAAAGATTATAACTCATATAATGTGCATTAGTTCCCACAGTTTTAGCGCTTCTTTCTGGCATTTTTAAGCCAAGAACAGTTTAATGTTAAAATTACTTTTTCCTGAAAAGAACGTTCTTTTACCATGCCTTTATTAGATGATCTCAATTATATTGCTTTCTTAAATTCCTCAAAAGACAGAATCTCATTAGAAAATGTAATAACAATTACACTGAAGTAAAAATCTTTCTGAACACCCGGTTCCCCTGTCCCCCACTCCTCTTCCCCATTTACCATTTCTTCCCTTTATATCTATACAAAATATTTAGATTTTGGAATATATAATTGAATAAATTTTCTGAGCCAATTCTGGAAACCCCTCAGACTAAAAATTCTGGTATTTGCTCACTCATTTATTCATTTATTCATTCATATTAAGATATTTTTTTAATTTTCCACTAAGTAACAAAAAGTACTTTCTCAGCAAAAGCTTCAGTGAGCTTTACTCCTTACTTCAGATCCATCATTTTTATTCTGGCCCAGGATAAATCAGGTCCCAGAGAAATCATGGGAACCCTGGACAGGGAGAATCAGACCCCTCATTTTCCAGCTCCCATCAGTCAGACAATTTTTCTTCCATCCTTACCTAAAGTTTTAGAGAAAGTTCTCTTCTTCCCAGATTGTTGTTTCATATTACCTCGGTGAATGTGAATCTAAAAAAAACAGTTTCTGCAAGATTGTATCACTTGTCCTAGATATAAGTGCTGTCCCAAATTTTCCTGAGATTTGGATTCTGATTTTAACCTGTTTATAGCCAAAGTACCCTCCCACAGGGAGATCTGAGATAAACAACCTCACAGAGGAGCAGTTGGTAGCTGAGTGAGCACCAAGGCTTCCAGTAACCCTTTTGTGACATCATCACTGACATAGCTCTGTTCTGTGGGCTCAGTTTGAATCTAAATGTAGCAACAAGAAAAACATGGCATCAGTCAAAGAAGCATATTTTGGTGAGAGAAGTGAGATTATATAATAAAAATGAATTGAAACCTTTCCCTTTCCTCAAAAAAAGTGCTGTCAGTTGTGGGAGAGAGAAAAAAGTACAGAGATTGATAACTAAATGTGATGGGATATTTCTTTCTCCCAAACCTCTCATGGAATATGGTAGTTATGCTTCATCTTAAAATGAAGGTCTAGCATGTTCCCTGGCTAGGACTGTTCAGAGCCAGCTTTGGTAGTTGCTGCAAGGGGGAGAAGAATCAGTAACATATCTCATAATGCAGCAAGCCTCTTATGAATAAACATGATGAAGTGGACATTTGAATAAAAGTGATGTAGAAACTCCTAAAAATTTCTACAAACCAGTTAAGGGAGTGTCTACTCTGAAAAGTCAATTAGTATGTGGTAGTTTCAAGCGGGTTTGTAAGTGGCAGTTTCACTGACTACAGCCTAGTTCCTATGTTTAAGACTTACCTTCATCCTTTACTGACCATGTGTTCTTGGATGTTTCATTTGACCTCTCCATGCTTCACTTTACTCATCTGAAAATAGAGAGGAATTTATCTCTCACTAAGTTTTCTTATTAATATAAAATAATCTAACACATGTAGACACAAAACAATGAAAGGCTTGTAGATATTAACACCATGTAAATGCTAGCTGTTACTGTTATGCTGTAGGTCACAGTTTGCTTAGTATGTCCAGACTAGGTAATTTCCCTGATTTATGGTCTCAGAATGCCTAAAATTTAAATTTCATCCTAGCCCTGCTTATGAATCTTAAGAATGGTATTTAAAAATATCTTATTACTCTTATTAATAATATCTTACTTATGTTTGTACTTACAAACCTTATTCTTATAAAATTGAAACTTAGCCTAGTCATATATTTTCCTTAAGAGTTATCTCCTGAAAATCTCTTTATTATTCATATGTGGCCTCTGTCTAAACCAAACTCAGCATAGAAGCTCACAGCCTTTCCCCTGGCATGGGACATGATACCTGGGAATGGGCTTTCTGACACAAAGTGATAATTCCCAAATGCCAGTTAGCAATGCATTTGGAAAAAGACCTTGACTAAATGGGGAAGTAGTAAATATAAATCAGTTTTTTTATGGCTAAGAGATTTCAAACATGACTCAGGATTTCATTCCAGTGGTTACATGTATGTATGTCTTTGAAAGATCTGTCTGACTTCCATAGAAAACAATGCCTCCAGCCTGAAATCTCTAGAATTTTCTGCACAGTATAAGCAGGGCATTCAACCCCAGCAAATCAAAACCCAGTCAGTAGGGCTTTCCTTGGAATATATGATAACTTATCTCCCCAATGTAGCAGAGTTAGACTCATGCATAATTTTCCTATACATTGTTCTTTTGTACATTTTATTTGAACCTATAAGTAGCATAGTACCAGTTAAATATATGCCCCAGAAATTTAAATCTTTGGGCTATCCATGTACTAGTTAAACCTTGAATCTCAGCAGAGTTGCAGCCAACACCGACTTTCCAGTTCATCAGACTTGCCCAGGACAACTAACAAAAGGATGATAATGGAGAACACCCATTCCTGTGGGAAAACAGCCTGAAGTTGCAATGCTTCCCTGAAGCAAACAAAGCATCCTTAATGCTGGTTAGAAACATTGCAGTTTTGTGCAGAATATTCTGGGTGGGTCGAACAGCAATGACTAAAGAACTTACTATGTTGCAAAGAGATAAGTGGACGTTCTCTGCATTATATTTCTCCTTTTGCAGACTCCCAATAAATAGAGTGTTGAAACCAGAATCTGGGCTTTCAGTCCTTGAGACTGTTAGTCCCCTGGTCTCATCTTTTCTCTATTGTGTGTTTGTCTTTTCCTTAAGGTCTGCAGTGCCTTCCTTTCTGACCATTCATTGTTCAGCTGGTCTCAACAAGTGTCTCCTGAACAAGGATGGATTAGAAGAAGATTCACTTTGAGTGAAATTAGAATGGTGGTGTAACACTGTAGAGCCCTGAGAAGGTGAAGAGGACTCTGGAGTCACTGGTAAGGTAGGGACAACTCTTGGGCATAATTCAGGGTAACTATGGGAAACAGAGACAACATGGCAAAGTACCAGCACTATGCTTGTCTCCTAAAGCAAATTCTTAAAGCTGGAAGTACCAAAGCTAGTGAGGTTTGTCTTTTAGAGCTCTTACAACATATTGAGAAATACTGCACTTGGTTTCCTGCATTAGGTAGTTCAGAATTAGAAGATTGGGAGAAAGTAAGAAGAGAATTAAAGAAATTACATGTTCAAGGGGCGCAGATCTCGACTACTATTTGGCCTACTTGGTCTATTGTTAAATCAGTACTGGAACCTTTATAAACAGAGAATGAAGAGGAAATAGATGAGGAGAAAGAGAAATTTGTAGATAGTTCCCCTCAGGATTTTCTTAAAGATACTTTCCCTGAAAGCATTCTCCCTTACTGCCCATGGTGCCATAAGGAAAAGCATTGGACAGATAAATTAGATCTAAATATGATAAAGATGGGAATCCTCAGCCTGGAAATGGACAATGGGACACTCCCTCTGGTGCGCCAAAATATTTCCAGAGTGCTTTGGTCAATTATACCCAATCTAAACAGAGCCATTCGGCTCCGTCCCCACAGCTTTCAGATCCTTGGAAAACTTATGTGTAACCACGTAGGGAAGTGCCGGCCTGAACCTTGCCACTACTGAAAAATTAATACTTAAGAAACAAAATAAAGTCTGTCTAGCCAATTCAGGAGTGAAAGGGCTTATTCCAGAAAATTTAGTGAGATTAATATTGGGAAGATCTATTATTAGTTGCAGGGACATCACTATGGGGAAAAACAGATAAATTCACGTTTCCAGTGAAATATTTAAACTCATTTATCAATTATTCATAAGGCAAGTAAAAGTAAGAAATCAAAGATAAAATAACACAATTAAAAACTGCAGTCGTATTTCGACAAATATACAATTTTACGTCCAACAATGAATGAATGCATATTCTTACATACAGAGATAGAATATTTCTAAAGTACTTATTAGAGTGTTAAAAAAATGCCTCAATAAACTTTAAACAAGAGACATTGTACAGAACTGTGAATTTAAGGTAGAAGTTAACAATAATTGATTTTTTATATATTTGGAAATTTAGAGGAAACCATCCTAAATGTTTTTAAAGACTAAACAATCTTAGAAAAATATTTAAAAAGCTTTAATTAAATATTGAATTGGTTTCACTTTGGACATGTAAATAGCTTGCATAGTCTTCACTCCCAGCCTCTAAACAAGAAAAATTATGAAAAACTGACTGTCGGCAAATCTTAGACCCCTTAGACAATTGAGGTTCCTTGGGAAAAAACTCCTCAAACACTGAAGAGAAGGGCAGATACTAACAATCACATTTATAGCACAGAAACCACAAAAGCTGCAGTCTGCCTGAGGAATGATTTATGGAGTAAAGTAGACTTATTGGTATTCCACAAGAGACTTATTTTGATTAAAGCAATGGAAGAAATTATATCATTGATGTGGAGGTAGTGGCCACTGGAGGTTCTGAAGACAGGGAGAGGGAAAAACAGGTATAATATGGGAGCATTTTCAGGACTTGGGAATTGTCCTGAATAACAATGCAATGACAGATACAGGACATTACATATCTTGCCATAACTTACAAAATTGTGTGGGAAAGAGTGTAAACAAAAGTGTAAACTATAATCCATGGTTACTGGCAATGCTCCAAAATGTTTTCATCAATTGTAACAAATGTACCCCACAAATGAAGGATGTTATTGCTGTGGGAAAATGTGGGAGATGTAGGGAGTGGGGCAAAGGGGAATTCCCTATATATTTAGTAACAAGATACTTAGATTACATAAATGTTACACAAAAGATATAAGGATTTCCATATGCACCACTCCCCACACCTCCCACACCCTCTGATATGAATATCTTTCATTAGTGTGGCACATTAATTGCAATTATAAAAGCATCCTGGGGCTTCATCATTAATAATGGATCATAGTTCACATTCTCCCACACAGTTTTGCATGTGAGGTGATGATATAAAATGGCCTAAAACTGTCATTGCAACATCATTCAGGACAATTCCCAGTCCCAAAAAAGGCCCCATATTACAACTGCTTTTCCCTCTCCTTGCCCCAAGAGCCTCCAGTGGCCACTGGTCCACATAAATGTTGTAATTTCTTACATTGCTAGAATCACAATATGTCTGTAGTGGAACACCAATAAGTCCACTGTAGTCCATAGCTCTTCCTCCAATCACAAGGATTCTGGGATGGTGATAACCACTCCAACTCCAATTGAGAGGGGGCTTATATCCCATGGGGAATATGGATGGGACTATCCTGCCTGCAGCTGCAGACTTTCTCCATTCCCTGAGATGACCATTGTCCATCATCATCTCCCCACCAGTTGTCCTAGGTGAGTCCAATGAGTTGTAGAATAGGTGTTGCAACTCCACCGAGGTTCCAGGCTGAGCTGGCACATGGACAGCCCAAAAACTTGAGTCTTGTATGTACACCTACAAACTCCAGCACCAAGTATAGGTTTAAGTAGAAGGGATAGACGAGCCATGTTCAGGAAAGACATAATTGAGTCCAAATCTGTCACTCACAGGAGCACAAACTCCAAAGTAGGGCCTACTGTCAAGGCACCAAACTGTAGAGAAATCCACCCTTCACTGAAGGATCTGGGTGTCTCCAGAGCTTTCAGGAGCCCCCATATTTGGGGTAGTATCCACTTTGGTGGTCTATGAGATCCTTCTGTGATGTGCATAAACATGACCTCTGGGATAATATCTTGACCCACTTTGAAATCTCTTAGCTGTATCAACTCATTTATCTTTTCCTTTTTACCCTTTTTCTTGAGGTCTTTTTCCAGTTGCATTGCATGTTGGCGCTTGGCAGCCATCCCTCGATGCCAGGAAGGCTCATCCCTGGGAGTCATGTCCCTTTCTGGGGGAGAGATAATGCCTTCATATGCTGATTTTGGCTTGGAGAAAGGCTGTATTTGAGCCACAAGGAGGCTCTCATGAGGTAACCCTTAGGCACCCAATAACAATAGGTTAAGTTTCAATTTCAAAAGTAAAGACTCATAAGCCTAGTCATCAATATCAAAAGCCCTTTGCCAGCCACTGCCCCTGCATTTGGGAGACTGTTGCTGCTCCCTTAGAGAATGTGGCAGAGCCCTCCAGAATGGGAATTCAGTATTCTCTTGGTTATTGTGTGAGTCTCCACCCACTGTGACAATGTCCCATGAATATTTAAACATTTTTACAGGTGTTATATGTATGCTTAGGTGAACATCCTCCCAAGCATCCCCCATCACTGTCACCCCACACCAGCCATCTTCCCCCACCCCATGGAGTTGTCCTGAATGACATTATAATGACAGATACAGGACATTACATATCTTGCCCTAACCTACAAAATTGTGTGGGAAAGAGTGTAAACTACAATGTAAACTATAATCCATGCTTAGTGGCAATGCTACAAAATGTTTTCATCCATTTTAACAAATGTACCCAATTAATGAAGGATGTTGTTAATGTGGGAAAATGAGGGAGATGTAGGGAATGGGGCATATCGGCATCCCTTATATTTTTGTGTAACATTTATGTAATCTAAGTATCTTTTAAAAAATAAAATAAAAAATATATTAAAAAAAATAAAGAATCTTAGAAACCAAAAAAATGTGAGGGGGTAAATAAATGAGGAATTGCTGGAGTGCAAGTATGAGCTAGCTTGAGAGACAAAATTTCCTCAGGTTAAATTTTAGGGGCACCCACATTGCTTGAGTCTTATCTACAGAAATCCAATTGGATTACCACTATGAATTTCAGAGAAAAATATTCTTATGTTTTCAGGAGTGGAGGGGAAAAATGACAATTTTGAAATAAAACAAAAGCAGCCCATTCTCATTAATGATTTCCTGCCCTATTTTACCATAACCTAACCAAAGAAGGTTTTTCCAGATTAACCTGATTGGGGAAATGGAAATATAAGATTTCTCTTGTTCCATCCCCACACAAACAATTTCTGTGATCAATCTTTAATTTTAGGCATTCAAGTGGTATTTGCATTTATATAATGACTAATGATGTCTAGTATATATTCATCTATTATTTGCTAAGTTTATTTCACCCTTGATGAATTACCTGTTGAAAACATTGATTCATTTTTAATTGGGTTGTACAATTTTACTGTGCTTATTTCTATTGGGTTTTTCATTTTTTCTTGCTCATATATAATAAATGTTTATCTAATCTAAATAGTAGTTCTTTGATGACTATATGGTTTTCAAATATATTCTTCTAGGCCATAACATATTTTTTTTCTTTATATTTACAATCTCATTCTTGTAAGAATATTTTTCACCTTTTAAAAGTCATTTATCATGCTTTTTCTTTCTTTTGATTATAGTTTTGTATTGACTATAACATTTCCTTTTCTAATCCAAGGACCTAATGATTTTCTTCTATGTTTCATTGTAGATACTGCATATTTTATATTTTATGTAGAAATCTATGGTCCATTTTGAATTAATGTAGGTATAGTGTGTGTGGTACAGGTCATTGTTAATTTGCTGTGTATATGTATGTCCAATTGTTCCATCAAAATTTGTTGAAAACAATATTATTTCCTCAAAGAATTTTTTACATTCCTTTTCTTAGACTTAGTAGATCATATTTGTGTAGATCTAATTGTGAACTCTCTAGTGGGTTTGACTAATTTAATTGTCCATCTTTTTGAAATTACCACAATTATTTGATTACTGTTGGTTTGTGCAATACCTTGAAATCAATTATGCAATATAAGCATCTTTTAAAATATATATGAAAAAAAATAATATTCATGTAAGCAAATGCACATATATGCATATATATCTTTATATCATTTTACAAATATTGGTTTGTATTATGAAAAAAAAATTTTTACCCACAATAAAAAATTAAAAAAAAAACCAAAAAACTATTCAACCCCCCCCCCAAATAGTGTAATTTTTCAAATTTATTCTCATAAATTTGTGGGGGCTGCCCTAGATGCTTTAAATTTCCCTAAAAATATTATAATTAGGTTTTAAAAATCTAAAAAGAAAAGTCAGTATGTAGGTATTACAAGTGACATCTGAAAAAGAGTTGAATTGGATCAAAGATGAGGGAATAGAGGTCAGCAGCTCTACTCATCCTTCAGAAGTAGAGCGATAACTGGTAGGCTTATTAAGCATTGGGAAGCTCTAATGGTTTGGGGCAAACAGAGTGGTTAGATTGTCAGGGATTTGCCTAGTTAGGCTGCTGGGGAGTGGTAAGACCACAAGGTGGCAAGAGTGGGCACATGGCATGAAGAGGCTTACCTGTATACCTGTGACCTGAAAAGAAAGTCCATGGATTTTGCTTAGCATTTTATTTTATTTGTTTCTTTCCTCTTTAAGTTACCCATGGAGTTAGGGCACCACAGAGCAATAGGCAGGTGCAGATGGTTGACATGCAGGAACCTAACCAGACTCCAGTGGCTTGAGGGGAAAGTGCAGATTTTTTCTCTCTCTCTCTTTTTCCAGGTACTCAGGGAGCACCAGGGCCATGGAGCAATAGGTGGGCATGTGGAAATGAGAAGGATGATCCTAGCTGGACACTAGTTGCCTAAAAGTGTTACCTGGACTTTTCTTCCTCCCTCCCTCCCTCCCTCCCTTCCTCCCTCCCTCCCTCCCTCCTTCCCTCCCTTGCTTCCTTCCTTTCTTCCTTCCTTCCTTCCATCTTTTTACTTTCTTTTTTCTCTTCCTTTTCTCCCTTTATCCCCTTTGCATTTCCTTTTTTTTCCTCTTTTATCTTTTTTTTTTTATTTTATTCAGTTTAAGACAGGCAAATTTAAATATTTGGAATAATTGGAATTAAGTGTCAAAGAAGAATCTTAACATTAAAAATAAAAATAAAATTAAAAATAAAACCCTAAGCAAGAAGAAGCTATCCAAAAAAATAAACTCATCATGTTGAAAAGATGCTTGATATCAGAAAAATATACAAACCATGCTAAGAAATAGAAGCTATGGCACAAAGTAACAACCTAAAAAGGCAAAGGAGATGTAGAATTTCAAACAACTAATCCAAGATTTCCACAGAAATCTTCAAAAAAAAGGAGATGAAGGAAAAAACCAAGGATATTAGAAGAACTTGGTGAACATAAAGAAGAAATTGTAAGCATATATTAAAAAAAGAAATCTTATGTTAATGAAAGATACAATAAAAGAAATAAAAAATACAGTTGAATCAAACAACAGCAGATTCAAACAGGAAGAAGAAACAATCAATGAATTAGAAGATAGAATATAAGCAAATTCACAGATAAAAAAGATGCAGAAAAACATGGAAAAAATGAACAGGTACTCAGGGGATTGAATGAAAACATGAAGAGTGCAAACGTACACATTATGGGTTTCCCAGAGTGAGACTAGAAGGTCAAGGGTATAGAGGAAGTGTATGAAGAAATAGTGGCTGAAATTTTTCCAATTTTATGAGGGACATGGATGTACACATCCACAAAGGTCACCTTACTCAAAACAGAAAAAATACTAATAGATCTCTTTTAAGAAACATAGTAATCAGATTGTCAAATACCAAAAATAAAGAGAGAATCCTGAAATCAGTAAGAGAAAAGGAGATAAATCACATATAAAGGATGCTCTATAAGATTAAGTGCTGATTTCTCATCTGAAACCTTGGAGGCACAAAGGCAGTGGTATGACATTGTAACAGTCCTGAAAGAGGAAAAAAATGACAACTAATATTCTGTATTCAACAAAATTATCTTTCAAAAGTGAGGGATAAATTAACATATTCACAAATAAACAGAAGTTGCCAGTTGGTCAACAATAAACCTGCCTTTCAAAAAATACTAAAGGAAGAGCTGCAAGTTGAAAAGAAAAGACAGGAGAAGGACGTTTAGTTTAGAGTTTAGAAAGGAAGATTATTATAAAGTATAAAAAAAGGATCAAAACATAAGCAAAAATAAGATATAACATACATAAGCCTAATGGCTGAATTAGGAATTTAATTTACTCTAATGACATTGAATGTTAAGGGATTAAAGACCATATTTAAGAGAAAGATGGGCAAAATGTGTAAAAATATGGTCTATATGCTATGCACAAGAGATTCACATTCTACCAAAGGACACAAATAGGTGCAAGTGAAGGTTTTAAAACAATTTTTCTATACACAACAAAACCAAAAAATAAAAGGACTGAGGTAGCTATACTAATATTGGACATAATAGACTTTAAATGTAAAATTGTTGTAAGAGACAATGAAGGACTCTATATTCTAATAAAAGTGGCAATCAAACAAGTAGAAAGAACAATCATAAATATTTATGCAACTAACCAGGATGTCCCAGAATACATGAAGCAATAACTAGCAAAGTTGAAGAAAGAAATAGACACCCCTACGCTCATATTCAGGCACTTCAATACACCACTTTCAGCAATAGACAGAACATCTAGACAGAGGATCAATAAAGAAACAGAGATCAAGAATAAAACATTAAGGGAACTAGACCTAATGATACATATGTAACATTGCAACTTCAAACTGTAGGATATATACCCTTCAAGAGCATTTATGGATCATTCTTCAGGATAGATCATATGTTAGTTCATAGAATAAGTGACAATGAATTTATAAAGATTGAAATTATACAAAGCACTTTCTCTGACCAAAAGGGAATGAAGCTAGAAATCAATAATGGGCAGAGAACTAGAAAATTCACAAATATATGGATTTTAAAAAATAGGCTATAACAATCAGTGGGTCAAGGAGTAAATTGCATGAGAAATTAGTAAATATTTTGAGGCAAATGAAAATGAGAACACAACATATCAAAATTTATGGGAAGTAATTAAGTCAGTACAGAGAAGAAAATTTATAGCCCTCAATGCCTACATTAAAAAAAAAAGAAACAGCTAAAATCAAAGACCTTAACTGCACATCTGGAGGAACTAGGAAAAGAACAGCAAACTAATTCCAAAGCAAGAAGAAGGAAATAAATAACAAGGAGCAGAGCAGAATTAAATGAAATTGAGAAAAAAGAGAAAGAATTAACAAAACCAAAACTGTTTTTTTGAGAAGATTCATAAAATTGACAAACCCTTAGCCAGACTAAGAAAAAAAGAGAGAACATGCAAATAAAATCAGAAATGCGAGAGGGGACATCATTAGTGACCCCACAGAAATAAAAAGGTTAATAAGAGGACACTCTGAAAAATTGTATGCCAACAAGTTGGACAACTAAGATAAAATAGACATATTTCTAGAAACACACAACTACCTAGATGAAAAATGTAATAGAAGACATCCACAGACCAATTATAAGTAATAAGATTGAATCAGTCATCAAAAGCTTCCAAATAAATAAAGGCCCAGGATCAGATGGCTACACAGATGAATTCTCCATATCATTTCAAAAAGTAGTAGTATCATTCTACTCAAACTCTTCAAAAAATTTGAAAGGAGTGAACATTACCTAACTCATTCTGTGAAGTCAACATCACCCTAGTACCAAAGCCACATAAAGATGCGACAGAAAAGAATATTATCAACCAATCTGCAATTAAATTAGATGAAAAAAATCCACAAAAATATTTGCAAATTGAATCCAAGAACATATAAAATGAATTATACAACAAGATCAAGTGGGTTTTATCCCACATATGCAAAGATATTTCACTATAAGAGGAGCAATTATTATAATATACCACATTAACATATTGAGGGAGAAAAATCATATGAACATCTCTAGCAATGCAGAAAAGGTATCTGACAAAACTCAGTATCCATTCTTGATAAAAACACATCAAATGATAGAAATAGAAGGAATCTTCCTCAACATGGCCCATTTAACAAAAATATCAGGACACAGAGTAAAATATTATTTTTCACACTATTAGATGAAAGAGATAGTCTATGAGACATTTAGTAAAATCAAAATGTCATAGAAAAGTTGATAATTAGAGAGGATACAACGAACTACTTATAATTATGATTGATTTTAAATATCTAGGATTATCGTGATAATTAATCTAAGGTTCTCTCAGGTCTTTTAAGAATACTAAAATAGTCTCGAAGTGTCTAAATGTTCCCTATCAATAGATACATAGGGACAGCTATAGGCTTGAGGAAATAAGAAAAAGGATAAAATTGGAAGTTTGACCAAGACAAAAATTCATAAAATCTGGTTCAGTTACAGCTTACTTTGGCCTCCATTTTTTTTTGCTTTAGCCACCTCCACTTGCCCCAAAACTTCTTTTTTTTTTCTTTTCTTTTTTTTCAATTTTTAAAGAAGCTTTAGAATACATAAATGTTACTTAAAAAAATATAGGGGATTCCCATATACACCATTCCCTCCCCCTCCCACATTTCCCACGTTAACAATATCCTTCACTATTGCAGTACTTTTGTTACAGTTGATGAAAACATATTTCAGCACTGCCACTAACCAAGGACTATCTTTTCCATTATACTTTACACAATGTCTCACACAATTTTGTAGGTTATGACCAAATATATAATGTCTTGTATCCATCATTGCAATGTCATGAAAGGCAATTTAATACCCTGAAAATGCCCCAATATTACACTTATTCTCCCCTCTCCCATCCCTCAGAACCTCTGGTGGCCACTGCATTTTTAACAATGATAAGAGTTCTTACATTGCTAGAATAGTAAATCTATAGTAGAATAATAATAAGTCTACTTTAGTTCATTATTCATTGCCCAATCTTTAGGATTTAGGGATGGTGATGCCACTCTGATTCTCACTGAGAGAGAGCTGAGAACCATGGGGCAGATGGATTGAACTATCTTGCTGGCAGTTGCAGACATTCTCTGTACCTTGGGATAGGTGTTGTCCATCACCATCTCCTTGTTAGTTGTCCTGGGTGAGTCCAATTAACTTTAAAATAGATTGCAACTCTGCTGAAATTCAGGGCTCAACTGGCACATAGAAGGATCAAATATTTAAGTCTCTGGAACATATATTTATCAAGTATAATGCTAATTATGGGTTCAAATAAATGAGGCAGAAGAGCCATGTGTAAGGAACTATAAATGAGTCTATCTCTGTTACAATGGGGAGCATAAATTCCAAAGTAAGGCCCATTAACAGGGTGCTGAATTCCTGAGCTGTCTGTCCTTCTTATAATTACTGAGCTTCTCTAGAGCCCTCAAGAGCCTGCTATTTGAGGCACTGTTTACTGTGGCAGTCAATGAGATCCTGCTAAGACTTGCATAAGTATAACCCCTGGAATGACCTCCTGACTCACTTTGAAATCTGACTTTTAGTTACTGTCAGCCTGATGATTTCTGACCATGTAGCAGCTTAAATAATATGCTTGAGTAATATGAGAGTTTTCAAGCTAAGTTATGATATTCTTGTAAAAAATTATTATAGTATACTTTAAATTTCTAAAAAATATATTAAATGATAGAATATTGTAAATTATATGTTTATGACCTAAAATTGTTCTTAAATTTCCTATGCTTACACATATGATTAGCAAGTCAATTAATCAAGTTCATCATACATTGATTTGCCATTTTGTTCAACACCAAGCATTGGGTTACAGCTTGGAAAATGAATTCTAGAAAGGACTACTAGGAAATAGATGATTTCAGTTCAAGAGATTTTGGATCTGGGCCTAATGAATAGTTTCATATTTTCAACCATTAAATTGTATGGGACCTTTAAATACAAATGAAAACTAGTTATAATAAATATTGAATATTTAACACAAAGCATTCTCTCTGATGGATAGGTCTTTTCCTGTATGCTCCTCAAAACTCAGAGTCTACATGTTAAATGGTGAACTTAATTGATAAATGTTGTATGTGTGCTAACTGTTCCACCAACCATCAATTCAATTCCTATCTCTCTCCCTGTCCTGAAGCTTCACTCTTCCTATAATAGCCACTAAGTGTTCAAGTGAAAAAAAAAGAGCTGTATGTCTCTCACTTTAAATAAAAATTCTAGAAATGATTAAGCTTACTAAGGAAGGCATATGGAAAGCTGAAATGGGCCAAAATCTTATACCAAAGAGTTCTGAATGCAAAGGAAAAGTTCTTGATAGACATTAACAGTGCTGTTCCAGTGAACACATGAATGATAAGAAAATAAAACAGTCTTATTGCTCATATAAAGAAAATGTTAATGTTCTGGATAGACAATCAAAGCAGCCATAACATTCCCTGAATCTGAAGGCTAATCCATAGAAAGGCCATAATTTTTCAATTCTATGAAGGCTGAGACAGATGAGAAAGCTGCAGAAAAAAATGTTTGAAGCTAGCAGATATTGGTTCATGAGATTTAAGGAAAGAAGCCATGTCCATAACATAAAAAGTAGAAGATGAAGCAGCCTTATATTGGAAGAAGATATCATGGAGGACTTTGATGGATAGAGAATAGTCATTGATTGGCTTCAAAGCTTCAAAGGGCAGTTTGATACTCTTATTAGGGGCTAATGTACCTGGTGACTTTAAGATTAACCAATGTTCATTTACCATTCTGTAAATTTTAGGGCCCTTAAGAATTAAGTTAAGTCTACTCTGCCTGTGCTCTATAATTGGAATAACAAAGCCTGGGTGACAGCACATGTGTTTACAGTATGACTTACTGAATATTTCAAGCCATTATTGAGAAATATTCTTCAGAAAGAAGAATCTTTTTAAATGTCAGTGCTTATTGGCAATGGAATTGGTCATCCAGTAGCTCTCATGGGTATGTAAAATGAGATTAATATTGTCATTATGCCTGCAAATACAGTATCCATTCTGCATCCCTTGGATTAGGAGTAATTTTTACTTTACCGGGTTATAATTTAACAAATACATTTTGGATGGCTTTAGCTGCCACAGAGAGTGATTCCTCTGATGGATCAGGGCAATGAAAATTGAAAATCTTCTGGAAAAGATTCACAATTCTAGGAAAGTAATCTCATTTGTGTCATGGGGGGAGGTCATATATCAATATTTGCAGTAGTTTAGAAGAAGTTGATACCTATCCTCATGGATTATTTTGAGGGGTTCAAGACTTCAGTGGAGGAAATAACTGCAGATGTAGTGAAAATAGGAAGTGAAATCAAATGAGAAATGTAGCAAAAAGACATGAAAGTTTGGCTGCAAACTCCTGATAATACTTCAGTGGAATAGATGAGGAGTTGCTCATTGCAACTCCTCATCTATTGCTGTGATGAGGAGTCACATTGCAAACAATGTGGTTTCTTGAGATGGAAAGTACTCTTGGTGAAGATATTGTGAATATTGTTGAAATGACATCAAAGTATTTAGAATATTACATAAACTCAGTTTATAAAGCAATGACAACACAAAATGCACAAACATATGCACTATAGGCATCCCAGAGGGAGAAGAGAAGGGAAAGGGAACAGAAGGGGTGATGAAGGAAATAATGGCTGAAAAGTTCCCAACCCTTTTGAGGAAGATGGATGTACATGTCTAGGAAGCACAGCACACCCCAAACAGTATAAATCCGAACAGGCCTACTCCAAGCCATATACTTGTTAAAGTGTCCAATGCCAAGAAAAAGAGAAAATACTCAAGGCAGCAAGAGAAAATAGAACTATCATATACAAGGGATCCTCAGTAAGATTAAGTGCTGATTTCTCATCTGAAACCACAGAGGCAAGAAGACAGTGTTATGACATAGTCAAGGTACTCAAAGAAAAAACTTCCAGCAACGATTTCTCTATACAGCAAATCTGGCAGTCAAAAATGATGGAGAGGGAAGCGGCTGTGGCTCAATCAGTGGGGCTCCCGTTTACCATATGGGAGGCCCCGGGTTCGGTTCCCGGGGCCTCCTGGTGAAGGGCAAGCACGTCCGCACGGCATGGTTAGCTGACCCAGCGAGCACAAGCAGCAAGGGGGGGATAAATGAATAAAAAAATAAAATCTTTAAAAAAAAAATGATGGAGAGTTCAAAATAGTCACAGATAAACAGATTAAGAGAGTATGCCAATAAGAAACCTGCCCTTCAAGAAATGCTAAAGGAAGTTCTAAAGTTTGAAAGGAAAAAACAATAGAGAAAGAGGTGGACAAGAGTGTAAGAACAACTAAAAAGGAAAAAAAGAGAAATAAAATCAACATATGACATGCATAAACCCAAAGAAAATATGGCTGATGTAAGAAATTCTTGAGTGTAATAACACTGAATGTTAATAGATTAAATGCACAGTCAAGAGACACACATTGGCAGAATGGATAAGGAAATATGACCCATCCTTATGTTGTCTACAAGAACCCACCTTAGACCCAGGGATGGAAGGAGGCTGAAAGTGAATGGGTGGAAAACAATTTTACAAGCAAATAATAACCAAAAAAGGGCAGGAGTAGCTATCCTAATATCAGATAAAATAAACTTTAAGTGAAAAACTATTGTAAGAGACAAAGATGGACACTATAAATTAGTAAAAGTGGTAATCTTTCAAGAAGCAAGAAAAATCATAAACATTTATGCACCTAATCAGGTTGCCTCAAAATACATGAGGCAAACACTTGAAAGACTAAGTGGAGACATAAATGCCTCTACAATTACAGTGGGGGAATTGAATACACCATTATCACCATTAAACAGAACATCTAGTCAGAGAATCAATAAAGAAACAAATACTCTGAATAATACTTTAGAGGGGCTGGACCTAACAGACATATACAGAATGTGACACCCAAATACAGTGTGATAAAAATTCTTCTTGAAAGCACATGTATCATACTTCAAGATACACCACATGTTAAGCCACAGAACAACTCTCAATGAATTCAGAAAGACTCAGATTATACAAGGTAATTTCGTTCATTCAATGGAGTGAAATTGAAAATTACTAAGGGCCAGAGAAACAGATTAGGCACAAACATATGGAAGTTAAACAACACATTCTTAGATAAAAAGTGGGTCAAGGAGGAAATCTCAAAAGAACTCAGTCACTACTTTGAAATGAATGAAAATGACAACACAACATATCAAAACTTAACTGTTTTTGTTGTTTTGACCCGCTATTGATTCTTTTGGATATATATTGAGAAAGTGAAATTGCTGGGTCATATGGTAGTTCTATGTTTAACTATCTGAGGAGCAGCCAAACTGATTTCCTCGGTGGCTGCACCATTTTACAATGTCACCAACAATGTATAAGAATTCCAATCTCTCCAAATCATCTCAACACTTGTTATTTGAATGAGACAAGCCAGACACAAAAGCACAAATACTGTATGGTCTAGCTTATATGAAATAGATAGAATAAACAAACTCATAGAGATAGTAGATTACAGATTACCAGGGGCCATGGTGTGGGAGGGGAATGGAGAGTTATTGCTTAAGTGATGCAGAGTTTCTGTTTGAGGTGTTGAAAAAGTTTGGATAATGAATGTGGTGATAGTAGCACAATATTGTGAATGTAATTAATAGTGCTGAACTGTACACCTGAAAATGGTTAAAAGCAGAAATTTGGGGTTGTATATATGTTACTGCAATAAAATGCTAAAACAAAAAACAAAAAACAAAACAAAAAACACCTATGGGATGTAGCAAAAGCTGAACTGAGATGGAAATTCAGAGCCATAAAATGTAGATATCAAAAACAAAGAAAGAAATAAAATTGAAGACCAAACCGCACACCTGGAGGAATTGGAAAAACAACAACAAACTAATCCCAAAGAAAGTAGAAAGAAGGAAATAACAAAGATTAGAGCAGAACTAAATGAAATACAAAATAAGAAAGCACTAGAAAAATTAAACAAAACCAAAAGCTGATTCTTCAAGAACATCAATAAAAGTAACAAACTCTTAGCCAGGCTAACAAAGAAAAAGAGAGAGCAGATTCAAATACACAATATAAAGAATGAGGAAGGGGATTTAACTACTGACCCCACAAAAATAAAGAGTATCCTAAGAGGATACTTTGAAAAATTATATGCCAACAAGAATGATAATTTAGAGGAAATGGTCAAATTCCTAGAAACTCATAAGCAGCCTACATTGATGGAAGAATAAATTGATTAACTCAACATTCAAATTACAAATAAAGAGATAGACTTGGTAATCAAAAACCTCCTAACTTAGAAAAGTCCAGGACCAGATGGCTTCACAGGTGAATTCTACCAAACATTCTGGTAAGAGCTAACACCAATCCTGCGTAAGCTCTTCCAAAAAATAGAAATAGAAGGAAGATTGAACAACTCATTCTATGATGCCAACATTACCCTAATACCAAAGCCAAACAAAGATGCCATAAGAAAGGAAAATTACAGACCAATCTCTCTGCTGAACCTAGATGATAAAATCCTCAACAAAATACCTGCTAATTGCATTCAACAACATATCAAAATAATTATACACCAAGAAGAAGTGGGTTTCATCCAAGGTATGAAAGAATGCTTCAACATAAGAAAATCAATCAATGTAATACATCACATAAACAGATTGAAAGAATAAAAACATATGATCATCTCTATAGATGCAGAAAAAGCATTCAACAAAATACCGCACTCTTTCTGGATAAAACCATGCAAAAGGTAGGTATAGAAGAAAATTTTCTGAACATGATAAAGGGTATATATGAAAAATCCAAAACTAACATCGTCTTCAATGGTGAAATCCTAAAAGCTTTCCCTCTGAAATAGGGACCAATACAAGGATGCCCACTATCACTACTCCTATTTAACATTGTCTTAGAAGTAGTTGCTCAAGCACTAGGCAGGAAAAAGGTATAAAAGGCATCCACATTGGAAACTAAGAAGTAAAAATTTCACTATTTGCAGACAACCTGATTCTATATATAGAAATACCTGAGAAATCTACAACAAAGCTTCTAGAACTTATAAAGGAGTTCAGTAAAGTCAGAGGCTATAAGATCAATGCTCCCAAATCAGTAGCATTTTTGTACACCAATAATAAGCAATCTGAGGAGGAAATCAAGAAAAAATATAAAAGTTACGATAATAACTAAAAGAATCAAATACCTAGGAATAAATTTAACTAAAGATGTAAAGAACTTATATACAGAAAACTACACTACACTGTTAAAGGAAATCAAAGAAGACTTAAATAAATGGCAGAATATTCCCTGTTCATGGATAGGAAGACTAAACATCATCAACATTTCTATCCTTCCCAAACTAATCTACAGATTTAATGCAATCCCAATAAATAATCAACACTGTGTTTTTTTAAAGAATTGGAAAAACTAACTACAAAATTTATATGGAAGAGTAAAAGGCCCTGAATCATCAAAGATATATTGAAAAAGAAAACGAAAGTTGGAGGTATCTGACTTTAAAACATATTACAAAGCTACATTGGTCAAAACTGCATGGAATTGGCACAAGGATAGACATCCTGACTACTGGTACCAAATTGAGAGTTCCAATATAGATGCTCACATAATATAGTCATCTGATATTCGACAAGTCTACCAAGCCCACTCTGTTGGGAGAGAATTGCCTCTTCAACAAATGGTGCTTGAAAACTGGTTATCCATATACAAAAGAATGAGAGAGAAAAACCATCCCACAACTTATACAAAAATCAACTCAAGATGGATCAAAGATGTAAATATAAGATCTAAGACCATAAAGACCTTGAAAGATAATGTAGGGAAGCAGCTAAAGAACCTTGTAATAGGAAATCTTTTCATGAACTTCACACCCAAAGCACAAGCAGCAAAAGAAAAAATAGATAAATGAGATTTCTTCAAAATTAAAAACTTTTGCATCTCAAAGGACGTTATCAAGAAAATAAAAAAATCAGCCTACCCAATTGAAGAAAATACTTGGCAACTATATATCTGATAGGAGCCTAATATACTGAATATATAAAGAATTCCTACACCTCGAAAATAAAAAGACAAACAAGCCATTTAAAAAATGGGCAAGTGACCTGAAAAGACAATTCTCCAAGGAAGAAATACAAATGGCTAAAAAGCACATGAAAAAAAATGCTTGAAATCACCAGCTATTAGGGAAATGCGAATCAAAATTACAATGAGATACCATCTTATACCCATTAGAATGGCAGCTGTTAAAACAATATGTACTATAAGTGTTGGAGAGGATGTGGATGAAGGGGAATCCTCATCTACTGCTGGTGGAATTGTGGAATGGTCCAGCCACAGTGAAGAACAGTATGATGGTTTCTCAGAAATCGAACTATAGATCTTCTGTATGATCCAGTGATTCCACTACTGGGTATACACTCACAAGAATTGTAATCAAAGACACAAATAGATATATATACATGTATGTTCATAATGGCATTGCTCACTATTGCCAAAAGTTGGAATCAACTGAGGTGTCCATCAATAGATGTATAGATAAACAAAATGTGGTACATACATACAATGGAATATTACTCAGCTGTAAGACGGAATAAATTGCTAACACATGGATAACATGGATGATTCATGAAGACCTTATGTTGAGTGACACAAGCTAGTATATGATCTCACTGATATGAATTAAGGAAATTGAGCAGTCTCAGAAAGCTAGCTATTGTCTGAAACATATGTTTACAAGAAAAAGAAAGAAAGGAGAAGTTTTCGAGCCATCACCCATATGGACATAATCTATGGTAAAGTGATAGAGTTTAGTTGTGTATTGAAGGGATAGGACAGGTGGGTAGTGATATTATTGAGTTTGTTGGTGCATGGTTGACAGGTGGGAAGATTGGGAAGGGTGAGTTAGAACACCCAGGATACTGGGGGTAGAGATGGGATAGGGACCAGGTGAACAGTTGGGATTTGTGGGTTTGTGATTGAAAGTACAAAGGTGGGAATACTCTTATGACAGTATGACAAGGAAGGGTCATTGGTTTAGGGTGTTGGTTGGGGGGGTGGGGATTAGGGACAGGGTGTTCATCCTGTCATAATATGTTCTATCAGTGGGTGGAGACCCACATAATGAGCAGGAAAGAGTTGGACTCCCATCTTTGGGAGGACCAATTTGTACAGAAATAGATAGGTGGGAGTCTCTCAAGAGCAAGGGGCATTCCTAATAGGGGAGGACAAACCTGTGTGTCAAGACCTCTTGTTGCATGTAACTATGAATCTTGTCATCCAATGAGTCAAACCAGGGGTTCGCCGTGGTCCCTGAGGAGATGGGGAAGGTGCAACAGAATAGATCAAATAGGGGATATTTAGTATTCAGAGGAAATGTTCTTCATTACCTTACAATGATGCACACAGGACATGGTAAATATTATCAAAATTTACAAAAATGTATGTTCTAAAATGTAAACCATTCTTTAAACCATTGATAATGTTTAGTAGCTATGTATCACTATTTGTATATCAGTTATAACAATGCTACCATCCACATATAAAAAGGTTTTAAAATGGTGTGAAGAAAGGAGGAGAGTTTGGTTATATGAGAGTCTCTTGTATTCTGTGTGTGACTTTGCAGTGACCTACAACTTCTACGAAAACAAAATGTAAAATATTGAGACACTGGAGACTGAGAGTGGGAAAGTGCCATGGTACAGACTGGACACCAGATATTGCAGTGATAAAAAGCAAAATGTCAAAAAATTATATATTAAAAAGTTTTTTTTTCATTTTTAAATATCCCAATCTTTTAATTTTATTTTATGTTTAGTTTTTTTTTTTAAGTTTTTATGTATTTTATCTCTTACATTTTAATTTATTATTATTGTTTCATTTTTCTACTAATTGTGTTTGGCTATTGTATTGGCTTCATCTTTATAGTAGCTTTGTATCACAGAAAGGTTACAACTGGGATGGGAAAGTATTATTGAAGGTGGTGTCAAAGATGGGGGTAGCATGGGAGGAAGTTCACCTGAACATACATACAAGGTATATAAAATTGTTCAAACGTTCACAGGGCACGGTTATAGTGGTTGGAGAATCACTCAAATAATGAGAGAATACTGAATTCCCATCCTGGAGAGCTCTGCCACATTCTCCAAGGGAGTAGCAACAGTCTCCCAAGTGCAGGGGCAGTGTCTGGCAAAAGAGGATTATCCACTGATGGGTCCTTGTTATTGATGACTAGCCTTATGAGTCTTTGCTCTTGAAATTGAAATTTAGCCTACTGTTATGTGTTGCCTAAGGGTTGCCTCCTGAGAGTCTCCCTTGTGGCTCAAATGTGGCCTCTCTCTAAGCCAAACTCAGCATATGAATGCATTACCTTCCTCCCAGCAAGGGACATGACTCTCAGGGATAAGCCTCCCTGGCACCAAGGGATTACCACCAAGAGCCAAATGGCAATGTGACTGGAAAAAAACCTTTAATAAAAGGGGGAAAAGGTAAAACACAAATGAGTTCATATGGCTAAGAGACTTCAAAGTGAGTTGGGAGGTCATCCCAGAGGTAGCGCTTACGCTTATCTCAGTAGGACTTCATAGGCTTCCAAAGTGGTTATCACCTCAAATAGGGTGGCTCTTGAGGGCTCTGGAGACACCCAGGTCCTATGTCAGAGGAGATAGTTCTGGAGGTTGGTGCCTTACCAATGGGTCCTACTTTGGAATTTGCACTCCTGAGTGTGACAGAGTTGGATTCAAATATGCCTTCCCTGCACATGGTTCATCTGTCCCTTCTATTCAAACCTGTACAAGGTGCTGGAGCTTGGAGATTTACATCTAGAGACTGAAGTGTTTGGGCTGTCCATGTGCCAGCAGGGCCTGAAATTTCAGAAGCTGTGACTTCTACTCTACAGCTCAATGGACTCATCCAGGACACCTAGTGGGGAGATGATGATGGACAACAACCATCCCAGGGAATGGAGAGAGTCTGCAGCTGCAGGCAGGGTAATCCCATCAATCTTATCCATGGAATATAAGCCACCTCTCAATTGGAGTTGGAGTGGACATCACCATCCCACACTCCACAGGATTGGGGAAAGAGCTATGTACTAGAGTGGACTTATTGGTAATTGGTTATAGATATACTGAGATTCAAGCAATGGAAGAAATTAATACATTAATGTGGAGACAGTGGCCACTGAATGCTCTGGGGACAGGGAGAGGGAAAAGCAGTTGTAATACAGGGGCTTTTTTGGGACTTGGGAATTGTCCTAAGTCACATTGCAACACAGATATAGGCCACTTTATATCATCATATAACATGCAGAACTGTGTGGGAGAAAGTGCGGTCTACAACGTGAACTATGATCCATGCTTAGTGGCAAAGCCCTAGGATGTGTTTATCCATTGTAGGTGATGTGCCACACTAATGGATGTTTTTGTGGGAGGTTGTGGGAGGTGTGGAGGGTAGGGCATATGGGAATCCCAATATTTTTGTGTAACATTTATGTAATCTAAATATCTTTTTTAAAAAATGTATTTATAAAAAAATAAAGCAGTGACTGGGTTTGAGACTATTAACTTCAATTTTGAAAGAAGGTCTACTGTGGGAAAAATGTTATCAAACAGCATCACACACAACAAAGAAAACCATCATGAAAGAAAGAGTTAATCCATTCTGCAAACTTCACAGTTATTTTATTTTAAGAAATTGGCACTGCCACACCAACTTCAGGTACCCCCAGCTTGATAAATGAGCTGCCATCAACATCAAGGCAAGACCCAACATCAGCAAACAGTTTAGAATTTCTGGAGGCTTAGATGTTAGTTAGCATTTTTAGTAATAAAGTATTTTTCATTAATGTATGTATGTTATGTTTTTTCAGACATAGTGTTATCTCACAGTTAATAGACTACAATAGTGTGTAAACATAACTTTATATACATTCGGAAACCAAAAAATGTGTGACTTGCTTTTCTGTGATATTTGCTTTATTGGAGTAGTCTGGAACAAAACCCAGAATATTTCCATAGTATGCTTGTAGTCCTGGTATATTGATGAGTATGCAAAATTATTCTGGATCATATAATATAAGAATTGGTGTGAATTATACATAGGTCATGATCAAATATGGGGGAAGGGGCCTCCTAAGTAGAGAAGTTAGCAGAAAAGAAAACCTAGAAGTGGGAGATCACTCTGGAGAATATCGAAGGGTAGAGTGTATTTGCTTAAATCATCTAAACAACAGAAAACAAAAGAAAAAGGTAGGGGAAGAGAAAAGACATCATACAGGTGTCCTTGACATGAAAAATCTATTATATTTTGCAACATTGTATTTTTCTAATGCAGTAATCACTATGATGAACAAACTGAACATGAGCCAAATGAGATTTATCATTATCAGGAGAGGAGGTTCTAAATTATTCCAAGGAAAATAGCCTTTCTTGTAAATTTCTGAAGAGGGGGCATGTCAGGATTAAAGATACCGTTTAGAGAGATACTTCTTGTGTTCCTCAAATACAAGTGTTCACACCTGCAACAATTAAGACCCTTTAAAATGAAAGTTCCTATCTGAATAATTATAATATGTTCTTTAGGCTTTTGTAATGTCAGAAGTTATTTACTCCAACTCCCAAGGAAAGCTTAACTTCATTCTACAATGATGTGAATAATAGCTACACTAGGGGCACCTCATGGGAATCACAATGAATATCACCTTATTAACTTTAATTCTCATGGTAGCATTGGAGACCATAACTTTTGCAGAGCAATTTTTATCTCCACATTTCTCAGTGTATAGATGAAAGGATTCAGCATAGGGGAAATCACAGTATGAAACACAGAGATTTTCTTATGCTTGTTCTCACTGCCGGCAGGTAGAATATATATATATATATAGATATAGATATAGATACAGGGCACAAAAATAAAATTACAGCAATTATGTGAGAGCTACAGATTTGACTGAGCTTTGTGTCGTGCTGCAGAGGTATGTGTCCTAATATTGTACAATATGCTTATGTAAGGTGTCACCAGGACATGGAAAATTAAAACCCCTGAAATCCCTGAATTGATAATAACTAAGACACTAAAAACATGTATATCTTTGCAGACCAGTTTCAAAAGAGGCTTCACATCACACATGTAATGACAGATTTGATTAGGGCCTTAAAAAGGTAAATTGAGGACCATGAGCATAAGAGTAATAGAATGACAAAAGCCCGCACTACAGGCCTTGATAATCAGCATGTTACATCTCTGCCCATTCATGATGACCATGTAGTGCAGGGGCTTGACAATGGCTACATAGTGATCAAAAGCCATAGACACCAAGATGAATATTTCCACAGCCGCCAGTGAGTGCATAGTGAAGAGCTGGGTCATACAGTTGTTATAGGAAATGATTTTTCTCTCTGTTGCTAGGTCTCTGATTAGCCAGGGAATTGGAGCATCACATAATGTAATGTGAAGGAGAGGTCCATGAGTGATAGCTGGCAGAGAAAAATAGTACATTGGCTGTTAAATTAGATGGTTGCAGGTAATTGTGAGTAAGAAGATGAAGTTCCCCATTAAGACCACCAAGAAACAGAGCAGGAACAAGAAACAGAACAGTAGCTTTATCTGCTTGTCCTCCCATAACCCCAAGATGACAAATTCACTGACATTGTTCTGATTTTCCATGAGGTAATGTGAGTCCAGAGTAGACAATAGAAATTTAATTTTTCTGAAATAATACAGAACATTAAACATGTAATAGCACATTTAAACTTGGTGTGAATTATTAATTGAAAAACAATGCAGGTCAAGGTAGATTTATTACAGGTTTTATCATTTAAAATCTTTTTAAGTTAGGACAATTTTCTCATCTTAAATGATTTTTAAATGAGAACATATTTTAATCCTCATATTTTATAAATATTTTATATGTATTAATTCCCTTAAGAACCCAAACCAAAGTGGGTGATATTCTGATACTCATTTTAAATATGGGGCACTTGAAACATAGGAAGGCTCAATTAATTATATCACATCATTAAGATATTTAGTAGCAGATCTAAGATATGAAACTTTACCCTATGTCAGATTCCATGCTCTTCAAGGCTATGCTGTGTTAGCCATAGGCCAAATGGAACCTGCTATTTTCCATCTTTGCAAAATAAATGAGGTGTTTCTCTATGTCTACCACTAACTACTTGAATAATTGTAAGCAACTCCCTCCCTTTTCCTATCCTACTAATATTTTCTGTGGAGTCCCAAATCACCCTATAATTCTATACCTCTGCTGAAACTAAATATTTATTCTTGAAATTAAAAATACCCAAGGATCTTAATCATATCATAGAAATAACCTAATTTAGTTGTTAATATTTTCAGTGACTTTACTTATTCTCATGTATGGTTGACGTTCAGCACATTCGTTTGCTAGAAATAGGACATTGGTTTGTTAGATACAGCAATTGCTAGGTCTCTGAATGTATGAATATGGGACTATTAAAGCCTCAACTTTCTCTTAATTATGTTAAAGTTATAATTTGAGAATGCTATTTGAAAAAACTTTAGAAAGATAAGTGATCTCTCTTGGCATGTTGATTGAAGTAATAAGATGAAAGAATTATCTGCTCATTTGAACATACCTTTAGAAATGTGCAGACACTCAGATGCAGTGTATTTGGGAGGAGGGAGCAAATATGTTGAAAGCATCACCTTTAGCTCATATCAAAAGGCCTTCCTCATGTAAGTCATCTGTTGCCCAGAAAAAAACTATTATTTTCAATGGGCTGCTGTTTGGATTTTATTTTACAGTATGGGAACAATTTGATGAATTGTACTGATCCCTAGTTTAAAGAACATGAATATTTGCATACAATATTGAATATTCTAATATTTCTACATTCCTGGGGTAATCACCTCATTCTGTTGAGATTTCTTATGCAACTGGCAAGTGGAACCAAAGATATTGGGTCCATTTACCATCTGCCAAGAGCAAAAGAAATGAAGCCCATCATATCAGAAGGGTTTAAGATTCTAACACAAACCATGTCCTCAGAACACATCCCTGAAAATGTTTTACTGAGGATAAACAATTGTGTAATAAAATGGAATTACATCATAGTCATGAATTAATTGGTTTGTCAGTTGTTTTACTTATGTTAGACAAATACTAAATATGGGAAAAACATGGATATTGGTGTAAGTATTCTGCACTCAAAATTCAACTTAACACAGCACATATTCACAAATTGAGAATATAGAAACCTGCCCTCTGTGTATGACATTTAATCTAATAATTTAAAGAACATAATATACCTAGGAATAAATTTGCAGTAGACCTATAGAAAATATTCTAGAATAACTAGAAAATTGAAACTATAAAAAGCCAAACTCTTGGTTTACAATATTTCACTAATTTTGCTGCTAAACTCAGGATCTCTGAACATTTGGTTTCAGTCTTCTTGTACTTATAATGATTCCACATCAATTGGGAAAAGACACACTTAAGTAGGAAAAGATCCTTAAAATTAATGCCCAGAGATTAGTTACTGGGAATCCTCTTAAAAAGCAAAAATTATGCTGAAATATTTCCTGGAACTATCCTCATATAATTTCATTTCTGGTCTTATTCTAATGCTTAAAATCACCCTCACTATATGCAAATCAATTCTCTCTCTTCCTCTTCCTCCTACCCTCCCTCCCTCCCTCTTCCTCTTTCTTTCTCTCTCTGTCTTTTGTCACTCCCTCTCGCTTCCCTTCTCCTGCCCCCTTCCACTCTGTCACAAATACACACACACAAACACACTCATGCATCTGTACATAATCACATGCAAATAAATGCAGTGTTTTGGGGATAATTTCAAGTGCTCATTTTTCCTAAATAACCCTCAGTCTCTACCATAAGTCCTTTTTGCCTTACAAATTAAATACCTAGAGAAAAATTATCCTAGGAAATATGTGCTTTCTATATTTTGAAATAAAAAAAGATTGAAATAAAAGAATAATAAAATTGAAAAAAAAGGAGAAATCTGAAGAAGGAAAAACCTGTTGAGTTGTATAAATTATGTCTAAGTAGACAAGAGAATATGGATAGTATGAAATCCTAACAATGGCTAATATAACTGGTTTTATTTTTTTACAGATTCTTTAACTATTTATCATATTTATTATAAAGAAAATATTGCAAAAGTGAAATTCATATGCTTAATTCTTTCATGGATTTAGAGTAAAATATTTAAATAACATAAATTTTATGTAATATATTCCAGGCACCTTATTAAATATTTTATATGTACCCATTAATTTATCTTCAATATGTCCTAGTGAGGGTTTATTACTACCCAATAGTTTATTGGAGAATATATTTACATTACTAGTGTGTGTGTGTATATGTATATATGTGTGTGTGTGTTTGTGTGTGTGTGCATGTGTAAATATTTATTACAACCAAAGCCCAAGTTTACACAAATGGTAAGGCCAAACCTCAATCTGGGATTTTTGAATGATCCAAAAACCCAAGCATTTTTCAAAGTGCTTAAATACTTTTTCTCAAATACAAATACAATTTGTTCCCAAATTTTCATCCATATTTACTGAATGGCCTTTCATGAAAATAACTAACAGGAATGTATTCCAGAGGAATATAAACTTGCAAATTTGGAAATACTAAGGTCAAATTTTATATAACACAAAAAACATTTGAGGTCACAATGATTTAATCTCAAAATGTTTTTCTAATTGGTGAATACTAACCATCATGTTCAATCCTTCTGCAACAATTTACTTTTCTTTGTCAAGATGGTCCTTCAGACTGGGTTCTTGTCTATTTCTGGATTGTGCTCCATAGCAAATTGTATGGAAAGATTTGGACTCTTACGCAAATCTGCCATCAAAAAGTATCTTTTGGGGAACCCTTGCTCAGAACACTTTAAATTAAAAAGCACAAGAAGTACCAGAGGAAAAAGCTCCCAAGTGCTTTTTGCAGCAACCAAATATACATACTATTATAGTTGTCATATAGACTGCTTTAAGGCTTGTGTCTCTTGCATTCATTTCTTCAGGGCCATCATAGAAAAGGTTCAGGAATACTGTTATGTATGGCACTGATGAAATATTATAGATATTTGTTTTTCTATCTGTCCTTTACCTTAGAATTGTTTTCTCAAAGGTTACATTCACTATTTTTTTTACTGTGGTATATAGTAGATACTTAAGAAATATTGAAATCTTCTTTACCATCTAACTGCATTAATGTGATGATAGAGTTTCAGAAGAGCATTACAGTTTTCCTTAGTAACAGAAAATTGTTGTCATTATGATGGAGCTTGGAAGACATTTCTAGAAATTTAATTATACCCATTTGAAAATCCATAGTAAAGTACACTTTTGAGTTACTAGGTACCTGTGAGAATTAAGGTAGTTAGAATTAGGAAAATCCACGATTATTTATCAATTTTTATTGCATTAGCTTTTGTTTTTGATGTTTATCTTACTTTCCCCCTGGGTTGGGGGAGATAGACAATGTCAGCAGAATATAAATGTAACAGAGTAGAATTAAGCTTACCCCTTTGTTTAGAGCAGACCATACATATGGATCCATGCCAGGTTTCTATTGCTTATTTTATTTTACATGATTTTTCCTTTATTCATGAATTTCTCCTGTTGCTCACCTGGCAACCCACTGTACTCTATGTATTAGACAGGGTTCTCCAGGGGGAAAAAACGTACAGGATATGTGTGTGTGTGTGTGTAAATATATATGAGTGTATATACATATATGTGTATGTATATGTAAATAACTTGAAAATTAGGGGAAAAGATAATAATAAATGATTATATATATATTTGAAAATTAAAAGTATATTCTGCTAAATATATTATTTAATAAACAATATTAGAAAAGTTTATAAATACCTAAAATTGAATGATAGTGAATTGTTTTCCATTCTGACCATTTTTAAAAAAATATTTCATTGTGACTTTCCTTTCTTCTCTTTCTTTAAATAGAGGGGTGAGGGATTGAACCCTGGATCTCATATATCAGAAGCTGGCACTTAACCACTGAGCCATATGGGCTACCCCCTTTCTTTTCCTGATCATCATTTTATACTATATCTATCAACTCTTTGCCTATCCCTGGACTAGAAGATATTCATCTAGGTTTCATTCTTTAAAAATATTTTTATATTTTATAAAGGCATCTATGATCCATTTTGAATTAATATGTGTAAAATGGGTGAGGGTTCATTATCTGATATGGATGTCCAATTTTTCCCACCAATATTTGTTGAAAACAGTATACTTTCTCTACAAAATTGCCTACAGTCCTTTGCTTGGATCCACTTGACCAAATAGGTGTGGATCTAATTCTGGATTCTAAGTCCAATACAAAGATTGTTTAGCTTTGTGAACATACCATACTACTTTGTCTACTGTAGATTTATGATATGCCTTCAAATTAGGAAATATTATTTCTCCAAATTTATTTCTTTATAAACTCATTTGGGCTGATCTAGATGAATTGCATTTCCATATAAATGTTAAAATTATATTCTAAAATTCTAATAAAAAGATATTTTGTGTTTTTTGGGGGAGAATAGCAGTGAATCAAGGAATTAATTTTGTGGGTGGTAAAAATGATATTTTAAAAATGTTGAGGTGTTTCACTTATGAGAACAGAATATTTCTCCATTTATTAAGGTGTTGTTTAATTACCTTCTTCAAAGTAATATAGTTTATTTCTGTAGATGCCTTACATATATTTTGTCAAATATCATTAACTACTGAGTTTTATTTCTTAAATATTAACTTAATAAGTATTTTAAGGATTTTATAATATAATTTTAAAAATTCAATTTCTGATTACTTGTTACAAATAGTCTTTGCAATCAATTTTTGTATATTGCTCTCACATTTTTCAAACCTGCCAAGCTCACATATTAATAAAAATAGTTACATTTTCCAGATTAGGTAGGAAGAAGGAAAACTGTCTGCATTTACTGGAGATATGGTTGTCAAAGTAATAGTAAATTTTAAAATCTGTAAAGAAATTCTATTATATTTTATGAATATGAGAGAAATGCTGGCCTAATATAGTGAGTTCAGATACTGTTTATTCACTTCTGTTCCTTTTTCTGGAAGTGTTTGAGTATAATTGGAAATATTTTTATCTTAATGTTTGATAGAATTCATAAATGTAGCTATTTTGATCTGGGGATACTTTGAGGGAAGCTTTGAAAAAAAAACAAATTCTATTTCTTTTAAGATATATGGGACTATTGAAATGATCTGTTATTTGTTTTAATGTGCTTTTTAAATACATAGTATTCAAGCAATTTGCCAATTCTGAGTTGTTGAGTTTATTGACCTTAATGTGTTTACATAGCCCCTTTTTTTCCCTTTAAAATATTTACAATGTGTAATGTTAACACCTGTGTCATTAAGAAATAAAATGTCTAGTAATAAGTGATCTAAGTGCCCTAAGTATCAAAATGTAAAAGCAAATTAAAGCCAAACAATATAGAGACAAAGATATAATAAAAACAAGGAAAGAATTCCTGAGGACTTACCTAACATTTCTAAATAAAGAATACCAACAAAGAAAAAATGTTGGTTTCTATGAAAGGATTCATATAAGGCTGAAGAATTTACTTTGATCAATGAAAAGAGAGAAAAAACACAAAAAGCCAATATGATGGAACTATTGTATGTTGCTCCTAGTGGTGAAAAATTGTACAGACATCTTAAAATACTATTTGAGGATAACCATTAAGTCTATCCTAAGTTATGATCCAATTGGATCATATGATCCAATAGGATACATCAATAATCTATCCTAAATTAGATCCTATTCTATTTCTAGGTATTTATTTACAAAACCATTAATTTGCATGGCAATCATTAAACCACCATCAGTTAGCATTAGTTGAGAGTATCATACCTGGTCTTAGCAGGGAAAATGAGTTTAATTTGCATAATGAGCATATCCTCACACCTCTAGAAATTAAGTGCTTTTCCTTGCAATAAATTTTAAAGAAAAAATGAGAAAATTAATTTCATAGAGGGAGAAATAAATTACCCTTGGAATTAAAATGAGATCTATTATACTGATTTCTTTATTTCTCAATTGATTTTGCAGGCCAGTAAAGCGTAGATAGATAACTATCAAATAAATTAAAATTTTTGACTAAATTACAGATTTAACTTCTCAATTACCACAGAATATGGCAATATGTCACCATATGGCCCTCCAGGATAGCCTGAAATTTCACTAAAATAATCACTAAATTTTAAAATTATAATCCACTGTTCAATATGGCACTACATTAAATGCTTTGACACAGATGGTTTTTTGTAAGTACCCTAACTAGTCCATGTCAGTAGCCCTCAAAATTATGTTTCCAAATAATTTTGCATGGTATAATTAGTATTTGATTTGTAGTTTCTTGAAACTTCTAAGTTCTATTTTCCTCATGCATTGCCTTTGTGATAGCAAGGAATAATTAACTTTGAGGTAGTTTCTATCTTTTTTATTCCATATTCATTGTATTATTCCTTCAAAAATAATGCTTGGCACCTGTGATAGTTAAGTTCATGTGTCAAGTTGGCCAGGTTATGGAGCCCAGTTTTTTGATCATGAAAGCAATGTTTTGATTGTTACTGTGAGACTATTTCATGGATTAAAATCATCAGTAAATTTATAGTATTGATGGTGATCACATCTACAACCAACTGAGGAGATTGCCTTCAAAAATGAGAAAAGTCCCATCCAATCAGTTCAGTTGAAGACCTTTAAAGGAGAAGTAATGATTTTAGCAGTCAGAAGGGAGGATTTCCATCTCTTATTCAGCCAACCCAGCATCTACTGGGAAATTCATTGAAAGTCTTCATTGGAGTTCTCAACTAGCAGCCAGTCTTAGAGAACTTGGAATTGCCCATTTCCACAACCTTTTGAGCCAATTCTTATAGAAAATCTCATAATATTTACATAATATACATATTAAAGTATACTATACATAATATATTTATATATTTAGTTCTTTTCCTAGAGACCCTAATTAATACAACACCAATACATTCTCATGGCATTTGTCATCTCTGAATTTCTCAGAGTATGGATTATAGGATTGAACATAGGTACAATCGTGGTGTAATATAGTGCAAATATTTTATGCTTAGGATTTTAAGATATTAAGTAGTCTAAGGTTAGCAAACATTGAAGTCCCCCAAAATACCCAGAGTGATACAAGACCCACAGGGAGAGAGAGTTTTCATCTTCCCACAAATGAGTCATTTCACTGGTGAATAATGAAATGACTTAGGAAACAAATAAGACAACACAAGTTACTAAGGCAACCATACCTGATTTTGCAACCACAAGACACCAGTGATGTA